>OZ018391.1:5913066-6452857 GCA_963969525.1 Ontholestes murinus
GGACTGAATTGAAGTAAGAACTTTTAGTCACTATTTTACATGCAGGTGAATTCATGAACATTTTTAAGCCTATCATTCTCAGAGTTTGTTTTCTTTCTAACGTGTAAATAAACACCTGAAATTTAAGGGAAGTTTGCAGGATTGTACCAAGAGGGTATTGATTGGAGTTGATTTCATTACTAGTCTTAAAGCTTTGAACTGTATTTGGTCTGATTTTTTTAAAAGATTTCATGACGCATTATCGTATAAAAAAACACCCATAATTCAGTCTACGCAGTAGTTTAGTTTAGTTTAATTCATTTGCTTTCTCGAAATTTTTAAAATTTAAAAGTTAAATGGAATGAGAAACTGAACAAGTTTTATAAAGACATTCTTTTCGTAAAATTCTTAATTTGTGAGAGAAATATTTAACTTTTTTATATTTTTCTTTATAGATTCTAGAAATTTCAGTTCTCCTCCATACTTTTAGTTTTTATTGCAACTTCCTTTCCAAAAAATTTTCATCGAAAATTCTAGAAATTTTTACAGGTTTAGCAAAGATTTTATTCAAGAGTTTCAAAAAGTCATTATTTATATTTATTTGTAAAAATTTCTACAAGATTTTGTTCAACTTTTTTTATTAGAAAATTTTCTTCTAAATTTCTATAATTTTCTTAGATGATCCATACTTTTAGTTATTATTTTACATTGAGGTTTCTACAATTTTTCACAAGATTTCATTTTAGGTTTATAAAACTTTTTTTGAAGGTTCTAAAAGTGGACAATAATTTCTTTTTCTTATCTAATAAATAAATAGATATTTACTGAATGTTTAGCAAAGATTTTATTCGAGAGTTCTAGATTTTTCAAAAAGTTCTTTCAAGATTTGGTTTAGCTTTACAATTTATTAAGAAATTTTCGTCTAATTTTTTAGAACTTACTTAGATGCTTCTAAAAGTTTCAGGAATTTCTTTTTTGCATCATCCTTTCCAAAGAATTTTGATCAAGGATTCTAGAATTCTTCACAAGTTTTCCTTGTAGATTTCTAGAACTTATTTAGAGGATTCTAGAAGTTAACAGTAATTTCTTCTTCATATTTCCAGAATTATTAGCAAAGGTGTTATTCGGGAGTTCTAGATTCAATATTTTTACAATTTTCTTTGAGGCGGTTTCCAGTAATTTAATATTGTCTTATAAATTGGAAAGATTTTCTTCAGGGCTCAAAAATTAAAAAAAGAATATTTTCCAGAATTTTACACTTTTTTTTTCGAAGCTTCAGAAATTTCCAATAACTCATATTCAGATTTGGAGACTTCAGATAATTCTAGAAAATCTAGACTCTTTTCAGTCATTTCTCCTCCAGATATCAAGATTATTTTTTAGAATTTTCAAGAATTTTTTTTTCTAGAAATGTAGATTTTCTAAAGGTTTCTAGAAATTTCCAGCAATTTCTTTTGTAGAGTTCTCGAAATTTCTCTAAGGAGTCTTCCAATGTATTTTCTTAAATATTATTATTTGTTGTATATTTAGGTTGTAGCATTTCATTAATGATTTTAGAATTTGCTACAAATATCTTTTCAAAAATTTTAGTATCTTCTGTTAATTATTTAGATTTATTTCCTTATTTCGTTGTTTTTTTTTTTTCTCAAAAAGGTCTGTAAATTCTAGTATTTTTGAGTAATTTGTTTTGGATATAGCAAAGCAATTTTTCGAGAGTTGTTTTTTAGAATGTCTGCAATATTTTTGGAAATTTACAAAATTTCTTGTATCGCTATATCGAAATGTTAGGAATTTCTTATTTAAATTGCGAAAAAATATTTCAAGATTTTGAAACTTTTGATTTTTATTGTATCAATTTGAATTTTATGTGTAAAATTTATGAAATTTCTAGTAAATTGCTAAGATTTGAATCAAAACTTTTTATAAAATTTGTTTTTAAAAATTTCTAGTAATTTTTTCTCCACATTTCAAGATTTTTTCAACTTTTCTTCTAAATCGCAAAGATTTTCTTTGAGGCTCTAGAATTATTAGAATTTACTTCTAGAAATCTAGATTATTTTCTCGAGGGTTCAGGAAATTTCTAGCAATTTATTCTCCAGAGTTCAAGATTTTTTTTTTTGAAGTCGTCTTTTAAATTGCAAAGAATTTCCTTGAGGCATTCTAGATTTTTTTTCTAAAAGTTAAGAGTTTAGAAAATGGCCAATAACTTCTTCTCTAAATTAATTTTTTTTTCAACTTTTCTTTTAAATTGCGAAGATTTTCTTTCAGCCTCTAAATGTTTTTCTTAATTCCTCTTCTCTTCGAGAATTCAGGTCAACCTTAGTAATTGCTTCTCTAGAATTCAACATTTTGTTTCAACTAGAGGCTATAAAATTATTTAGAAAGTTCTAAATTGCGGAATTTTTCTTGGAGGGTCTAGAATTTTTTAGAAAATGTCCCCCCACAAATCTTTTCTTGTTTTCGAGAAAGTTTAAGAAATTTTCCGTAATTTCTCTTCCCGATTTCAAAATATTTTTTCAAGTTGTCTTCTAAATTTCTAGGAGGCTCTAGAATTTTTTTAGAAAATTTCCAGAAATTTCTCCTCCAGATTTCAAGGTTATCTTCTTATCTTATAAGTTACAAAGATTTTCTTGGAGGCTTTAAAACTTTAAAAAAAAAATGTTTGTAGAAATTTAGATTTCTCTTGAGGATCTAGATTTTTAAAATTTTTTTTTTCTAAACTCTTTCAAGAATTCAATAAATTTTCACTAATTTCTTCTCTAGGTTTTACGATTTTTTAATTCAACCCGCTTTCTAAATTGTGAAGATTTTATTGGAAGCTCTAAAATTTTAATAATTTGTATGGATTACCACGTAGTAAAGGTCGCAACCATTTTCTTTATCAAAAATTTTACTTCTGACAATTTTTTTAAATTCAAATTTTGTAATTAAAGTTATTGAAAACCGCGAGGCGAATGTTTCAATTTTCAAGAAACTATTAGAATTACAGGGACGAAAATAAATCGTATATTTAGAGTAGGTGGTTGGCCTCAAACTCATTTTCCAATTATTGAAACATTTTCACAATTTGGATTTTAAAATTTCGATTTATAAAAAAATGTATTTTACTAATAGTTCAGAAATTTATTTTTTCCAAAATATTTTCTTAAAAATAGACGCTTATTTTAAAATAACTGGAGGGTGCAATAGTGACCACCCACCAACCCTATATATGTATTTAGATTGAAGTTAGTAAACCGCTTTTTTATCCATTAAAATTATAAATTCAATAATATCAAAGCAATTTTTTTAAAAACTCCAAAAAATTAAATTAGTCTAAAAACTGATTGTGCGAAAGTAAAATACATATGTAGGGTGGATAGGTAATATACATATGTTCAAGGGTGGCAGCCAATAAAACATTTTCACCATGTTGTTTAAATATTTTTTGTGTATAAGAACTAACCTACCCTCCAGTTGTTTTAATATAAGCGTCGATATTTTATTGAGTTATCGTGTAAATAAAAACCTTAACAATAATTCTAACACTGTTTTTGATCAACCAAGTGAGTAAAAGAAATAAACATAAATAAAGGGTGATGCAGATTGAATTTTATGATTTAAATTGCGTTCTATGAATATTGAAAGTTGAAACAGTTGATCATAATGATGGTTGCGACCGTTACTATGTGGTAATTCATAATGAACACTGAATAAAACACTTACTATGTTTTTAACCACTATAATTTATTATAATATATAAATATATTACAATGTGTACGACTTAAGTTTCGACTTTTGACGGTCATTATCATGTGAACAAATTAATGAAAAAATTACATTTAAATAGATTTTGACAATTGAATGAGGGGAGCAAAACGATTTACGGCGAACAGGTGCAATTATTCTGGAAACAGATCAATATAATGACAAAATTAACACATTCATTAGACAAGAAAATGTAGCTCTCCTTAAGAGAGATCCGACACCTTTATTCCAACTACAAATCAAAAATTTACTCAAAAACATCACAGTAATTTTTTCAAATTTCGATAAATTTCAAATTGCTAATAAAAATCCACTAGCTCCAAGATTATATGGCTTAATTAAAACCCATAAACCAGATCTCCCCATCAGGCCCATAGTATCATATATAAATAGTCCGGCTCGTACATTAGCGATACAATTAAATTATCTTTTCAAAAATACACGCACTTTGTTTCAAAATTTTCAATTAAAAACTCACTTGATTTTTTCAACAAATTAATATCAATAACCACCCCTAAAGGCTTAAAACTTGTATCCTTTGATGTAACAAGCATTTTCTCAAATATTCTAACAAATGAGTGCCTCGAAATCATTTTCACATGTTAGACAAATTATATATTAACTTTATAACAAATTCGGAACTTTATGAGACATTCGAAGTATGTTTACAACAAAATTACTTTCAATTCAATAAGCAATTTTACAAATAAACCATAGGTCTGGCAATGGGTTTGCTGTTAAGTCCCTTATTAGCTGATTTATTCATGGCACAGATAGAAGAAAAAATATTTAACTTAGATTGTACAAGACAACACATTTCTTTTTGGCATCAATATGTGGATGACATAATTCACATTGGAATGCGAACAAAATAACCAAATTAACTTTTTAGGCTTGACCTTGATCCACAGTAACAATAGAATTGAATTCAATATTTTTAGGAAACTCACCAACGTATAGATTGGAGGCCACCCACCCACCCTACATATATAAGCTTACTTTAATTACTTCTAGTCTTTTAATATCCAGAAAACTATACGAGTAATGCTCTTTATTATATCAAGGAATTAAAATTTAATTTAGCTTGAGTTTCTATATTATTTATTGTTCCTTATCAACAACAGACATTTTTTTGTGTTAAATCCAAAAACATTGCTTGTAGATTTCAAGAATTCTTTCCTCATAGACTTCTAGAACTTTCTTCAGTTTTTTTTGTAGGTTTGTAAAACTTTTCTTCATTTCATTTTTCAAGAATTTTCTTAGCGGCCTCTAGAATTTTTTTTGATACTTCAAGAACTTAGCAAGTTTCATCACATTTTGAAAGATATTTTCTAAATGTTTCTTGAATTTTGTAGATATCTAAAATTTTTTAGAAACTGTCAATCAATCAGTTTTTATGAATTTTCCTAGAAGTTTTCAGTAACTTTCATTCTATTTTTTTTTTAAATTTCCTTATGTGCCTCTATAATTTTCCTTATTTTTTTTAAATTTTAGATCTTTTTGGTAAATTTAATACATTTTTGAGTTTACCTGATTTTTTTTGTAGATTTAAAAATTTTTTCAGAAAGTTTCATTCGGTCTTACAGGAATTTTTCGATACTTCAAGAACTTAGCAACATTCATCACATTTTAGAAGACATTTTCTTAATGTTTCTTGAATTTTGTAGATATCTAGAATTTTTTAGAAATTGTCAATTAATTCGTTTTTAGGAATTTTTCTAAAAGTTTTTTGTAGAAGTTTTTAGTAACTTTTATTCTAGTTTTTTAAGAATTTCCTTATGTGTCTATATAATTTTCCTTATTTTTTTTTTATTTTTAGACCATTTTGGTAACTTTTATTACATTTTATTAGTTTTTCCTTTTTTTTTTTTGTAGATTTCTAAAATTTTTCAGAAAGTTTCATTCGGTCTTACAGGAATTTTTCGATACTTCAAGAACTTAGCAACTTTCATCACGTTTTGGAAGAAATTTTCTAAATGTTTCTTGAATTTCGTAGATATATAGAATTTTTGGAAATTGTCAATCAATCAGTTTTTATGAATTTTCCTAAAAAGTTTTTTTCTAGATGTTTTCAGTAACTTTCATTCTATTTTGTAAGAATTTCCTTGTGTGCCTCTATAATTTTTCTTATTTTTTTTAACATCTTTTTGGTAACTTTTATTACATTTTATGAGTTTTCCTGATTTTTTTTTGTAGATTTCTAAAATTTTTCAGAAAGTTTCATTCGGTCTTATAGGAATTTTTCGATACTTCAAGAACTTAGTAACTTTCATCACATTTTGGAAGAAATTTTCTAAATGGTTCTTGAATTTTGTAGATATCTAGAATTTTTTAGAAATTGTCAATTAATTAGTTTTTAGGAATTTTCCTAGAAAGTTTTTTCTATAAGTTTTCAGTAATTTTAATTCTATTTTTTAAGAATTTCCTTATGTGCTTCTATAATTTTCCTTATTTTTTTTAATTTTTAGATCTTTTTGGTAACTTTTATTACATTTTATGAGTTTTCCTGATTTTTTTTTGTAGATTCCTAAAATTTTTCAGAAAGTTTCATTCGGTCTTACAGGAATTTTTCGATACTTCAAGAACTTTGCAACTTTCATCACATTTTGGAAGAAATTTTCTAAATGGTTGTTGAATTTTGTAAATATCTAGAATTTTTTAGAAATTGTCAATTAATTCGTTTTTAGGAATTTTTCTAAAAGTTTTTTGTGGAAGTTTTTAGTAACTTTCATTCTATTTTTTTAAGAATTTCCTTATGTAACTCTATAATTTTCCTTATTTATTTTTAATTTTAGATCTTTTTGGTAACTTTTATTACATTTTATGAGTTTTCTTGATTTTTTTTTGTAGTTTTCTAAAATTTTTCAGAAAGTTTCATTCGGTCTTACAGGAATTTTTCGATACTTCAAGAACTTGGCAACTTTCATCACATTTTGAAAGAAATTTTCTAAATGGTTCGTGAATTTTGTAGATATCTAGAATTTTTGGAAATTGTCAATCAATCAGTTTTTATGAATTTTCCTAAAAAGTTTTTTTCTAGAAGTTTTCAGTAATTTTCATTCTATTTTGTAAGAATTTCCTTGTGTGCCTCTATAATTTTCCTGATTTTTTTTTATTTTTAGATCATTTTGGTAACTTTTATTACATTTTATGAGTTTTTCCTGATTTTTTTTTTGTAGATTTCTAAAATTTTTCAGAAAGTTTCATTCGGTCTTATAGGAATTTTTCGATACTTCAAGAAATTAGCAACTTTCATCGCATTTTGGAAGAAATTTTCAAAGTGGTTCTTGAATTTTGTAGATATCTAGAATTTTTTAGAAAGTGTCAATCAATCAGTTTTTAGGAATTTTTCTAGAAAGTTTTTTCTAGAAGTTTTCAGTACTTTTCGTTCTATTTTTTTAAGAATTTCCTTATGTGCCTCTATAATTTTCCTTATTTTATTTTTAGATCTTTTCTTTTATTTTTTAAGAATTTCCTTATGTAACTCTATAATTTTCCTTATTTTTTATTTTTATTTTTAGATCTTTTTGGAAACTTTTATTACATTTTTCTTAATTTTATTTTGTAGATTTCTAAAATTTTTTAATTTTTTAGGAATTTCCTTGGAGACTTCTAGCATTTTTGTAGGCTTGAGACTTTGAATTCCATTTTTTAGGAATTTCTTTATGGGCCTCTAGAATTTTCCTTAATATTTTTTTGTAGATTTCAAAAACTTTTCACCAACTATCATCACATTTTTCAAAAACTTTTCTGAAGGGTTCTTAAATTTTGTAGATTTCTAGAATTCTCCTAGAAAGTTTCATTCAGTTTATCAGGAAATTTCTTAGAGAGTTCTAGAATTTTTTATAAATTTCTAAAACTTTTCAGTAACTTTTATTCCATTTTTTATGAATATTCTTCATTTTTTTTGTAGTTTTCAAGAACTTCCTAGAAGAAGAATTTTTCTAGGATGTCCTTGAATATTTATCAATATTGTTGTATCTTGCATTCCATCCTTCAAGAATTTTCTTAGAGTTATAAAACTTTCTTTAGATTTTTTGTAGATTTGTAGAATTTTTTGGCCACTTTCATCACATCATTGAAGAATTATTCTAAAGAGTTCTTGGACTTTTATTAACAATCTTTATAGATTCTAGAACTTTTTAGTTACTTTTATTTAATCTTTCAAGAATTTTCTTTTGTGGATTTTTAGAAATTATCAGTAACTTTCATTAAATTGTTTGATAGTTCATGAAGTTTCCTGATTGTCTAGGAATTTTCTTAGAGTTCTAAAATTTTCTTCAATTTTTGTAATTCCATCTTAATTATTTTCTTGAAGAATATATTTTCAACTTGTTTGGTAGATTTTTAGAACTTTCCAGTATGTTAAGAACGTTCCGAAATTCAATAATTTAATTGAATTTTTCTAGACTTCCTTAGAGGGTTCAAGAATTTTAATGATGTTTTTTATTTGTAGATCATCATCATCAAATCATAATCATTTATGTAGGGATATAATCTAGTTATATGATCTCTATTAACGTTTCATTAGATAAAAGAAATGCAGGAATTTTTCTGTATAAAACTAGACGCTTTTACTAAGGTTGAAGAAGTAAAATCGATTTAAATAAATTATTTCTTACGTGATTGAGTTATAATACACACACAAAACAACCCGTCATTGATTTATAGTATTTCGGGAATTCTCTTTTCATACGATTCGATATCCCGCATATAAAAATGAAAATATTCACGCACACAATAAAAGATTGATATAACTCGCATCCCTCAAAATAGATAAAATATAATAAGGAAAATCTCAAATCTCTGCACGCGTCGAAATCTTTATTCCCATGTCGTAGAGGAGAAAATAGGCTAGAGAAGAAAAAAAAACACAGACATATAAAGACATAAAAACCTCTTTTACGACTCTTTCTTTCTTTAGATAAGATATTCGGCGTATTAACATTCTGAAAGTTCAGAGAATAATGCATAATGGATTCGCGTGTTTCGTGATTGTGAAAGTAATGCACCTTAACATATAAAACGGGTTAATTCGCACGTGCGTCCCTTGTAAAATCAATGTTTCAGATGAATAGGCGGCAAACGTGTTCCGATCAAACTTGTTAATTATTTAACGCCGAATCAATATCCAATTAGTGTACGATGCTTTGATACTGTTTGCGATGCATTGAATTGTTATTGGTAGGGATTTAAATTGTATTTTTTACAGATAGTACTGAAATTTATTCAATTTATATTTACTATTTTATAAATTAAAATTCCTATTGATTTGTTTAGATACAGAATATACCAAAAGAAAGTTTATATATTATTGGCTTAACGAAGCTGTGGGGTAAGGGGGTACGTTAATCATTAGTCTAGCTCTTAGAAATTTTATTGCTATGAAGCGTTTCTCTACAGCGGACCGCGCTTTGTGCGTGCGCGTGAATTTTACAAAAATTTTGATTGAGTATCTACACTTATTACAACATATTATGCACCCTTATAAAATTTCAAGCCTCAAGATGTTAAAAATCAATACTAAAATAACAATTATTCATTATGCACAAGCTTTTATTGTAAAATCCCATGCATAAAATTACACAAACAACGAAACACATCCCCACATCCATTTACATTATTTGCATAATAATTTCCCTTACTGGCGCGCCTGCAATTATATGGAGCGGAGGAGCGTAGCAGGAAAAAAAAAGAAACAGTGTTCGAGAAACGGGGAAAAGTTATCCACTCCCCGTTATTTTCTTTTTTTTCCCCAGTTGTTGTTTCTTTTTCCTCTGCCCTTTCCATTATTCCCGTGCCCTTCCGAGCGATAAAACGGCGAGCAATTCGTGACGATAATAACGGTAAATTTGATTGTACACCTTAAGGGCGAAATATTTTATGTGTACGTTTTTAATGGTTTACGGGGTGGCTCGAGATTTTATTTAATGGCGCGACGAGAATGCGTCCGAGGTTTCGTAATAATCATAAAACGTATACGATCTTGTGAAGGTGTGTGTTGAATCAAATCTGAATTAATAATAATCAAATTTTAGGTGAAAATATTGCTTAACGGAATCAAAAAATTATAAAGAAAATATATTGAAATACAAAAGATAAAAAAAGGGTGAGAAAATTGAAGATAAAAGTCAAAATAGAGTAGATAGAATGGAATAGATAAAAGGTACTAGAAAGTAGAGGAAAGAGAGATGACAGTTGATGGTTAAAGATAATATTTAACAGTTGACTATTAACAAATGACAGTTGACAGTTAATCATATATGACGTATGAAAGGTGATGATTAACAGAAACAGAGAGACAGATTATAGATAATATAGAATATTTATCTGAAGATATTTGATAGATGATAGATGCCTAAGATCCTGTCTCTACTTCTGTAATCTAGTACCCTATATTTACTGACCTACTTTTTGAAACATTCTCAAAATATTTCCTTGCATTGTTTTTAAAATTTCGATATCTGTAGTATTTTATAATTACTTTTTTGAAATAAATACTTAGTCAAAAGATTACAGTTAAAGTTAATATTTGACAATTAATAATAGTTAACAAATGACAGATGATAGTTGACAGTTTAAGTTAATAGTTGACAGCTAGCAGACGACAAATAATAATTGATAGATAATAATTTTCAAATGATAAATGACAGAATACAGATAAATATAAAAATATATGTTAATTTTTTTCTTTATTAGTCAATGATTCCAAAATTAAGGAGAAGGAAGCATAGTACTACTTCAAAAGTTAACAGTTGATAGTTGAATAGATGAAAGTTGACAGCTGACAATAATATTTGACGGTTATTAGTTAACACTTGGCACATGACAGATAATAGCTGACAATGATTGTTGACAATTGGCACACTTGACAGTTGACAGATGTTAAAACTAGTTGTTTATTTTTTAAATTTTTATTGTATAATTCCAAAATTTTATAGAAAGAAAACTTTAATTTCTGTGAGAATTAACAATTAATAGTTGATGATTAATAATAGGCAGAAACAGTCGAAAGATGACAGATGACAGTTGATGGTTCAACTTAATATTTGGCAGGTAATTATAAGCAGAGACAGTTAACAAATTACAGTTGACAGTTTAATTTATTTATTACCAGTTGATAGTTAAAAGCCAGCATATGACAAATGACAGTTGATAGATAATAATTATCAAATGACAGATTAAAGATGATAAAAATAGATGTTGAAGGAAAAATAATACTACTCAAAATGCTCACAGTTGAGAGATGGATAGTAAATTGACAGATGACAACTAACAGTTATAGTTGACAGTTATTAGTTTAGACAGTTTATTTATTTATATATTTATCAAAGGAATCTCTCTTAATATAATAACAGATAAAAGTTGACAGATGAAGGTTGACAGTTGACGGATAACAACTGAAATTTGATAGAAAACATTTGACAGTTGACATATGATAAAAATAGATGCTTATTTTTAAAATTTTCTATTGAATAAATCAAAAATTAAATACAAGGAAAAATAATACTTCTACAAAAGTTGCCACTTGGTACTTGTTAGATGATAAATGAGTTGACCGATACCAACTGACAGTAATAGTCGACAGTTGGTAGATAACAAATAAAAGTTTTTAGTTGATAGTTGACAGATAATAAAAATAGATGTTTTTTTCTTTTTGCTTTATAATAAATCATTTTAAAATTAAGTAGAAGAAAACATAAATTGACAGTTGATACTTGACAGATTATAGATGAAAGTTGAAAGATGATAGCTGACAGTGACACTTAACGGTTAATAGTTGACAGTTGGCAGATAACAGATGAAAGTTGACAGATAACACTTGACATTGATGGGAATGAAGAAATGGAAATTAATAGTAAATAATAAAAATCAATCTGTACTTTTTTTTCTTTTTAGCGAATAACTCCAAAACTAAGCAGAAGGAAAAATAATACTTCTTCAAAAGTTAGACAGTAGATAGTTTACAAATTATAGAAGAAAGTTGACAGAGGATAGACAATAATTAACAGTTGATAGATATATTAATATATAATATAAATCAAAATAGTTATTTATTTATTTATTTTTAGTCAATAATTCGAAAATTAAGTAAAAGGAAAAATAATACTAATTATAGTTGATGGTTATAATTTCACAGTTAGTAAATATAAATAACAGATGAAAGTTGACAGTTGTTGATGATTGACAGTTGAAGGATAAAAAAAATGGAAGTTGAAAGATAACAGTTGACAGATGACAAGTAACATCTGAAATTGACAATTGACAGTAAATAGTTGACAGCTGATAGATAACAAACAGCTAACAGTGAGAGTTAACAGTTGGTAGCTAACAAATAAAAATAAATATATAACAGTTGACAATTGATGGATAATAAAAATAGATGTTTTGTTTTTCTTTTTGGTGAATAATTTCAAAATTAAGAAGAAAGAAAATAGTTCTACTCCAAAAGTTGACAGTTTGATAGACGAAAGTTGACAGATGACAGTTAACAGTTATAGTTGTTAGTTATAATTTTACAGTTGGTAGATAACAGATAAAAATGGACAGTTGAGGTATAACTAATGGAAGTTTATAAATAACAGTTAACAGTTGACAGAAGATAGTCGACAGTGATAGTTGACAGTTAACAGTTGACAGTTGGTAGATAACAAATGAAAGTTGACAGATAACAGCTCACAATAAAAATAGTAGACAGTTATTAGTTGACAGTTGACAAATAACAATAGAACTGACTCTTGTCTGCTGACAGATAATAAAAGTAGTTGTTTATTATTTTAATTTTTGGTGAATAATTCTAAAATTTTATAGACGGAGAAAAATGTAATTTCTTGAGTTGGCAATTAATACTTGATAATAGGCAGAAACAATTGAAAGATGACAGGTAACAGTTGATAGTTAGAATTGATATTTGGCAGTTGATAATAGACAGAGACAGTTGATAGATGACATATGACAGTTGACAATATAAGTTAATAGTTGACAGTTGATAGTTTACAGTTAGCAGATAATGACAGTTGATAAATAATAATTATCAAATGACAGTTGACAGTTGACATTTGATATAAATAAATGTTTATTTTTTCTTTATAGTGAATAATTCAAAAATTAAGTAGAAGAAGAAATAATACTACTGCAAAAGTTGACAGTTAATAGTTGCATAGATGAAAGTTGACAGATGATAGCTGACAATAATAGATGACAGTTGACAGATAACAGATAATAGCTGACAGTGAAAGCTAACAGTTGGCAAATAACAAAAGGTTGATAGATATCAATTGACAATTGACAGATAATAAAAATAGTTATTTTTTTTTATATTTTCAAAATTTTATATAAGGAAAAAATAATTTCTGTGAGATTAGACAATAAATAGTTAATAGTTGATAATAGGCAGAAATAATTAAAAGATGACAGGATGCAGTTGATAGTTAAAGTTAATATTGAGCAATTAATAATAGGTAGAGAGAGTTAGCAGATGACAGATGACAGTTGAGAGTTGATAGTTTACATTTAGCAGATGACAAATGACAGTTGTTAAATAATAATTGTCAAATAACAGTTGAGAGATGACAGGTGATATAAATAGATGTGTTGTCTCTTTGAAGTGAATAATTCCAAAATAGAAGGAAAAATTATACTACACCAAAAGTTGACAGTTGATAGTTGCATAGATGAAAGTTGGCAACTGAAAATAATAGTTGACAGTTGGCAGATAAATGGCAGTGATAGTTGACAGTTGGTAAATGGTTGATAGATAACATTTGAGGAGTTGTTTATTTTTTTAATTTTTAGGGAATAATTTCAGAGTTTCATAGAAGAAAAATTTCAGTTTCTGTGAGAGTTGATAATGAATAGGCAGAAACAATTGAAAGATGACAGATGACAGTTGAAGGTAAAAGTTAATATTTGATAGTTGATAATAGGCAGAGTCAGCTAACAGATAACAGATTACAGTTGACAGTTTAAGTTAATAGTTGACCATTGATAGTTGACAGTTAGCAGATGACAAATTATCGATTACAGATGATAAAAATAGATGTTGAATTTTTTCCTTTTTAGTGAATAATTTCAAAATTGAGTAAAAGGAAAAGTAATACTACTTCAAAAGTTGACAGATAATAGCTGACTGTTAATAGTTGACAGTTAGCAGATGACAAATGACAGTCGCGGGATAATAATTGTTAAATGACAAATGTTTAGTTTTGGATAGACGAAAATTGACAGATGACAGTTGACAATAATAATTGACAGTTGACAGATGACCAATAATACCTGACAGTGATTGTTGACGGTTGGTAAATAACAAATGGAAGTTAATAAAAAAACACTTGGCAGTTGACAGAATTCCAAAATTTTATAAGAAGAAAATTTAGTTTCTGTATGAATTAATAGTTAAAGTTAATATTTGACAGTTTATTATAGGCACAGGCGGTTAATAGATAAAAAGTTGACAGTTGTTTGTTGACAGATAGTAGAAAAAAACATATAGTTGAAAATGATAAAAATAGATGTTTAATTTTTTCTATTTTAGTGAATGATTTCAAAATTTAGAAGAAAGAAAAGTAATACAATTTCAAAAGTTCACAGTTGATAGTTGGACATATAAAAATAGACAGATGACAACTGATAATAATAGTTGACACTTAATAGTTGACAGCTATCAGATGACAAATTACAGTTAGTAGATAATAATTGTCAAATGAAAAGTTACAGATTACAAATGATAAAAATAAATGTTTATTTTTGTATTTTTTTTGTGAATGATTCTAAAATTAAGTACAAGGAAAATATATTATTCCAAAAGTTAACAGCTGACAGTTGGATAAATGAAAGTTAATAGATGACAGCTAACAATAATAGTTGGCAGTTGGCAAATAACAGATGAAAGTTAATAGATAACACTTGACAGTTAAAAGATGACAAATGATAAAAATAGATGTTTAATTTCTTCCTTTTTAGTGAATAATTCCAAAATTTAATAAAAGAAAAAATTTAAATTTCTCTGATTGTTGACAATTGATCATTGACAGTTGATATTAGGCATACAGTAGTCAGTTAACAGCCTTTCTAGGGTTTATAAAGTTTTAATAAATTCTTTTCTAGAATTTTCCACCAAATTCTCTTCAAAATGTAAGAGTTATAAAATCTTTTGGAAAAAATTTCTTCTAGATATTTGTAAATTTTCAAGATTTCTTAGTTTATATTATAGAGTATTTCAATAATTTCATCATCAAGTTTTTGTTTACCTACCCATCTACTTTCACAGATTGGTAGTTTTGGAATCTGTCTTTGAGAATCTAAATGATTAATAACAGAAGACAATAGATATAAGACAGAAGACAGAAGACAGAAGACAGAAGACAGAAGACAGAAGACAGAAGACAGAAGACAGAAGACAGAAGACAGAAGACAGAAGACAGAAGACAGAAGACAGAAGACAGAAGACAGAAGACAGAAGACAGAAGACAGAAGACAGAAGACAGAAGACAGAAGACAGAAGACAGAAGACAGAAGACAGAAGACAGAAGACAGAAGACAGAAGACAGAAGACAGAAGACAGAAGACAGAAGACAGAAGACAGAATACAGAAGACAGAAGACAGAAGACAGAAGACAGAAGACAGAAGACAGAAGACAGAAGACAGAAGACAGAAGACAGAAGACAGAAGACAGAAGACAGAAGACAGAAGACAGAAGACAGAAGACAGAAGACAGAAGACAGAAGACAGAAGACAGAAGACAGAAGACAGAAGACAGAAGACAGAAGACAGAAGACAGAAGACAGAAGACAGAAGACAGAAGACAGAAGACAGAAGACAGAAGACAGAAGACAGAAGACAGAAGACAGAAGACAGAAGACAGAAGACAGAAGACAGAAGACAGAAGACAGAAGACAGAAGACAGAAGACAGAAGACAGAAGACAGAAGACAGAAGACAGAAGACAGAAGACAGAAGACAGTTTCTGTAAATTATTGATAGCTTTTAATAGCGCCATCACAATTTCTGCTAAAAATAAATTAAGTTAGATTACTATTATCAATAAAGATACATATTTAAAAATAGTCTATCGTAGTTCCAATAAATTTGGTTACATGGTTTATAATTTAAAAACATTTTTTTTTATATAAATTAAATAATTTCTAGAAATAAGTTAAATATTTATAGTTTATAGCAGCGCCATCTATATATCTGCTAATAATAAATGAAATTCGACTACTACTAATGAAATATAATGACCTAAATTTTTACCAATTGTAGTTCCAGGTAATTTATTCATTTGGTTTAGTATTTACAAAAAAAAATTGAAGTTGACAATTATTGATTTTTTTAAACAATTTCTGCTGAAGATAAATTATATCACTTCTATCAAAAACTATACATTTTAAAAATTATTTTATCGTAGTTTTATGTAAATAAGTGTGTTTAAATGGTTTAGGATTTACAATTTTCTGAAATAAGTTAATTATTTAGTTTTTAACAGCGTCATCTATTTTTCTGCTAAGAATAAATTGTGTTCGATTACTACCATCTTAATTTTTGCTGAAGATAAATCAAATTGGTACTTTTATTAAAAAAATCACATTTCTTAAATTAGTCATAGTTTCAAGTAATTTGTTTGGATGATTTAAGATTTGCAAAAGATTTGTTTAAATAAGTTAATTGCTTATGGTTTTTAAAAGCGCCATCTGTGTTTCTGCTAATAATAAATTGTATATCGATTCATACTATTACAATATGCACATTTTAAAAGAAGTCTATAGTAGTTTCATTTAAAATTTTTATTTGGTTTAAAATTAAGAAAGATTTTTACAAATATTTTTTTATTTACAAATAATTTTCTAAAATGGGTCAATTATTGATAGATTTTTAACAGCGCCATCTCAATTTCTGCTGAAGATAAATTAAATTTGTACGATTTTAATAAAAAATATACATTTTTAAAATTAATCTATTATAGTTTCATGTAATTTGTTTAGATGGTTTAGGATTTACAAGCAATTTCTTGAAATAAGATAATTATTTATAATTTTTAACAGCGCCATCTCTATTTTTGCTAAAAAATAAATTATCCTCCATTGGTATTATTGAAATATACACATTATTAAATTAGTCAGTGGTAGTCTTATTAAAATTTTTCGTTTGGTTTAGAATTGACAATTTTTTTCCCTAAATGTAATGTTATTTTTTTGTAATCTAAAGAGAAGTTCCCGCTAATAAATAAATAAATAAATTCTTTATTGATAGTTTTAGGAGCGCCATCTATGATTCGGTTAAAAATAAATTATCTTCGATTGTTACTCTCATTTTAAAATTAATATATAGTAGTTTTATGTAACTTTTTTATTTGGTTTAGAATTTACAAACAACTTTTTAAAATAAGTAATTATTCTTAACTTTTTTCAGAGCGCCATTTTAATTTCTCCTAAAAATAAATGTATTTTGATTAGTAGTATCAAATAATATACATAGGTTTAAAATTAATATATTGCAGTTTCACGTAATTTATTAATTTTGTTTTGTGTTTACAAATAATTAAAAAAAAAGGGTTATTTATGGCTTTTAACCGTGCCATCTTAATTTCTGCTGAAAATAAATTAACTTAGTTCACTTTTATTAAAAAATATACACACTTTAAATTAATCTTTTATAGTTTCATGTAATTTGTTTAGGTGGTTTAGAATTTACAAACACTTTAATGAAAAAAGTTAATTGTTTATAGTTTTTAACAGCGCCATCTATGTTATATGCTAAAAATAAATTATCTTTGATTACTATTATTAAAATATACAAAATTTTTAAATTAGACTGTGGTTTTATTTAAATTTTCTGTTTGGTTTAGAATTAGCAAATATTTTCACTGAATAAGTTATTTATTGATAGTTTTTAGGAGCGTCATCTATATTTCTGCTAAAAATAAATTAAGTTAGAATACTACTGTGAAAATTGATATATTCTGTAAATAATAAGTTCTAGTTTCATGTTCAATTTAATTCAATTCAATTTAATTTGTGAGTTTTTTCTTCGGTTAATGATTTACAAATATGTTTCTGAAATAAGTCACACTTATTGGGAATTTTTTTTTAATATTTTCATGTAAATTTTTTTACTTGGTTTAGGATTTATAATCACTTTCCTTAAATAAGCCAATTATTGACAAATTTTTAAAATCACCGTCTTTGATTAAAAAAAGCGTAATAAATAAATATATAGAGTGGGTAGATGTTTTTTATTTCAATCATTAATTTTTTATATTCACGCAAAATTTTCTTTAAAGAATTTGCACCATTAAAATTTAAAAAAAAAAATTAAAAAATGAAAACATTTGTTTTATTCTTAGTATTTTTGAATAAGCACAAGTTTATGTTAAAAATAAAATTTAAAATGTGGTATAGTGGCCACCCATCCACTATAGGTGCCTGTTTTCTATTTCAATCGTTAAGTATTTTTTATTAACCTAAATTTTCTTTAAAAAATTTGCGTCATTAAAAAATTTAAAGAAACTAAAATGAAAACATTTGTTTAATTCTTGGTATTTTTAAGTAAACTCCAGTGTGTACATTAAAATTTAAAGGGTGATGTAGTGTACAACCACCCACCCTAGATATGAATTTAAAAACAGAAAAAAAAGGAGAAACACCAAAAAAAGCCAACTACAAATTAATGCGATTTTTTTTGTATATATATATATATATGTATAGATATATAAAATATTATGTATAATGCATGTAATATGATAGTGTAAATAAAACTTCTATAACCTCAAAAAATGTAAATAAACCCTGTTATTTAATTAGTTTAAAAAATGCATTTCTGTTTTTAGTTTCAATTCAGTTTGCAAACTGTCGACAATTTTGCAGGTAAAAAATAATAAATATGTGGGGTGGGTGGGTGTACATTTATAATCCTTAAACAATTATTAGAAACTGGTGAAGGTAAGAATATTTACGAGCACTAAATATTTATTAATTAAAAATAGAAAACTCAAATGAATACTTTTGTTTTATTCTTAGTAGTTTTAAGTAAGCTCAAGTGTGTATATTAAAATTTAAAAGGTGGGATAGTGAACACCCACCCACCCTACATATGCAATTAAATTGTAAATGTAACCCTGTTATTTAAGTAATTTAAAAAAATGTACTTTTTTTTAGTTTTAATTCTTACAAACTGCAAACAATTTTGTAGGTAGAAAAAATAATAAATATGTAAGTTGGGTGGGTGTACATATAAAATCCTTAAAAAAATATTAAAAACTGGTGAAGTTAAAAATTCTTGCAAGCACTGAAAATCTATTAATAAAACATAGAAAACTCAAATCAATACTTTTGTTATATTCTTAGTAGTTTTAAGTAAGCTCCAGTGTGTATATTAAAATTTATAGGGTGGGATAGTGGGCACCCACCCACCCTACATATGTATTTAAATTATAAATGAAACCCTGTTGTTTACGTAATTAAAACAATGTACTTCAGTTTTAGTTTTAATTCTTGCGAACTGAAGACAATTTTGTAGGTAAAAAAAATAATAAATATGTAGGGTGGGTGGGTGTCCATTTATAATGCTTAAAATTTATTATTAGAAATTGATGAAGGTAAGAATATTTGCGAGTACTGAAAATTTATTAATAAAAAATAAAAAAACTCAAATGAATAATTTTGTTTTATTGTTAATATTTTTAAGTAAGCTCAAATGTATATATTAAAATTTAAAGGCTGGGATAGCGACCACCCACCCACCCTGCATATGTATTTAAATTATAAATGAAACCCTGTTATTTAAGTAATTTAAAAAAAGTACTTCTTTAGTTTTAATTCTTACAAACTGAAGACAATTTTGTAGGTAGAAAAAATAATAAATATGTAAGGTGGGTGGGTGTACATATAAAATCCTTAAAACATTATTAAAAACTTAAGAATTCTTGCAAGCACTGAAAATCTATTAATAAAACATAGAAAACTCAAATCAATACTTTTGTTTTATTATTCACTAGTTTTAAGTAAGCTCCAGTGTGTGTATTAAAATTCAAAGGGTGGAATAGTGGCCACCCACCCACCCTACCTATGCAATTAAATTGTAAATAAAACCCTGTTATATAAGTAATATAAAACATGTATTTCTATTTTTAGTTTTAATTTTTGCAAAGTGTCGACAATTTTGTAGGTAAAAAGATAAACATGTAGGATGGGTGGGTGTAACTTATTAAATCTTTAAAAAAATAATTAGAAACTAATGTAGTTAAAAATATTTACGAGCACTCGAAATTTATTTGCTTTTTCAATATACAGACAAGTAGAAAATTAGATTATTTAAGTTGATTTAAACAAATTTAATTATTAACTTTTTCAATAATGTATTAATCTCTTAAATATATTAATTCACTAGTTTATTAATTATAAAGTAGAGTTGTTTTAATAATAATTACATTATTTAATTATACACTTTTTTTTTATTGAAAATTAAAACGTTTGTAAAATGTTTTTAATTTGGAAAAGGCACGAATGTTATTATTATAAATTTTAAAAGTAAAAGGAAAATTGCCATGGTTATAGTTTGTAGGATATAACACACACAATGTTAAGTGTGAAAATATTCTATATTATATCACAAGTAATTATTTGGGTTTGAAATTTATTTAGTCTATTTAATTTTAATAATAAAAATGTATTAAAGTCCTTTACGCAGTAGAAAATTGACAAATAATTAGAATAAATACGAATACATTCCGTAAATCTATCTACAAATTAGGAAGATAAATGAAATTCAATGGTAAATGAATTTCAAAAATGTATCACAAATTAATGGCTTCAACCAATCAACTTTACTATCTACAAATGTTTTCGTGTTTTTTTTTTTTAATTTAATTTTATTGATTGGTATGTTTGATACGAATATTTTTTTGTAGAAAAAAAAATTGTTATATTTGTTAATCAACTTAGATTTAGTTGGTTTTTATGCGTTAATATTTTGAGTACCATGTACACATTTTTCTCTTGAATAATTTTTTTACTGATCTCTAAGTGAAACATGATGAAATTATCAATTCTTTACCTATTATGTCACCATGTCCACAATATTAAAAAAAATTAAATAATAATAATGATAATAAGGGCATAGTACTCAAAATATATATTTAGTAAATAAAAATGTGTTTTTATTGAAAAATTTATGATTAAATTAATTAATTAAACTGATGAATTTTAATTGTGGTTTTATAGTAAAAAGTATTGTATTTAGAATCAGAAATAGTCTATTCTTTGTTTAATACCTTAATTATGTTTAGTATTTAAAATATATAAAAATAAAATACTGACACAAATAAT
Organism: Ontholestes murinus; assembly: GCA_963969525.1. NCBI lineage: Eukaryota > Metazoa > Arthropoda > Insecta > Coleoptera > Staphylinidae > Ontholestes > Ontholestes murinus. Next base: position 5,934,114 of record OZ018391.1, read on the forward strand.
ACTGTCAGTATTTTATTAAGATTAAATTTTAAAGTATGCACTATATTAAATTTACTACAACAATAAATCCTATTTACTATAGAATAAAAAACACTATTTTCTATGTTTTTTTACCACTGTATATTAATGATTTTTACAACATTAATAAATTATCTACGACTATAGTTTATTTACTATGTTTAAAACACTATAATTTATTATATTGATTATAAATCTATTATTGGAGAACTTTTATGATTTGGATATATTACATATTTCTGTTTGAATGCTCGTGTAGAAAGAAAGAAGAAAGGGATATTTAACTTTTAATATTAATATTACATAATGTTTTGGATTTAAGTATTTATAGCTACTATGATAATTAATAATTAATATAATTATTTAAAATCACATTGATGTAAAATATAAAATATTATTTATGTATTTAATTGAATTATGTTTTAATTCTCATTATTTTTTCGTAATAACATATTCTAAATTATTAGTGTAATTTGTTTTTTTTGTATAATTGCTAACATTTCATTGTGTTTTTGTTTGTGTAGTGTGCATTCTCTCTAGTGTGTCAATTATCGACTCACCTATATTCCACTAACGGAGTTCGAGTTGTGTCGGTATATATATGTATAAATTTTTTGTTCCGTGTTTAATTTTTTTTGTATTTTTTGAATGGGGGGCGAACAACGACGCGAAATAATTTACCTGGTTTGGCGGAGATTCCGCCCGCCGCCGGAATATATGTACGGCGGGGCGTCGCGACGCTCCAAGCTAGAACGGACGCTTCGGCGGCGGACAGAGGTGCCCGATGTTGAGTTTCGGCGGGGGCATGTCTTTGATGAGGCGGTGGAACTCCGGGGGCCGCGCGCGCGCTAGCAGTTTTCCGGATAATCCGGAGCGGCGATGGGAGAGAGAGAGACCCACACACACACACACACACACACAGGGAAAGAGAAGAGACGTACGAGGGGGATGTTAACATCATTAAATTCGCACACAAACGCGAGAGACTGGTGATGTTGGATTGATTGTGCACCCGCTCTCTATAGTGTTTTTCTTTCACTTTTCCTTTTTCCCTTGTCGATCCGGCCCCGGAAAATGGACGTTAATGTTTGAATATTTCCAAAGAAAATAATTGCCTTAAAAGTATTGATTAATACATCAATTATTAAAAATTGTAATATTATTAGTAAAGTAATTTATTATTATTATTAAGCCTTAATGTTTAATTGATAACACTAATTTATTCAAAGTAAACAATAAGGTTAATTAAGCTGAAATTCTCGATGTTATATTTGGGGTTGGATCCAATTAAGGCAGTTCTATTGGCTCGGTTCCATAGATGTTTATTGGTAGTTAAATTAATATATCAAAACACCAATTAAAATTAATGTAGGTCAGTTGGAGCAGCATTACCTCACGAACTCGTCAATATTATATCTTTAGAACTGAAACATAGTAACTGTATCTATTGAAATTAATTAGTACCCATCAAAGGCACTATAAAATCTTTTCATAAATAAATATCAATACCTTAAATAACTTCAATTAATAGTTTAGTTTAGTTTATTAGCATTACAAATCTTATTAAAAAAATGATATCAAATAAAATACATTCACAATAACTTTAAAATTTAAATCAATAGTTAAACAACAAGCTTTTCCAAATACAAGAATATTGTATGTATCAGGAATACATTAAGAATACCTAATACACTATACTGTATTTAATTGTCCATAGTCCATAATTTTAAAACATTTATTTTTACATTAGAGTAATATAGTATTATATAATATTTAAATTGGAAGTACAATTTTTGTTTTATTTATTTTTAAAGTGTTATAAACGTACTGAAACGTTCCCCATTTGAATTTTATAATTGGAAAATTCCTGCCGTTTGTAAACTCGAAAATTCCTCGGTCTCTTATTAATAATCGGAACTGGAATATTCAAGGGGGGGTGGGGGTGCGCGCAACCGATTCGTGTCAGCCAGGGCCGAATCCTTGGGAATTCTTCCCACCAAATATAATTAATCACGCCTCCTCGCGCCAATTATCAGTCCTGGCAGTGATTTATGCGACGTGTTTCACAATGCCGAAACGAATTCATTGCAGGTGCTCGATTCGGACAGCCTAAGGCTTTCTAATTTTTCAATTTTCTAATCGACACTCAACCAGAAGAAAACAATAGGAATTGTATGGAATGTAATTAGGTAATTAGGTAATTAGGTAAGTAAGCCCGATAAAAAATAATTTTCCTGAGAGTTACTGCGCAGCTAACACAAATTTCTATTTAAGAACATTACGAAATTGATAAACATTTGATTTGTTCCATTGCTCAATTAGTCAATTATTTTTCAATTCATTATCTATTAAAAAAACTACTTCTTACACTGAAATGTATTTGATTACCCGAGAATATATATATTTTTAATTATAGGTTATCACTTAGGAACAGTTGAAAATATTGTGATGAAAAAATACTCCACTTTTTTGTTCGTTCATCTCTTCCCAGCGTTCTGCCTTATTAAGGGTTTAAATAAATTATAAATACCAGCAGTCGCCGTGGACGTAACTTATTTAGGGCTGATTTTGATTCCACTTCTCAGCGGTGTTAATATTTAATTCTCCTGTTTGAGTTGGAGGTAGCAGCCCAGGCCCAGGCAGTTGAATAATTATTACAATTTCTGATTGCCCTCGTCGCTACAAAGACACTGTTAATGAAATTTAAAATTGATCGAAATTACATCCACAAATTAATTAATCAATTGCTAAAAGTTAAATTTTATAATTTTTATTTATCAATAATTATTTGTCATCTGACTTCCGTCATCTGTCATCTGTCATCTGTCAACTGCCATCTGTCACCTGCCATCTGTCATTTGTAATCTGTAATTTGCATACTATAATCTCTAATCTGTCATCTATAATCTGTAATCTGTCTTCTGTCAAATGTTAACTACCATCTGTCATTTGTCATCTGCCATCTGTCATCTGTCATCTGTCATCTGTCATCTGTCATCTGCCATCTGTCATCTGTCATCTGTCATCTGTCATCTGTCATCTGTCATCTGTCATCTGTCATCTGTCATCTGTCATCTGTCATCTGTCATCTGTCATCTGTCATCTGTCATCTGTCATCTGTCATCTGTCATCTGTCATCTGTCATCTGTCATCTGTCATCTGTCATCTGTCATCTGTCATCTGTCATCTGTCATCTGTCATCTGTCATCTGTCATCTGTCATCTGTCATCTGTCATCTGTCATCTGTCATCTGTCATCTGTCATCTGTCATCTGTCATCTGTCATCTGTCATCTGTCATCTGTCATCTGTCATCTGTCATCTGTCATCTGTCATCTGTCATCTGTCATCTGTCATCTGTCATCTGTCATCTGTCATCTGTCATCTGTCATCTGTCATCTGTCATCTGTCATCTGTCATCTGTCATCTGTCATCTGTCATCTGTCATCTGTCATCTGTCATCTGTCATCTGTCATCTATTATCTATCATGTAACAATAGTTACTTATTTGTCTTCCTAAAACACTTTAGTTTTAGTTTTAAATCTGAATCATTACCAAGGCGTTTGTACAATTATTGTTTTTCAAGTACCTATGTCCTCATTAATATTAATATTTTCTTTAAAATGAGTGAATTAGAGGCCACCCTACTACCCGTTACTTTAAAATACTTTACCATCTGTCATCTGTCATTTGTGAACTGTTACCTGAATTCCATAGAAAAATGAATTAATAATTCTATATCAATTTTCATCTGTTGGTTATTATCTATTATATCTATGTATTATTTATCAATAATTATCTGCCATCTGTTATTTGTCATATTTCATCTGTCAACTGCCATCTGTGATCTGTGGTTTAACATCTGTCATCTGTCAACTGTTATCTACAATCTGTCAACTTTCATCTGTGATAATAGGTAATTAATTAAAACACTTGGCTTGTTTCACTAAAATTTAGTGAAACAAACCAAGTGTTTTAATTAATTACCTATTATTCCACAATGTTTCACCAAGAGGTAAATGAGAAAATCATTCATGAAATTTCATCTGTTATCTGTCAACTGTTATATGTCTTTTGTCATCTATTATCTGTCATGTAACACTAATTTATTTTTCTAAAACAATGAGTTCTGAATCTTCTGAATCATTAACAAGACATTTGTAAAATTATTATTTTTCACCTTTGTTCTCATTACTATAATTATTTTTGTATATACTATATTTGTCATTTGATCATTCTTATTATTTTTTTTACATGTATTATCTGTCGTCATTTATTTTATTTATTTAAATTTCTACAAAATTTCGTCATTTTTCTCTACCATACGAAAATATGTAATTTATCACGTCATCTATCAACTGTCGTTTCTCATAATTTATGTCTAATATGACATCTGTAGTGTACTTCTTCGTCATCAGTCATTTATATGACATATGTCATCTGTAATCTATCATCTTTTAGAGAGTTTGAGGTTGTTGTAATTGCAGATAATCACTAAGGAGTCGATTTTTATTAAATGCATTCATTTCTCGTAAAGTGCAGTTTTAAACCGATGCCATTTTGTTTGGAATGAAGGTAAACAAATATTTCTAAGAGAGTATTAAAAAATGATTATAACCCAAGAATCTTAAAGAGTTTGAGGTTGTTATAATTGTAGATAATCACTTAGAAGTCGATTTTTTTTAATGCATTCATTTCTCGTAAAGTGCAAATTCAAACCGACGCCATTTTGCTTGTAATGAAGATAAACAAAAAATTCTAAGAGGGTATTGAAGAATGTTTATAACTCAAGAATCTTAGAGAGTTTGAGGTAGTTATAATTGCAGATAATGACTTAAGAGTCGATATTCTTTAAATACATTCATTTCTAGTAAAGTGAAATTTCAAACTGTCGCCATCTTGTTTGTAATGAAGGTAAACAAAAATTTTATAGAGAGTATTGAAGAATGATTATAACTCAAGAATCTTAAAGAGTTTGAGGTTGTTACAATTGCAGATAATCACTTAGGAGTCGATTTTGTATTAAATACATTCATTTTTTGAAGAGTGCTTATTCAAATCGACGCCATCTTGTTTGCAATGAAGATAAACACAAACCATTCTTAGAGAGCGTTGAAGAATGGATTAAAACTCATTAATCTTAGATAGTTTGAGGTTGTTGTAATGACCAATAATCACTTAGGACTCGATATTTTTTGAATACATTCATTTCTCGTAAACTGCAATTTCAAACCGACGCCATTTTGTTTGTAATGAAGGTAAACAAAAAATTCTAAGAGAGTATTGAAGAATGATTATAACTCAAGAATCTTAGATAGTTCGAGGTTGTTATAGTTGCAGGTGATCACTTAGGAGATGATTTTTTTTAAATACATTCATCATAATCTAGTAAAGTGCAATTTCAAACTGTCGCCATCTTGTTTGTAATGAAGGTAAACAAAAATTTCTTAGAGAGCATTGAAGAATGAACTCATGAATATTAGTTAGTTTTAGTTTAAGGTTGGTGTAATGGCAAATAATCACTTAGAAGTCGATTTTTTTTAAATACATTCATTTCTCGTAAAGTGCAAATTCAAACCGACGCCATCTTGTTTGTAATAAAGATAAACAAAAAATTCTGGAATGTATTGAGGAATGGATTGTAACACAAGAACCTTAGAAAGTTTTAGGTTGATGTAATGGCGGATAATCACTTAAGAGTCGTTTTTTTTAAACACATTCATTTCTCGAAAAGTGCAATTTTAAATCGACGCCATCTTGTTTGTAATGATTATTAAAACAAAATTATAAAAGAGTATTGAAGATTGGATTTTAAGTCAAGAATCTTGGAGAGTTTGAGCTAATTCCAATGGCAGATAATCACTAAGGTGTCGATTTTAAAAAAATACATTTATTTATCGTAAAGTGCAATTTGAAACCGACGCCATCTTGTTTGTAATGAAGATAAACAAAATTTTTTGAAGAGTATTGAAGACTGGGTTATAGTTCATGAATTTTAGAGAGTTTGACGTTATTTTAATTGCAGATAATGATTAATGAGCGATTTTTTCTAAATACATTCATTTCATGTAAACTGCAATTTCAAACCGACGCCATCTTGTGTGTAATGAAGGTAAACAAAAATTTCTTAGAGAGTATTGAAGAATGGCTTATAACACAAGAATCTCACGTATTTTAAGGTTGATACAATTGCAGATAGTCACTTAGGAGTCGATTTTTTAAGTACATTCATTTGTTGAAAAGTGTAACTTCAAATCGACGCCATCTTGTTTGTAATGATGATAAACAAAAATATTCTAGATAGTATTGAAGAATGATTATAACTCAAAAATTTTAGAGAGTTTGAGGTTGTTAAAATTGCAGATAATCACTTAGGAGTCGATTTTTTTTTAATACATTTATTTCTCGTAAAGTACAGTTTCAAATCGACGCCATCTTGTTTGTAATGACGCTTTAAAAAAATATTAAAGATTATTGAAGAATGGATTATATCTCAAGAATATTTAAGAGTTTGAGCTTCTTCCAATTGTAAATAATCACTAAGGAATCGATTTTTTTTTAAATACATTCATTTCTCGAAAAGTGCAATTTCAAACCGACGCTATATTATTTGTAATAAAGGTAAACAAAAATTTTCTAAAGAGTTTTGAAGAATGGATTATAACTCAAAAAGTTTAGAGAGCTTGAGATTATGCTAATGTCAGATAGTCACTTAGAAGTCGAATTATTTTCTTATTTCTCTCCTTGTCATTTGTCATTTGTGTTTGTCAATTGTCATTTGCTAATGGTCATTTGGAATTTATAATTTGTCATTTGCCATTTATCATAAATGACAAGTTACCAATGATAACTTGTAATTTGTGATTTGTCATTAATCATTTATCACCCTAAATTTGTCATTTATCACCTTAAATTTGTCATTTTTCATATGTCATTTGTCATTGGTCATTGGTCACCGGTCATTTGTCATTGGTCATTTGTCATTTGTCATTTGTCATTTGTCATTTGTCATTTGTCATTTGTCATTTGTCATTTGTCATTTGTCATTTGTCATTTGTCATTTGTCATTTGTCATTTGTCATTTGTCATTTGTCATTTGTCATTTATCATTATCATTTGTCATTTGTCATTTGTCATTTGTCATTTTTCATTTCTCATTGAAAGTTTTTCGTCATTTGCTATTTATTATTTGTCATATGTCATGTACAATTTATTAGATTTATTATGTGACATTATCATTCCTTATAAGTCATCTGTCATCTGTTATATGTTATCTGCTTTGCGTCATCTATTATGTATAATCCAAAAACATGTGTTACTCTAGATATCTTTTTTTCATACATTTTGAGCTAATTTTGCATAATTATTATTTTTTTAAATTATTTTCTATTTCCGTAATTATGAAATTATTATTTTAATTGAAGTATATGAATAAATCGTTTGTTTCTTTTTAAATCATCTTGTGTCATTTTACACTAAATATTTTCCTTGTGCTATGTTTGTCACGTAACATTTGTCGTAAAGTTTATTTGTAATTTATGATTATGTCTTAATTAATTTTATTTGAGAATGAAAAATTCAGTCGTATTTTATTTTTCATCTGTCATATATGACCTGCCTTCTATCAATTGCAATTGTCATATTCTATACCCAATCTGTTATCTATAATCTATTGTTTTATAATCATTCTTTTATCATATGTCTTGTTTTATCTGTCGTGTGTCACTTGTCATTTATTATCTGTCAGTTGCAGTAGTTGTTAATTTTATCACTTACCATTTACCATTAAATATTTTTCTTTTATCATTTGTCATTTGTTATTTGTTATTTGTCACTCGTCATTTGTCATTTGTCAATTGGCAATTGTCATTTGTCATTTGTCATTCGTCATTTGTCATTTGACATTTGTTAATTGGCAATTGTCAATTGTCATTTGTCATTAGCAATTCACAATATTATTTATCAATTATCAATGAGCAATTTACTTTGTAAATAGATTTCGTTAATAAATGTATTATTATTATTATTAATTGGCAATTGTCATTTACATTAGTCATTTGGCGTTTGTTATTTATCATTTGGTCTTTGGCAATTGTCATTGTCATTTTTCAATTGTTAATAGGCAATTGGCAATTGTCATTTCATTGGTCTTTTGACATTTGTCGTTTGTCACTTATCATTTGAACTTTGTCAATTGTCAATTATTAATTGGTAATTCTTATATATCATATATCAATTGGCAATTAGCAATTTGCAATTGTTATTTTTCATTAGTCATTAGTCATTTACCATTTGCCATTTGTCCTTATTGTCATTTTTCATTTGTCATCTGCTATACGTTTACTGTCATCTACATTTATAATTGCCATTTAATCTCCAAAATTTTTTCTGGCATCTATTCTTGATTATTTGTCATCCATCATATGAAATGTGTCATCTGTCTATATTAGTCATTTGTAATTGGGCGTTTGTCATTTATCATTTGGTCTTTGTCAATTGTCAATTGGCGATTGTCATATACACTTGTGAATTGTCAATAGGCAATTGGCAATTGTCATTTCATTAGTCTTTTGTTATTTGTCGTTTGTCACTTATCATTTGGACTTTGTTAATTGTCAATTATCAATTGGTAATTGTTATATGTCATTTGTCAATTGTCAATTGGCAATTTGCAATTGTCATTTTTCATTAGTCATTTACTATTTGCCATTTGTCCTTATTGCCATTTTTCATTTGCCATCTGCTATACGTTTACTGTCATCTACATTTATAATTGCCATTTAATCTCCAAACTTTTTTCTGGAATCTATTCTTGATTATTTGTCATCCATCATATGAAATGTGTCATCTGTCTATATTAGTCATTTGTAATTAGGCGTTTGTCATTTATCATTTGGTCTTTGTCAATTGTCAATTGGCAATTGTCATATACATTTGTGAATTGTCAATAGGTAATTGGTAATTGTCATTTCATTAGTCTTTTGTCATTTGTCGTTTGTCACTTATCATTTGGACTTTGTCAAGTGTGAATTATCAATTGGTAATTGTTATATGTCATTTGTCAATTGTCAATTGGCAATTTGCAATTATCATTTTTCATTAGTCATTTACCATTTGCCATTTGTCCTTATTGTCATTTTTCATTTGCCATCTGCTATACGTTTACTGTCATCTACATTTATAATTGCCATTTAATCTCCAAACTTTTTTCTGTAATCTATTCTTGATTATCTGTCATCCATTATATAAAATGTGTCATCTATCTATATTAGTCATTTGTCATTGGGCGTTTGTCATTTATCATTTGGTCTTTGTCAATTGTCAATTGGCAATTGTCATATACACTTGTGAATTGTCAATAGGCAATTGGCAATTGTCATTTCATTAATCTTTTGTCATTTGTCGTTTGTCACTTATCATTTGAACTTTGTCAATTGTCAATTATTTATTTATTTATTTATTTATTTATTTACGGGTAATACCATTGTACAATGTTCACAAGAATGTAAAAATATTATAAAATACAAATATCAATTGGTAATTGTTATATGTCATTTTTCAATTGTCAATTGGCAATTTGCAATTGTCATTTGTCATTTGTCATTTGCCATTTGTACTTATTGTCATTTTTCATTTGACATCTGCTATACGTTTACTGTCATCTACATTTATAATTGCCATTTTATCTCCAATTTTTTTTGTGTAATCTATTCTTGATTATCTGTCATCCATCATATGATACGTGTCATCTGCCATCTGCACCTATCATCAATGACCTGTCACCTACAACACATTTTTTGAAATTCACATTTTTTCCATGTATAACAAGTGAGAATTTAATTTGTCAACTCTCATTTGTCAACTCTCATTTGTCAACTATTATTTGTCAATTGTTATTTGTCAATTATCATGTGCTATTTGGCATTTGACATTTAACATTTGTCATTTATCATTTGTCATTTATCATTTGTCATTTGCCATTTGTCGCTTGTTATTTGTGTGGTGTCAGTTGTCATTGTCATTAATGATTTGTCATTAGTCATTTGTATTTGGTCATTTATCATTATCATTTGTTATTTGTCATCTAATAATGACATTTTTTATTTTCACTATATAAAGGTATCCTCTACTGGTAATACAATAAAAGAAGAAGAAATGAATTCTGTCGGACCTAAATGTAATGAACGTACACACTTGTGTGGGATGTCATTTAATATTTATCACTTTTCGTCATTTGTCATTTGTCTTTTTAAACTGTCATTTTTTAATTGTCAACTGTCATTTGTCATTTGTCTTTTGTTAACTGCCATTTTTCAATTGTCAACTGTCAACTGTCATTTGTCATTTGTCAATTGTCATGTGCCATTTCTCATTTGTTTTTTCCATTTGTGTTTTGTCAGTTGTCACTGTCATTTGTTGTTTGTCAGTTGTCATTGTCTTTGTAACGTGTCATTAGTCATTTGTCATTTTTAATTTGTGATTTCTCATGTATCACTGGTGTGAGATTTAATATTTGTCATTTTTTGTTTGTCATTTGTAGTTTACCATTTGCCACTTGTCATATGTTATTTGTCTTTTGCAATTTACAATTGTCAATTGTCATATGTCATTTGCCATTTATTTAGGTTATACTTTTCGAGCAAATTTAGAATTGAATTGTTATTTTTGAAAGTATTTTTTTTATTTTCGTTACTATAAAATATTTTGAATTAGATAATAAATCATTTGTTTTTGGTTTGATTTAATTATCATGTGTCGTTATCTTATACTATATTTGTCATTTAAAATCTGTTGTAAATTTAATTTTTAATTATGATCTGTCTTCGTATATTTTATTCTTTGACACTCTGTAAAATTCAGTCGTTTTTCATTTGTCATTTCACATATGTGACCTATCAACTTTTGGTTGAAATTGTCTCAGATTGGAGGTAGAATAATCTCCAAACTGTTATCTGTAATATTTATCATCTTTCTGCAATCATGTGTCATGTTTCATATGTCATCTGTCACCTGTCATTTATTACCTGTCACCCACAGTACACATTTTGAGATTTACTCATCACCTAATTTTCCATATACAATAAGCTATGGTTGGATTCGTCATTTATCATTTTTGATTTGTCATTGGTATTTGTTATTTGACAACTGTCAATTTTCAATTGTCAAAATTCAAATGTCAATTAACAATTATTATTTGTTATTTTTCATTTGTAATTTGACAACTGTCATTTGTTAATTGTCAATTGTTATTTGTAATTTTTCATTGCCATCCTTCATTTGTGATTTGTTATTACTTGGATTTATTATTAGATTATAAAAAATGTGTTTGTGATATATTTATTATTTTATTTTATTTTGTATATGTATGTTACTGTATGAAATGGCCTCCGTTAAATGAATTATTATTATTATTATTTACCATTTGTCATTTGTCATTTATCATTTGTCATTTGTCATTTTTCAACTGGCATTTTTATTATAATTTTACTTTCTGTAAACACTGTACAAAGGTATTACCCGTTAATAAATACAAACATTATTTGTCATTTGTCAACTGTCATTTATCAATTATTTGTCAACTGTTATTTGTCATTTATCATATATCATATGTCATTTGCCATCAAACAATAAGTTTTTTTTAGATTATACTTTTTCAGCAAATTTAGCAGAGTTATTATTTTTGAAAGAATTTTTTACTTTCGTTACTATTAAATATGTTGAATTACATAATAAATCATTTGTTTTTGGTTTATATTAATTATCATGTGTCGTATTCTTATACTATATTTGTCATCTAACATCTGTCGTAAAGCTTATTTGTAATTTTTGATCGGTCTTCATTTATTTTATTATTTGACACTCAAAAATTCAGTCGTTTTTCATTTGTCATTCTCTTCATCATCTCTTATTTGCAATTGTTTTATTTTATAACCAATTTCTTATCTGTAATCTGTTCTTAATAATCTTTCTGCTATCATGTGTCATGTTTCATCTGTCATCTGTCACCTGTCATTTATTATCTGTCACCCACAGTACACATCTTGAAGTTTACTTATCACGCTGTTTTTCCATGTACAAAAAGCTATGGTTGGATTTGTCATTATATACATCATATTTGATTTGTCATTTGTTAATTTTCATTTGTGAATTGATATTTGTTATTTTTCACATGCCATTTGTCAATTTTCAATTGTCAATTGTCAATTGTTATTTGCTATTTGTAATATTTCACTTGTCATCTGTCATTTTTCATTTCCGAATTGTTATTTGCCATGTGTCATTTGTCATTTGTCATTTGTAATTTGTCATTTTTATTTGTGTATATGTATGTTACTGTATGAAATGGCATCCGTTAATAAATAAATAAATAAATAAATTTGAGGTTTGTCATTTGTCATTTGTTGCCATTGTAAATTCTCAAATGTCATCGTTTGTCATCTATTATATGCTATCTGGTATTCGCCTTTTGTAATCTGTAATCTCTCATCTGACAATAATTATTTCTTTGATTAGATATTGTTTTGATTCTCTTTGAGCTAATTTTGCGCAATTATTATTTTTAAAATTATTTTTATTACCGGTATTATTGCATATGATTGAAATGATAATAAATCATTTGTTTTTTGGTTTTTTATCTAAATTTATTATGTGTCATTTGATTTTTAATAATGATGACTAATAATTATGTAATTTTTCTGTCATTTATCATTTGCAATTGTCATATTCAATCACTAATATATTTTTGATTATTTGACATCTTTTATATTTTATGTGTCATTTGTCATCTGAGAACCTGTCATCAAGCATTTGTTACCTACAGTACATTTTTTGATATCTGATTTTAGCATTATTACCCTTGTATAATAAGCGATGGTTTGATTCGTCATATGTCATTTGTAATTTGTCATTTGTCAATAGTCATTTTTCATTTATTATTTTCTATTTGTCATGTATAGTATTCTATTTATTATACTCAAGAATAATTTTTGTTTTTCTCACTCGAGTATGTTTCATAAATTCTATATCAATTTTCAACTGTTAGTTTTTGTCTATCAACTCCTAATTATCGATCAAAAGAATTAAAGAAGAAAAGGAGACACATTTTCTTGGTAAATCATTAGCTTTTCAAGAAAATCCAATACTGTCTTCTGACAGTTGTCATATGTTATTTTTTAGTTAGTCATCTGTCATTTTTTTTTCTGTCAACTGCAATCCAAAGAAAAACTAATTAACTGCTTTCTGTCAATGATTTCTGGCAACTCTAATTTATCATTTGGTAATTGTTGTACAAAGAAAAATGAACAACTGAAAATATTTGTTATTTTCGAACTTCTGACCAAAAAAAGACTTCTGCCTATTGACATATGTTATTCATCTGTTGATTGTCATTTGTCGTCTCTCATCTGATAACTGTAATTTTTAAACTTTCTATCAATTGTCACTTTTATTGATTATTAGTAAACTGGTTAATGGCAACAGTTGCAAAAACAAAAATTAAAAATTCATTTCTGTCATTCATTATCTGTTAACTGAAATTTAAAACAAAAATAACTGCCTTTTATTAATTGTCATCTGTCAATTATAATTCATAAACCATTATTTGTAATTTGACAATTTTTAAACAAAGCAAAAATAAAGAACTTACTTTTTTGAATGGTTGACTAAAAATATCGACTAGTATCTGTTATCGATTGTTATATGTTATTTATCTGTTGATTATCATTTGCTGTCCATCATTACACACATGAAAACTGGTATTTGAAGATAAATAAACTGTATTCTTTTAATTATTATTAGTCAACTGTTATTTCTCAATTAAAAACTGTTGAAAAGCGAAAAGTAGATAATTTTCTTATATAAATCCACATGCATCAATTGTCTAAGAAATCGTATACTGTATTTTATAAATATTTTATTTATTTTCTGTTAAAAATCGCCTGCCAATTGTCATTAATTATTTTTCAATTGCAATGAAAAGAAAAATTATAAATATTTTTCATATGTAATATTGTTATCAGTCAACTCCCGTTTGACAACTTAACTGTAATGATTTACTCATTGATGATACCATGTCATTTGTCATGTATGATTTGTTAAAAATCTAAAAATAAAAATAATCAATTGTTATCTGTAAAGTTGTTATCGATCAAGTCTTATTTGATAAATATTAACGATAATAATCTGTAAATATTAACCTGTCAATTGTCATAAAATTGTTTTTGGCCAAGTCTTATTTGTACATAACTGTTGTACAAAGATAACGTAGATAACTGCCTTTATTGCTTCGTTATCTGTCAATTGTTTTTCATTAAAGAGATAAACTAGTATCTTGTATCAATTTTGATACATTATTTATTCTCTGTTAATTGTCATCTGTCATCTATATATGTCAACTGGATGTTAAAGGAAAATTAATAAATTATGTTTTATCCATTATGATCTGCAATGTATTATCGATCATCTCTTATTTGTCTCTTTATAATTGTTGAAAAGGAGAAAATAGAAAATGGTGTTTTATGAAACATCTGTCAATAAATTTTTAATGCAAAAATTTATTACGACCTTCTGCAAATTGTTATATGTTATTTATTATATGTTGATTGTCATTTAATTTTCTTGATGAATCCTTTGTTTTTTTTTAAATAAATATTTGTAGAGGCTGTTACTTCGTGATACATTTTTATTATTCAAAATAAAACGAATAACTTTTTTTATATCACTCTTTTTTAATAACACTTGTAACAATAGTTTCGCAAATTCAGTTTGTCATTATCAAATAATTAATAATAATTCGAAACTATAGTAACAAGTGTTATTAAAAAAGTAATATATAGAAAAAAACGAAATATTTTCGTGTTTTTTCTAATTATTAGATATAAAGAAAGTTATTCGTTTCAATTTGTTTTTTTTAGTGAATTTTAGTGTAGGTTAGAGAATTATTACTATTTTGTGAACAGCAGCTGCTTCTGTTAAAAATAATATATTTTATTAAACTATGAAAGTATGGTATTTATCAGTTGTCATTTGTTCGTTATTGATAATTTAATATCTGTTATATTTCATACATTCCCATTCTCATCTATTTATTCTATTCTTTTTATTAAGGTTAAAAGAAACATAGCCATTATATTTATATTATTTTGTTGATTATGTGTACGCGAGTGAGAGTTTATTTGTTTACGTTTTTTTTTTTCTCTCTGACAAAAACCGTTCTCGTATAACTGAACGACAGGTTCGCTGGTATAAAGAAGTTTACCCAATCAATAAACACGGAGGTCGAACGTTCACCGAGCCGAAGCTGCAAGCGCGCGCCCTCTATAGTACAGCGCCTGAAACTGCCAGTCTGCCTGTAATCCACTGAAATATTACAGGTTTCTAAAAGGAATGAGGGAGAGTAGTATGTATGAAGCGAGTATAGGGTGCAGCACAGTAGAATTTTTATGGATGTACAGTTTATGTTTTTGCTTTACAGTTACTTTATAAATTTAGTGTAGTTGAATAAATTATTTATTAACAAATTACGTTGGAAGAATAGGAAGATTTATATTTCATATCCCGAATTGGAACCTACTAATTTTCATAACTAGTAAGTCTCTCTATTTATTAATAATTTGATAAAACACGAAAACTTTTCGTATTTTTCTACTTTTGTTTATTTTGATATTCTGTTTATTTATTTAAGTTTGTATGTAAACTGGTTGTGAAAATAATGACCTATTATTATTATTATTATTAATTTAAGATTAAATTTATTTCGTTTTCACTGGATTTAATTTTTTTTTTTTAAATGTGCCTAGTATTATTTACGTCAAAATATTTAAAAAAAAATACAAATAATATAATGACTTATTATTATATTAAATTTATAACAATTTTTAAATTACTCACACTTGTTTTATACATCATATACATATAATTTACATAATCATAAATAATAAATTTTCTTTGTTAATGTATTTTCTAAAATAGTACATAATTGACGTATTCACTTTGAGGATGTTAATTTTTCTAAATAATAAATAATAAGCAACGATAAATATTTTAACGTTATATTAATAAACACACATATTATTCTTGCACTGTGTTATATTAAAAACTTAATAATTTACTTCCCGGCGCATCCACCAGAAACTAAAAGTAAAATTTTTACTTCACGTTAGTGTTTTTTAACTGTTACGATTTAATAATTCATTACTTAAAAACACACTTTTTATAAAGCAGCTCATATTTTTGTAATCCACACATTCACCTCGTCGCTTTTGCGGGTGGAAACTATAGTAATGGAAATTAAAATTAAATATGGATGTGGACGTGTGCTAGTAATTTTGCCCCCTTTTTCCTCTATGTCTCTCTCTCATTCTATCCCTGTTTTATTTATTTTCTCTTTCCCACTCTGTATTTTGCCGTTCCGTCTCTCGCCCCCTTTCTCTGTGTGTATGCGTACGCAATTTACTTCTGCGAGAATTAACCGCCGGTTTTATTATCTCCAAAAAGTAATATTTACTTCCGGACGGTCTATGGTCATATAATTTTAGGGGCTATTAAAATACGTACACGGAACTTGAGGGTCTGCCGTGTCCCTCTCTACGTCCTCATTCGCGCAATAAAACCGTGCACTTTTTTATTTTCCCATTTGGAACGGATGTAAATAGGGTATTTTTTTAGTATTGAAGAAGAATACTTTGCCAGAGATATGCAATATGAAATGGAATTAATTTTCAAATTGTAGACGATAAGTGCTGAAGAGGTTAATTACAAAATTAATTTACTCAAAGGACTTTATTTATTTTGTTATTTATTTAATAACGATTTATTTATTTGTGTTTTAAGAATTAATGATGTTAGTCGTTTTATTTTAGAATAATTAAGGCACCTCTCAGCTGCCATTTGCCATCTGTCATATATCATATATCATCTCTCATTTATTATTTCTCATCTCTCAACTGCCATCTGTCATGTTTCATCTGTCATCTGTCATATGTCATCAGTCATCTGTCATCTGTCATCTGTCATCTGTCATCTGTCATCTGTCATCTGTCATCTGTCATCTGTCATCTGTCATCTGTCATCTGTCATCTGTCATCTGTCATTTGTTATCTGTCATTTGTTATCTGTCATCTGTCATCTGTCATTTGTCTTCAGTCATCTGCAATATTGACCGAAATGAAAGATGTTTTTTGTAAAGAAAAACAAATTTTAACAATTCTGATTTATTCAAGAATTCATTTAAAATTACTTCCTTTATACAATTATTTCTATAAAATGCATACAATATGAATACATTTCTTCTTATTTCAGGTAAGGGTTTAGAGTCCGCGTCCATTCAGGGATCAATTCCAAAGCCATTTCCGGTGGATTCGATCGAGGATTAAGGGCAAGGCAACGCGCATCACTTATTCACGTTGCGTTTCATGTCAAACAATAATATTTACCCTTTCCGTCGTCGGGACGTGAAGTTTTGTATTCGTTCGTTTTTTTTTTATTGTCGAAGGCCCCGAGGCCATTAAATGTATTACCAGTCTGCGTCAGTCTGCCGGCGTCCTGTTGATTAATGCATCGGCATGTGACGTATTGATTATGTTTATTAAAAGGTGCGGACTATAAAAAAGAAGCAAATAGAGGAAGTAGTTGAATATTTAAATAAATTTTATAAATCGTATAAAGTCTCATATTTAACATAATTAGTTATAATTCAAAATCTTTTATTATTAATATTATTGTATACTTAGAGTAACTAATTAATTGATTATTTAAAGTAAATAACAACATAATTAATAGAGAAATATTATTCGTACTTAATTCATTAAAATTATTCTGCTGGAATTTCTTAATTCTAAAGTGAAGTAATAAAAATATTTAAATAATTCAAACACAAGCGCGAATTACTCCATTATTCCCTCTTGTGCATAATTGAGTTTTTTTTCTTGTGGTAAAACTTTTTTAATGAATAAATGGCCGGGAAGGAGATGAAGGGTGCTCGTGCCATTCAGTCCGTCGCCGTCTCCTCGCGCGGAGGGGAAGTTTTTTAATATATGGAGGAGGAAGTGGCCGTAGTCTGGGGGGTGGCTGGCATAAAAATTCATAATTATTATTTTGAACGTCAGGTCTGAAGGCGAATGCGATGTGGGTGGGGGGGAGGCGTTAGAAAGGGGGGGAGAGAAAGCGCAGGCAGCTTTTATCATTCGATGAAAATTAAATTACTTCACGCTACTGCCGCTCACAGAGATTATAAAAGACTACGTGGAATGAAGAAAATGTAAGTACGTAAAATTTTAGATCGAGGAAGGAATGTAAGTACTCAAGTTTAAAGCTTTAAATAGTTATGCTATAATTAATCCTTTTTAAATCTTTTTTAATGAGAAATGTAATTACATGTTGGAAAAATTTATTAGTTTTACAAACAGAAATTGTAAATGGTTGAAGACAAATGACACGTGTCAAATTAAAGATAACAAATAATAGATGACAGATAAGAGACGACAAAAGATCCATAATAAATGACAGATGACAGATAGCAAATGACAGATGACAGATGACAGATGACAGATGACAGATGACAGACAACAGACGACAGATGACAGATGTCAGATGATAGATGACAGATGATAGACGACAGATTCCAGATGACAGATGATAGATCACAAGTGACAGATGACAGATGACGGCTGACAAATGGTATATAACAGGTAATACATTAAACCTTGAATTATAAACGTTCTCTTGATTTTAGATTTGATTAAAAATTACTGTAAAAATAATATAAGTAAAAATGATTCTTAGAAAGAAAGAAATTAATGTGAGCAGCTAAAATGTTTTATGTAAAATGTAAGAATTCTACAAACAATAAATAACATATGACGGAGGTCAAATGAGGAAAGCAAAACTACAGGAGACAAACTAATAATTCTAAATTATAGTTGACATTATAAATGCAATATAACCTTTGAAGAAGATTCTAGATGATAAATAAAAGATGATAAATTAATAAATGAGAAATAATGGATGACAAATGTTGGATAGTATGCAAAAGATATAAAATAATATTTGTCATTGCCATTAAGCTATAATTGATACCAAGTGACATGAAACAATTGACATATTACAGATAACAGATTACAAGTGACAAATAGGTTATAAAAACTAGAAAGTTCCAGACGATCGTTCACAAAAACCATGCGATAGACGAAAAATGACAAATATAAATTACAGACGACAAACGGTATATATCAAGCGATAGATCATATAATAGATGACATATGTCACAAATGAGATAAAAAATGATGTAAGAACAATGACATATGACACTATATAAATGACAAATAAAATGAGAGAGATAACCTATGAATGGTTAATTGATGATAGATTAAATTTAAAAAATATTAGAGCTGACAGATCACAGTTGACACATTATAGATGACAGATGATAGATGACAAATGGCTGATGACAGATGATACCATAATCAAATATTAAATGACAATTGGCAATTGGCTGATAAATTTAAAGTGACATATGGCTGATGACCGCTAACAGATGATAAGTAACATATCATAGATGATCGATTATAGATAGAATATAAATAGTGACAGATGACTGATGACAGGCAATAAATGACATGTGACATATCATAGATGATAGATTATAGATTATATATTAATGAATTGATGATAGATTAAATTTAAAAAAATATAGTAGCTGACAACAAATCACAGTTGACAGATTACAGATGACAGATGACAGATGACAAAAAAAGATGACCAGATGACAGATGATTGATAGCATAATCAAATAACAAATGACAATCAGCAGTGAACTGATTAATAAGAAGAGTAATAGATAATAGACAATAGATCGCAGATGATTGATGACAGATGACAAATAGCAGATGACAGTTTACAGATGACAAATGACAGATGATAGATGACAGGTCGCAGATGACTAATGAGAGATAAATTAATCCAATGGCAAATGACAATTAGACGTTATAAGTTGACTAGTTAATATAAAATTCGATGATGAAAGATGTCATTTAATAGACGACAGATGATAGATTGCAGCTGACAGATGACTATTATGAGTTTACAATTGACTAATGTATATAAAATTTTATGATGAAATATGGCATTTAATAGACGACAGACGATAGTCAAAAGACGACAGACAAAAGACTGATAAAATATTCAAATAACAAATGATAATTACCAGTTGACAGCGGACTGATAAATATAAAGAGTTGCAGATAAAAGATGCCATTTAATAGATGACAAATAATAGACAATAAATGACATATGACAATTGTTATGTGACAGATGAAAAATAGCAGATGTAATAGATTACTAATGATAGATGATTAATGACACATAAAATAATCAAATAGCAAATGCCAATTAGAAGTTTATAATTGACTAGTTAATATAAAATAATTATATGATCAAAGATGACATTTAATAGAAGATAGATGATAGGCAACAGACGACAGATGACTGATAACAGATGACAGATGGCAGATGACTAATAACAGGTGACAGATTGCAGGTGACAGATGACAGATGACTGATACAATAATCAAATGGCAAAAGACAATTAGTAGTTAGTGGTTAACTCATGCGTATAAATAGTGACAGATGCCATTTAATAGACGACAGATGATAGACAAAAATCGACAGATTGCAGCTGACAGATAACGGATGACATATACAATAATCAAATTGTAAATGACAATTAGAAGTTGGTGGCTGAATGATGCATATAAATAGTGACAGATGACACAAGCCATTTAATAGAAGACAGATGATAGACAAAGGACGACAGATAAAAGTTGACTGATATAATATTCAAATAACAAATATCAATTAGCAGTTGGATAACATCATAAAAAGACTTAAACTAAAAAAAAATAACAGGTGGTAGATGACAGGCAATGGGCAGCAGATGACATGACAGATGACAAATAGCAAATGACAGATGACAAATTATAGATGTTAAATGACAAATGACAAATAATACGTGGCAAATTATAAGTGATAAATGTCACAACGGTGGCAGATGACTAATTAAGTTAAAATAATAAAATGGGAAATGCCATTTAATAGTTTGCAGTTTACTGATGAATAATAAATGTGGCAGATGATATATAGTAGACAGCAAATGATAGGTAACAGGCAAATGTCCGATAATAAATGACAGATGATTGATATTCAAATAGCAAATGGCAATTAGCAATTGACAGTGTCATTTGGCATCTATCATTTGTTGTCTGTCATTTGCTATTTGTTATCTGTCATCAGTCGTCTATTAAATGACATATTTTTTTATATAAATAAAAAAAGTAGCTGATAACATATGTCATTTAATAGACGACAGATAACACCTAGCAGATGACAGACAACAAATGATAGATGCTAGATGACAGACGACAGATGACAGATAACAAAAGACAGATGACAAATGACAGATGATAAACAGCTTATGACAATTGGTAGTTGACAGTTGACTGAAGCACAAGAAAATTACAGATGACAGATGGCATTTAATAGATGACAGATGATAGGCAAATGACGACAGATGACAGATAACAGATGGGAGAAAATAGATAGCAGACGAGAGATGACAGATGACAAACAGCATGTCATAATTAGGAGTTGACAGTTGACTGATGCAAATAAAAAATGACAGATAACTGATGGCATTTAATACATGGCAGATAATATACAACAGATGACAGGTGAGAAATGACATGACAATTGATAGATAACAGATGATAAATGTGAGATACCTGATGACAGGTACAATAATCAAATGGCAAATGACAATTCGTAGTTGACAGTTGATTGATAAATGCAGTATTATCACAAGTTGAATTTAATAGACGATATGTCATAGACAATAGATGACAGTTGACAGATGGCAGATGTCAAATCACGGAAGATAAATGACAGGTTATAGATGATAGATAATCAGTGACAAATGGCAGATGACAAATGACAGACTACTGATTTAATATTCAAATGTCAATTGACAATTAGCAGTTGAGAGTTAGCTGACAAATTTATATAGTAACAAATGATAGATGAAATTTTAGAGACTACAGAGGACAGATTTTAAATCACAGATGTCAGACTACCATCTGACATATGATAGATAACAGATGACAGATGCCAGATAACAGACGTCAGATGACAGATGACAAACAGCATATGACAATTAGGAGTTAACAGTTCACTGATGCATATAAAAATGACAATAAACAGATGGCATTTAATAGACGACAGATGATAGACAAATGACGACAGATGACAGATAACATATGACAGACAACAGATGACAGATAACAGATAATAAATGGCAGATGGCAGGTAACAGATGGCAGAAAACAGTTGGCAGACGACAGAGGACAGATGACAAACAGCATATGATAATTAGGAGTTGACAGTTGACTGATGCATATAAAATGTGACAGATAACCGATGAGATTTAATAGATGGCAGATAATAGGCAATAGACGAGGTGTTATATGACAGATGACAGATGAGAAATAACATGACAAATGATAAATAAGAGATGACAGATGGCAGATGAAAAATGCCGGATAATTGATGACAGATACAATAATCAAGATGACATATGATAGACAATAGACGACAGATGATAGATGACAGATGGCAGATAACAGAAGACTGATGTCAAATGACAGACGACAAATGATAGATAATCGGTGACAAATGGCAGACGACAAATGACAGATTACTGATTTAATATTCAAATAGCAATTGACAATTAGCATTTGACAGTTAGCTGACGAATTTATAAAGTAAGAAATTAAAGATGGAAATTTAGAGACGACAGATGATAGCATACAAGGGATAGATTTTAAATAACAGACGACATACTGCTATCTGACAAATGAAAGATGACAGATGACAGACGACAGATGACAGATGACAAATAGCAGCAAACAGCTAATTGTCATCAATTAGGAAATAATAGTTAAGTGATGCATATAAAAAATTACAGATAACAGATGGCATTTAATAGATATATGACAGATGACAGATGAAAAATGACATGACAAATGATAAATAGGAATGACAGATGGCAGATGATAAATGCCGGATAACTGATGACAGATACAATAATCAAGACGACGTATGATAGACAATAGACGACAGATGATATATGACAGATGGCAGATGACAGATGACAAATAGCATATGATCATTAGGAGTTGACAGTTGACTGATGCATATAAAATGTGACAGATAACCGATGACATTTAATAGATATATGACAGATGACAGATGAGAAATGACATGACAAATGATAAATAAGAGATGACAGATGGCAGATGATAAATGCCGGATAACTAATGACAGATACAATAATCAAGACGACGTATGATAGACAATAGACGACAGATGGCAGATAACAGAGGACAGATGTCAAATGACACACGACAAATGATAGATTACAGATGATAGATAATCAGTGACAAATGACAGATGACAAATGACAGATTACTGATTTAATATTCAAATAGCAATTGACAATTAGCATTTGACAGTTAGCTGCCGAATTTATAGAGTAACAAATGATAAATGGAATTTTAGAGATGACAAATGACAAAATACAGATAAAAGACGTCAAACTACCACCTGGCAGATAACAGATGACAGAAAACAGATAGCAGACGATAGATGACACATGACAAACAGCATATGACAATTAGGACTTGATAGTTGTCTGATGCATATAAAAATGACAGATGGCAGACAGCATTTAATAGACGACAGATAATAGGCAAATGACTACAAATGACAGATGACAGATAACATATAATAGACAACAGATGGCAGATGACAGATAACAAATGACAGATTACAGATGACAGATGGCAGACGACACATGACAGATGAAAAAGAGCATATGATAATTAGGAGTTGACAGGTAACTGATGTATATAAAAAGTGACAGATAACCGATGGCATTTAATAGATGACAGATAATAGGAAATGGATGACAGGTGATATATGACAGATAACAGATGAGAAATGACATTAAAAAATGATAGATAACAGATGGCAGATGACAGATGGCTGCTCAAATTTGTCATGTAATAGACGACAGATGTCACATAATATATGACAGATAACAGAAGGCAGATAACAGATACATATAACAGATGACAAACAGCATATGATAATTAGGAGTTGACAGTTGACTAATGCATATAAAAGGTGACAGATAATAGGCAATAGACGATAAATGACAGGTGATATATGACAGATGACAGATGAGAAATTACATGAAAAATGATAAATAACAGATGACAGATAGCAGATGATAAATGCTAGATAACTGATGACAGGTACAAGAATCAAATGGCAAATGACAATTAGGTGTTGACATTTGACTAATGAATACAGTGGCATAACAAATGGATGATGTATGATAGACAATAGATGACAGATGATAGATAATAGATGGCATATAACAGAGGCAGATGTCAAATAACAGACGACAAATGATTGAAATGAGATTACAGATGATAGATAATCAGTCACAAAAGGCAGATGACAAATGACAGATTACTGAATTAATATTCAATAGCAATTGACAATTAGCTGACGAATTTATCGAGTAACAAATAATAGATGAAATTTTAGAGACGACGACAGAATACAGACGACAGATTTTAAATAACGGACGACAGACTGCCATCTTACAAATGATAGATGACAGATTCCAGATGACAGATGGCAGATGGCAAAAGACAAACAGCATATGACAATTGACAGTTGGCTGATTCATGTAAAAAATGACAGATAACAGATGGCATTTAATAGACGATAGATGATAGATAACATATGACAGACAACAGATCGCACATGACAGATAATAAATGACAGATGACAGATAACAGATGGCAGAAAACAGATGGCAGATGAGAGATGACAGATATCTAACAGCATATAATAATTAGGAGTTGACAGTTGATTGAAGCATATAAAAAGTGACAGATAACGAATGGGATTTAATAGATGGCAGATAATAGGCAATAGACGATAGGTAACATGTGGTAGATGACAGATGAGAAATGACATGACAAATGATAGATAACAGATGGCAGATGGCAGATGATAAATATCAGATAACTGATGACAAATACAATAATCAAATGTCAAATGACAATAAGGAGTTGACCGTTGACTGATGAATACAGTGTCATAACAAACAGATGACGTATGATAGACAATAGACAAGTGATAGATGACAGATGGCAGATAACAGAGGATAGATGTCAAATTTCAGACGACAAACGACAGATTACAGATGATAGATAATCAATGACAAATGACAGATTACTGATTTAATATTCAAACAGCGATTGTTAATTAAAAGTTGACAGTTAACTGTTAAATCTATAGTGTTACAAATGGTAGATGATATCTGTCATGATATCTGTCATCTGTCGTCAATACAGATGACAGATATCAGAGGACAGATTTTAAATGAAAGATGACTGATGGCACAAATGATAGATGTCAATTTCAGGTGACAGATAACGTGTGTTAGGTAACAGTTGACAGATGAAAGAGGACAGGTGACTGATACAATATTCAAATACCAAATGACAATTAGCAGTTAACAGTTGACTGTCGAACATATAAAGTAACACATGATACATATAATTTAAAGACGACAGATGACAGACGACAAATGTCAGATTTCAGATGATAGGTAACAGTTGACAGATGACAGGTGACTGATACAGTATTTAAATACCTAATGACAATTAGCAGTTGACAGTTGATTGTCGAACATATAGAGTAACAGATGATAGATAGAATTCAAATGACAACAGCTGACAGATGATAGATGATAGATGACAAAATAGAGATGACAAATGACAGATAATAGATGACAAATGACAGGCCACTTGACGACTCAAAAGTCAATTTTATAAAAAATTTAATTAACATTAATAATTACCCGAAAATTGTGAAATTTGGTATTTAAATGTTTAATAAAATCTAAAATTCAACAAGACTATAAGAGATAGAAAATCGCTTAAATGGGGAAAGATGTGTAGTTTTAAGAGACGAATAAAATTGCACTTTCAAGGTTTTCAAAAAGAGTCAAGGGCAACTAGATATTTTGAAAAAATAGGTATAATTTTTTTTGAATCAATATATCTCGGTTATTATGACGTATAGAATAAAACTGTAAAAGAGAAAGTTGTCGAAAATTTTAAATGATAATTGAGAAATATAAGTCTACCGCTGGTAGGTGGTAGTTAATACCTGACAGATGAAATATGAATGATAACTGGTGGAACTTGAACAAATAGATATAAAATAATGTCCAATATCAAATGTAACCCAATTTTGAAAAGTTTACAAAAAATATCAACGTACAGAATAGTACATTTATAGATATGTTAATTTTACGAATAATTCTATTGTTGATTAAAACGGTTTTTACTTGTTTCGCATTTATAGCAATAATCAAATTAATTAAAAAAATATATACATATTTCATCACGGGTTAAGTGAGAAATCAATTCATCATGTTTAAAGTAATCCGAATATGTAAAATCTGTTACTTGTCGAAACACCATTTTCGTCTACCTGATGGAGCTATTGTGTGGTGATATATTGTTGTAGAACTATTTCCACAAACCATATACTGTGTCAGTATTTCTTTATGTGAAATAATATTTGATATAATCATTTATGTTATTAAGAGCAAAGTGAAATAATGTACTGTTCTGGTAAAATTCTAAGCTTCTCTTAACAGTACAAGAATTACGTGTGTGGCGTACAATTTAAAGGGGCATTAATAAAAGTGTGGCACGGTGTTTTCCCTTTGACCAAACTTTATTGCCAATAAAATTGGGTCGTTATTCTTTGGGGCGACGCGGTATCGAGATAGTGCAACGGGGAATTCGAAGAGTGGCACACAAAGGTAACAAATAAATAAGGGAAGTAAGCGAACGGAAGAAACGAATAAATCGATTTACAATAAATGAATTATTAGACTGAACGTTAACCGTCATTTACGACCGTTGATAATAAATTAAAATTAGTAACATAATAAATGGAAAATAAATATTTTAACAATATTTAAAATTATTTAATATTCTCATAGGAGAATGTTTATAAGAATTATTATATAAATGAATAAATTGCTTATTGCTGTTGCACTTCCACTTGATGTGAGTGTGTGAATTAGGAGGTTACTATTATAAAGAACCCTCCGGAGAGTAGTTGTTGTGAAAGTTCGGATGTGTAGAGCTTTGAATACTACTCTGCAGATAGCTTCCAATGCGATTTATTTCCCACTAAATTTAACGCCCAACTAAACTTCAACTTAAAACTGTGGAAAGTTTACAATCACAATTTAAAATCTCACTATCTAAAATGCTAAACTTATATGTGATTATTAAGGTACGTCTACAGCTAAAGTTGTATATCTTTTTATGATTCTTAACATTTTTAATAATACCTGTTTTCATTGCAAAATAACCATGAAAAGAAAATTTTAAATTAGAATTATATAGACAGTTAGATATTGTATAAAAATGTACCTCATACGATTCCAAAGTGCAAGGATGTACTTTTTAATACGCATATTTAGTTTAGAAGTTTTTACTGTGTGTTAAATTTTTACTTCCCCTATATATACTATGTATAGTATTATTTTCGCGATTTTTTCTTTTTAATATTAAGTAATAAATTTTTAAGTATACATATAAATTATCTATTAAATTAAGTAAATGTGTAATAAATCCGTTTGCGTGTGTACGGAATTAACGCTGAACTCATTATTTTGAGGGTGCGGTCGACTAGACAACAACGAAACAACGACTGGAGCAGCAGCACTAGCAGCAGCGAAACAAACAAAAAAAAAAGTTGAAGGAGAAATGCTGCTCTAGACGACCGCCCTCGCAGGATTAAAGGCCTGAATTTATTTGTTTGATCAGTTTAAGTGAGCATAGGAGTGTGTGTGCATAGGAGACGGCTTCCTCCTTATTTATCGCCGGCGCCGGAATCGATCCGCTCACAACCGAATTATAATCCCCTTTAGCACGAGGGTGAACTCTAACCCAACCCTCTGTCCAACGACTAATTGTTGTTTTTTTTATATTTCGAATCCCATGACGTGTCGTATGCTATTGCATACTAACAGTGTACTAATTAAGATCAACAATTTTTAAAATTAATAATAAACATTATCTATATTAATACATAGTAGTAACATATATTTATTGACAATTTTTGTACCTATTTACATTGGAATAATGAATAATGAACGAGGTGTTAATGTATTAATTTGTCAAAAGTCTATCGATTATTAATACATATTATTTTGGAAAAGGTTTACTTAAATAAAGCGTCTTTGTAACTAGAAATAAACTTATAGACACTAGCACAAATTTCCATAATAAAGAAATTTCAGCAGTAATCAGTGGCGTGTATGCGGCGAGTTTAAAACCGTGCATTTTGTAGTGGTGTTGTACGATCCGTTCCAGTTTAATTTTGAGAACAGTCGATTCGTCGTCGATTACAATGGCGGTCTATTAATAGAAGCAGAAGTTACATAAACGCTGGCTTTGCTTAGATTAAAGTTTTCGTGGAGCGTGTACCCGGCAAATGGAGAACCGTGACAAAACGACGCACGAAACGTTCTTTAATTAGCGTCAAATTATACCAAAAGACGGGAAATGGTATTAATTATGATCGCGTTTATTTTTAGATACACTTAAGATATAATTAATACAATTCAAAATATGTTTGATTTATTTGAATGAACAAGTTATAAGTTAATTTAATTTTTTCCGGTAAATAGCTAAAGACCATCCCTTTGCAGTAACCCCTGGACTTCCCTGGACACAGGAGTACACAGGGAATAAAACATCCAGAGACGCACAAAAAGACCACTGAGACCGCAGTGCAAGGACGCTAAGCGACACCACCTCATGAGGAAAAAGAAAACAGCTAATATATAAAAGTCTGCATTCGACTGTACGATTAAATTTGAACATTATTGCACGTTCTACACAGTCTAGTTAATTTCATTACCTAGCGCATCCACCAATAATTACACTATTGGTGAATGCGCCGAGTACACACTAATAGTGCAACGCGCCAGGTAATCAAATAAAGATAATTAATTAATTTTTAAGTTACAATTGCTCCTTTTTTACGAACATCATCTAAAGTCTAATAATAAATTTATAACTAGTAAATAGTTACATGTGCACATCTAAATTAGATAAATACTATGAATAATTTTTTGGCTTTTATTTTATAGATTATTTGGGTTATACACGTGTGTAAAATACTGTTATTTCATATTTGTAATTAGCGTGTTTATTTATTTTCGTTTGCTGAATCCGCTGGTGAAATCCATTTACGCGCAAGATTTATAGGGTGTTAAGTTAATTGCAATTTCCCACAAAATTTACTACCAACCCTAGCTATATATCCTGTTACACGTAATGCACGCACATCATCGTCCCGATTAATCGAAGTTTTGTGGAGCTGCCGTTCCGCTAATACGTTTCCAACTTTCACATTAACACCGCAACCCGTCCAACTTTTAAGTATTGTAATATGAAATCAAAGAAAGTTTACCATTAGATTTCACTATCACTAGTAGTATTATATTTATATATTAGTCTTCATTTGTATTTTTACTGTCAACTGTCAACTGTCAACTGTCAACTGTCAACTGTCAACTGCCAAATGTCAACTGTCAACTGTCAACTGTCAACTGTCAACTGTCAACTGTCAACTGTCAAATGTCAACTGTCAACTGTCAACTGTCAACTGTCAACTGTCAACTGTCAGCTGTCAACTGTCAACTGTCAACTGTCAACAGTTAGCTGCCAACTGTTAAGTGTCAACGGTCAACTGTCAACTGTAAGCTATTAACTGTCTATGGTCAAGTGTTAACTACCAACTGTTAACTGTCAATTGTTCACTGTCAACTGTTAACTTTAAACTTTTAGCTGTTAACTGTCAACTATAAATTATCAACTATCAATTGTCGTCTGTCATTTTTAATCTATCATCCGGCATTTATTATATGTGCATGTTATCTATCGTTTATTAAATTTAATTGGTTACTATCAATTTGACCTTAAATTTTTGTATAAATTAATGTACACATTTTAGACTTATTCAGAACAGAACATTTATATTTCAAAGATATTCCTTGAAACCTTATAATATTAGAATATAAGTTTTTTTAAAACTTAATATTTACCAACCCTCATCTATGATTTGTTATCTGTTATATAAATTATTATATGTCATCTATAAATTTATACCATATTTATGTCAATTCTCAACTGCTAATTGTCATTTGCTATTTCATTAGTTTGTCAGTCATCTGTCATCTCTCATCTGTCGCCTATTATATGTTATTTGTAATATCTCATCTGTCATCTGTCATCTGTCATCTTCCATCCGTCATCTGTTATTCATCATCTGTCATCTGCCATCTGTTACCTGTCATATGTCGTCTTTGTTTATTAAATTCCATCTGTCATTTATTACTCTATATATTTCTCAGTTACCTGTCAACTGCTAGTTGTCATTTGCTATTTGAATATTGTATCAGTCATTTGTTATCTGCACTCTGTCATTTATTATCTATAATTTGTCATCTGCCATTTAAAATCTATCCTCTATTATATGACATCTAGCATCTATTATCTCCCATCTGTCGCCTATTACCTATTATATGTCATCTATTAAATTCCAGCTGTAATTTGTTACTTTATATATTTGTCAGTCAACTGTCAACTTTAAATTGTCATTCGCCATATAATTATTGTGTCTCGCGTCAGTTATCTGGTATTTATCATCTCTCATCTGTTATTTGTCGTGTGCCATTTATCATCTGTCAACTGTACAATTTGCCATCTGTCGTATATTATCTATCGTCTGCCATCTATTAAATGCAATCTGTTATTTGTCAATATTTTTATTAATCAGTCCACTGTCGACTGCTAATTATCAATTGTTTCTTGAATATTGCATCAGTCATCTTTTATCATGACATATATCATCTGTCATACGTAATGTATTATCTGTCATTTATCAGCTGACATCGGTCGTCTCTTTTTTATTCATGAGTCCACTGCTAATTGCAATTTGCTATATGAATATTGTATCAGTCATCTGTCATCTTTCGTCTGTTACCTATCATCTGGCGTCTCTAGATATTATCTGTCATCTGTCACTTTTTATAATCTTTAGTCAACTGTAAACTTATAACTATCATTTGCCGTTTGTTATTTTATCTGTCATTAGTCATCTCTAGTCTGTCATTGTCATCATAACCTGTCACCTATCACCTGACATATGTCATCTATTCTCTGTCATATTTTACCTGTCATTTATCATCTGTTATCTGTCATCGATTAAAGTCATATTTTATATGACACTCTCTTGTTCATAAGTTCACAGGCAATCGCTTATTGCCATTTGCTATTTGAATATTGTATCAGATACTATCTATAATTTATCGTCTATCATTTGTCAGATTATAGAGAGTAGATGGTAGTACTATCTATAATCTATGAGCTATCCTTCGTCAGCTGTCGTCTGT
Source organism: Ontholestes murinus (assembly GCA_963969525.1). Lineage (NCBI taxonomy): Eukaryota > Metazoa > Arthropoda > Insecta > Coleoptera > Staphylinidae > Ontholestes > Ontholestes murinus. Next base: position 5,965,749 of record OZ018391.1, read on the forward strand.
TTTCCATCATCTGTCATTTGTTATTTGTCAATCTTTTTAATTATCGGCCTTCTATTAAATGCTAATTATTATTTGTTATTTGAATATTGTATCAGTCATCTATCATCTATAGTCTATTAAATTCCATCCATCATCCGTCACTTTTTATAAGCATCTGTCAACTCTCAACTTCTAATTGTCATTTGCTATTTGATTATTGTTTCCGTCATTTGACATCTGTCATCTGTCATATATCATATATCATCTATCATTTGCCATATGTTATCTGTCGTCTCGTTTTTATTTATGACTCCACTGCCAACTGCTAATTATTTTTTATATTTAATATTTATATTCGTCATCGGTCATTTAAATTATTGTATGTCGCCTATCATTTTATACCATATTTCTGTCAACTGCTAATTGTCAATTAATGTTTGATTATTGGGTCAGTCATCTGTAAGCATTTGTTAATGCCATATGTCATCTGTTATCTGTTGTTTGTTATGTGTCAACTGTCATCTGTCATCTGTCATTTATAATCTATCATCTGTCATTTGTCATTTATTACTATATACGTTCGTCAATCAACTGTCAACTGATAATTGTCGTTGCTATTTGAATATTGTCATCTGTTACCTGTCTTCTGTTATCTGCCATCTATCATCTGTAATTTGACATCTGTCCTCTATTATATGTCGTCTGCCATCTATCTTCTTTTATCTTTCGTCTGCTGCCCATTATATGTCATCTATTAAATTCCATTTGTTATTTGTTACTCTATATATTCGTCAACTACGAATTGTCATCTGACATTTGATTATTGTAACTAGCATTTACCATCCGCCATCTGTCATCTTTTATCTGTGATCTATCATCTACCATTTGCCATTGTCGTCTATTGCCGATCATCTGCTATCTAGTAAATGCCATCTGTTATTTTTCAATCTTTTCATTTATCTATCCACTGACAACTGATAATTAATTATCTTTTGTTATTTAAATATTGTAACAGTCATCTATTATCTGTCGTCTTTTGCATATCATCTCAACTCCTAAATATCATTTGCCATTTGATTATGGTACCTGTTATTTGATATCTATTATTTGACATCTATCATCTATTGCCCATCATTTATCATCTATTAAATTACACTGCTTTTATTTATGAGTCTACTGCCAAATGCTAATTGCCATTTGTAATTTGAATATTATATCAGTCATCTATCATCTATTATCTATCATATGTCGCTTATCATCTGGTGCCTGTCATCTGTCACTATTTATATTTTTAGTCAACTCTAAACTCATAATTATCATTTGTCATATGATTATTTTATGTCATTAGTCATCTCTTCACTGTCATTTTCATCTGTCATCTATCACCCGTCATCTGTCATCTATAATTTTTAATTTCTCATCTATCATCTGTCATCTGCCATCTGTCGTCTATTGTCTATCATCTGGCATCTATTAAAGTCATCTTTTACATGTCACTCTCTTATTCATAAGTTCACTGACAACTGCTAATTGCCATTTGCTATTTGAATATTGTATCATCTATTATCTGTCATCTATTGCCTATCATATGGCGTGTATTAAATGCCATCTGTCATCTAACAGTTTTTATATTCTGTAGTTAACTGTAAACTCACAATTATCATTTGCAATTTGATTATTTTATTTGTCATTAGTCATCTCTCTTCTGTTTTTGTCATATGTCACCTATTATCTGTCACTTGTTACCCGCCATCCGTCATTTGTCATCTATTATCTGTCATATATCATCTGCCATCTCTCATCTATCAACTGTCATCTGTTATCTCTAGTCTATTGCCTATCATCTGTCATCTCACTTTACTAGTTGACAGATTATAGGAAATAGATGACATATAGATGATAGATGACAGATGACTGATCGTTTATAAATCACTCAGTTATTCATAAGTCTACTGGCAACCGGTTATTGTCATTTGATATTTGAATATTGTACCAGACATCTGTCATCTACTATCTATAATTTATCATCTATCATTTGTCACCTGTCATCTGTTTCCTGTCACATGTTTCCTAACATCTGTCGTCTATTAAATGCTATATGTCACTAATTATATTTATCAGCCAACTGCTATTTAATTAAGGTATTAGTTATATGCCAACTGACATCTATGATTTGACATCTTTTATCTGTTATCTGATATCTGTCATCTATCATCTGTTATATATTTTATATCATCAGTCATTTCTCATCTGTCATCTGTCATCTATCGTCTGTCGTTTCATTTTTATTCATGAATCCACTGCTAATTGCCATTTGCTATTTGAATATTATATCATCTATTACCTGTCATCTGTTGCCTATCATATGGCGTGTATTAAATGCCAACTGTCATCTAACAGTTTTTATATTCTGTAGTCAACTGTAAACTCACAATTATCATTTGCAATTTGATTATTTTATTTATCATTAGTCATCTCTCTTCTGTTTTTTGTCATATGTCATCTATTATCTGTCACTTGTTACCTGTCATCCGTCATTTGTCATCTATTATCTGTCATATATCTTCTGCCATCTGTTTTAATCATCTGTCATCTATCGTCTACTGCCTACCATCTGTCATCTCACTTGAATAGATGACAGATGATAGGCAATAGATGACATATAGATGATAGATGACAGATGACTGATGGTTTATATATCACTCAGTTATTCATAAGTCTACTGGCAACCGGTTATTGTCATTTGATATTTGAATATTGTACCAGACATCTGCCATCTACTATCTATAATTTATCATTTGTCATGTGTCGTCATTTGTCATTTGTCGTCTATTGCCTAACATCTGTCGTCTATTAAATGCTATCTGTCACTTCTTATATTTATCAGCCAACTGCTATTTAATTAAGGTATTAGTTATTTGCGATCTAACATCTATGCTTTGACATATTTCATCTGTTATCTGATATCTGTAATCTGTTATCTGCTATCTATTCTCTATCATCTGCCATCTGTCAACTGTAATCTGTTGAGTCAGCTGTCATAATTTATTTTATTTTATCTATCATCAAATTCATTGGTTATGTGTATATTAACGAAAGAATAACAAAGATATGTAAATTAAATAAATAAATAAAATAAATAATCCGTCATTTATCCGTTGTCATATGTCATTTTTTTTAAAGATTTTGTTTTGGTGTACGTCATCTATTACATAATCTATCGTTTATATATTTAAATGTTTAGTTTGAAATATAACATTTGCCTATCTCTGGCCATGTTATCTCATTAAGTACTTATCTATTATTCTATCATTATTAATTCATGAAATTTGCAATTATTTATTTATTTATTTTTCAATCTACAAATATAATTATCTGTTAATGGTTTGTCTGTCTCTTCCATCTATTTATATCTTAACATGTTCATTTATCGATTCATTCATCATCCATCTATCACATAATTAGTTCATTAATTTATTTTTTCATATATACATCTAACTATTTATCTATTTATTCATTCATCAGTTTATCTATCAATCCATGTATTTATCTATCAATCTATCAATCTATCCATCTATCCATCTATCCATCTATCCATCTATCCATCTATCCATCTTGACTTAATAATTTATTATTTATCTATCAATTATCTCTTAATATCTTCATCTATGTATATATTTATCTATTTATATATCTATGTGTATCTTTGCTCACACATTTATCGATACAGCTATTTATTTGTACATCTATCTATTTATTTATTTGAGGCTGAAACCTACTGCGAATATGTTTTTACCATTATTCAAAATTTCGATTATAATTGTCATATTAAATTTCACGTTGCGCTATTTTATTTCTGCATTTGACATATCATTTTTGTTAATGGAATGTAAGAAAAATTTGTTTTTGATTATTTTCGAAAATGTGAGAGTAATTCCTGCTGCTATTATTTACCAACATTTTTTTTTTAATCAACGATTTTATTTCAAATTTCGTGTTGCGCCATTTTGTTCCTGCACTTGACATATGAATTATTATAATAGACTGTCAGACAAAAATATGACTAATTAATTTTAAAAATCCAACGTAAATTCCTGCTGTGATTAATTTGTCTATATTTGAAACCTAAAATTGGTCTTTTAAACTTTTATTTTATATTTTACTTAGTGTAATTCGTTTGGAATATTCCAATTGTTTTATTAGAATAATTAAGATTAATTTGTTTTTAATTGTTTTAAAAAATTTGAGGCTAATTCCTGGTGTAATTACTTTTTTAGAATTTTAAAAATCTTCAAACGTACTTTTTCATTCATAATTTTTAATTTCGTGTTGTTCCATTTTCTTTTTGCACCTAATATATATTAATTGTTTGCGTTGATAAACAAAAATAAATTCATCTTTGATTGATCATAAAAACCCTAAGCTAATTCCCAGCTGAAATAATTTTTTGTACAATTTTAGAAATAACCAAATTATCTTCTTCATCTTCATTTTGATTTTTAGGCCGTGCAATTTTATTTCTGCACCGGATTTAAGAATTATTTATAGTAGAATATCAAAGACAAATACGTTTTTAATTCATTTTGGAAATTTCCTGCTGTGATTTTTTTTTAAATTTTAACTTTAAAATCGTCGACTTTTATATTTTTATTTTGAATTTTAGGTTGTTGTGCTATTTAGTTTATACACATGATATATCAATTGTTTTGCCTGTTATTAACTTATTTAGAGAATTGGCAACTGCTGTGATTATCAATTTGGTGAAGATATTGTGATTATCATTTTTCAAATTCAAATTTTTATTTTATTTTCAATTTTCATGTTGCTAAGTCTTATTTCTGCTTTTGATCTGTGGATATTTTTTTAAATATGATAAAAGGCAGATTTAATTTTGATTATCTTAAAATTTTAAGACCAACTTTAGACTAATTCCTGCTGAGATTATTTTTTTGAAATTTCCGAATGAACGTTTCCATCTTCATTTTGAAATTCCCGTTGCGCCATTTTATTTCTCCACTTAACATAAGAATTGCTTTAGTAGAATATCAAAGAAAAATGTGTTTCGATTAACTTTAAAAATGTAAAGCTAATTCCTGCTGTGACTAATTTTTATTACAAATTTTCAATTCTTCAACTACAATTTTTCACATTAATTTTAAATGTCGAGCTGCTCATTTTGTTTTATCACCTAATAAATATTTTTTTGGTGCTTAAATAAAAAAATTCATTTTGAAAATTTAAAGCTAATTCGTGCCGTGTTTAAATTGTAAAAAAAAATAAATCACTAAACGCATTCTTTTGATTTAATTCTAAATTTTTTGTTATTGAATTTGGTTTCTTCATCTGATATATAAATTGTTTTAATATTGCAATAAAATTAAAATTAATTTTTATTGATTTTGGGAATTTGAAACTAATTCCTGCTGTGAATATTTATCTATGATATTTTAAATCTACGAATTAACTTTTTCATTTTTATTTTGAATTGTACGCTTTGCAATATTGTTAATATGCATAATTTTTGTGAAATATTAAAAAAAAAACATTTTTTGTGATTGATTTTTAATCAAGTCGGATGAAATTTCCTATTGTAAATATTTATTTACAATATTTCTATCTCTGAATGCACTTATTCATCTTCATTTTGAAATTCGAGTTACACCATTATCTTTCTCCACTAGATTTTAATATTGTTTTAGTAGAAAATCAAAAAATGTTGGCTTTTAATTAATTTTGAAAATTTGAAGCTTATTCCTATACTTCTTCATGTTCATTTTGAAATAAATTGGGATAATTCTATTTCTGCAATATATTTTAATATTGTTTGAGTAGAATATCAAAGACATGTTGGTTTTTAATTAATTTTAAAAAGTTTAATCTAATTTCTGTTGTAATTATTTTTTACAATTTTTCAAAACTTGAAATGGATTGTTTATTTTGAATTTTAAATTTCGTTTTTAATATAATATATGAATTGTGTTAGTTCTAAAATAAAACAAATTTATATTTGTTTAAATTTAAAAATTTTAAACTAATTCCTGCTCTGATTACTTTTTTATAATTTTCCAAATTTCCGAAAGACATTTTTCACCTTTATTTTGACTTTCACATTGTGCCATTTTGTTTTTATTTTTTGGGTAGTTTAGTAGAATAATAAAGACAAATACATTTTTGATTGATTTTGAAAATTTAGAGGGTATTCCTGCTGTGATTATATAATTAAAAATATTCAAAACGCTGAATGCACTTTTCCCTCTTTTAATAAATTTCGCGTTACGCCATTTTGTTTCTGAACTAAATTTATTAGTTTTTTTAGTTTAATGTTCAAGACGAGTGGATTTTTCTTTGACCTTGAAAATTTAAAGCTTATTCCTGCTGAGGTTATTTACTTACAAATATTTAAATCACTGGATGAATTTTCCTTCTCTTTAATGAATTTTACGTTAAGCTTTTTTGTTTCTGCGCTTAATTTATTAACTGTTTTAGTAGAATATTATAGATAAATGCATTTTGATTGATTTTGAAAATTTGAAGTTTATTTCTGCTGTGATTATTTATTTACAAATATTCAAATCACCGAATTTACTTTTCCCCTTTTTTAATTAGTTTCGCGTTACGCCATTTTGTTTCTGTACTTGATTTATTGATTATTTCAGTAGAATATTAAAGAAAAATGCATTTTCCACTTTAGAAAATTTTAAGCTTATTCCTGCTGTGATTATTTATTTACAAATATGTATTCAAATCACTGAATGCACTTTTCCCTCTTTTTAATTAATTTTACGTTACGTCATTTTGTTTCTGCGCTTAATTTATTAATTACTGTAGTGGAATATTAAAATAAAATGCATTTTTGATAGATTTTAAAAATATGAAGCTTATTCCTTTTGTGATTAAAGAATTTCAAAAATTCAAATCACCGAATGCGTTTTTTCCTCTTCATAATGAATTTCGCGATACGCCAATTAATTTATGCGTTTGATTTTTTAGTCAGTTTAGCAGAATAATAAAGACAAATACATTTTGAATTGATTTTAAAAATTTAAAGCGTATTCCTGCTGTGATTATATAATTAAAAATATTCAAAACACTGAATGCACTTTTTCCTCTAATAATAATAAATTTCGAGTTACGCCATTTTGTTTCTGAACTAAATTTATTAGTTATTTTAGTTGAATATTCAATTTTTCTTTGACCTTGAAAATTTTAAGTTTATTCCTGCTGAGATTAATCACTTACAAATATTTAAATCATTGAATGCATTTTCCTTCTTTTTAATGAATTTTACGTTAAGCTCTTTTGTTTCTGCGCTTAATTTATTAACTATTTTAGTAGAATATTATAGATAAATACATTTTGATTGGTTTTGAAAATGTGAAGCTTATTCCTGCTGTGGTTATTTATTTTCAAATATTCAAATCACCGAATGCACTGTTTTCTGTTTTTAATGAATTTCACGTTACGCCATTTTGTTTTTGCACTTGATTCATTAATTATTTTAGTAGAATATTAAAAACGAATTTATTTTTGATTGATTTTGAAAGTTTAAAGCTTATTCCTGCTGTGATTACTACTTACAAACATTCAACTCACCTAATGCAATTTTCCTTCTCCATAATAAATTTCGCGGTACGCCATTTTGTTTCAGCATTTGTTTTTTTTAATTTTTATGGCGGAATATTAAAGACAAATGCATTTTTGATTGATTTTAAAAATTTGAAGATTATTCCTGCTGTGATTACATACTTACAAACATTCAAATTACCGAATGCAATTTTCTCTCTCCAGTATGAATTTCGCATTACGCCATTTTGTTTCTACACTTGAGATATTAATTATTTTAATAGAATATTAAAGACCAATGCATTTTTGATTCATTTAGAAAACTTGAAGCTTATTCCTGCTGTGATTATTTACTTACAAATAATTTCCTCTTCATAATAAATTTCACGTTACTTTATTTTCTTTCTGCAATAAATTTAATAATGATTTCAATAGAATATTAAAGAAAAATTGATTTTTAATAGATTCAAATTCCTGCTGTTATTATTATAATATTTGTAGATACTTCAACTCCTATTTTCTATAGTAACTGTTTTAATTTTACGTATTGATTTTTCTTTATGAATCCATTATAAATTTTCATTTCGGTCCAACGTTTTGGCGGCGGAATCGCACTCTGTGTGTAATGTGCAATGCATTAACATTAAGCTTGAATTGGAGCCAAAGTGCACGTCGTTTTTTTCATCATATATATATTTTCCATAGGTTTCCACAATTGCGTCGCGGTTTGTTGGATGGCAAGACGCCCTACAATAACGTAGTGGAAGTAAAACGAAGGGAAACGTTACAATGTCGATTATAAGCAGGAACGCCACAGATGTAATTTTCAATGGTACTTAAGAAGTGATTATTCAAGGACTTGGGAATGTCACCACTTATGTGAAGGGGTGACGTAAAACAGTCATATGTTTACATAATTCATTTAATGAAAAGAAAATAAAAATATAAGAATTTATTAGGCGGAAAGACCCTAATTGGCACTTTGATTGTTCCTGAAATAAAGATACTCCTTAAGTAGATATTAATAATTTACATTCTAAGGGTAAATATTAATAGTGGATGGTCTTTAAAATAAATAACCTAACCTTATAAATCCTGCAAAAACGCCATGCCCGTTTCAAATATGATTATGAAAATCCTCTAGGGAGATTTGTTGCGGCCCTATCTTGTCCTTATTTATTGCATCCTGTCGAGTCCTCTGTACAAACTCCCCTCGTCACCCCCTTATGACTGTAAAAGCGACGGTCTAAAGGTAAAGGTTCAAGTGGCGTGATTTTTCATTGTGTGCGTTGCTATGGACTTATTCAAATTGAAATTAATATCAACAAGACACGACAAGACACCGACGTAGGCCCTTTGATGATGCGGAGGGATGGGGGATTTACGAGGATTGTCGCGGATTTGCAACGATTTTCCTTGCGTCAGGGTGACGACACCGACTTGTTTGATTCAGAAGCATGCAGAAAATTATCCAGTAAATATTATTTAGGTAAAACAACGTTAAAATGAAATAATTTAAATAATCTATTAAACATCACTTAGTGTTTGATTTAATTTTCCTTATGAATAAGTCAAGAAGTAGACGGACGGTATCGAACGCCTCCTCCGCCGGCTCTCGATGAATAAAACAGCAACGATTATTTGTCCGAACCGATTCCTGATTCCCGGCCCCGACAATTCCTGCTACCCTATTACATATTGAAACCGAGCCAAGAATCCGCCCGCAGAAAGGGGGACATAAAAATAAAAGAGTGACCGAACAGAACAAACAACTCGGAGAATTAACATGAGGAGAACAATGGCTTAGAGTTAATCGTGCAGGTTTTATTTATTTGTTTATAATCGACGTATTTAATTTTATTAGTTCGTAAATTGATGACTGATGTTGATAAATAATTGGTTAAGGCTTTTACGCTGTCGGATTCTCAGCGTTCTAAAAGCTAAAACCGCTTAATTTATATTTGTTTTCCATTGCCGGCGTTTTCAATTAAGGTAAAACCACTTTCTGAGAAACAGGCAGACATTTAGTTTATTCACGCGTATTTAATTGCACCTTTTACGGATAATTATACTCTTATTTCATAGGTTTTATGCTATTACATTACTATAAGAATGAGGAATAGTACGAAATTAGCACCATGCGGAGCGTTGACGAATACAGTAGTCGTTGGATGTGTGCTAACATATTTATATATATTTCATCTCTTTGTGTGTAAAGTTGCATCTCGATAATATTAATTATAATATTTGATTACAAACATTATAAACACTATAGAATTAAACAATAATTCAATAACAGACTGTGGTGTTTAAGTGAGTGTATATAATGTTTAATTTAATATTGCATTCTATTTAATTATGTAATCAAATATTAAAACACTCTACAATTAATATTATCAATAAATTGCTGTATTGAATAAAGCAAACACGATCGCAATTACAAACGCAAACAGAACGTTCCTGATTTATAAATGAACGGCGATCATAATTGCGAAAAGAATCGATAGGATCGTGCTGTGTGCGGGGGGTGCAGGGCTGTTTGGGGTTGGAAGGGCGCGCTGGCTTTGATGCCTGTCCATGACAAGCCGATGAATACAAATGCCCGGCTGCAAATTTCGGAGAGTAAAAGTGAGTCAGACAGAAAGTCTAGTGAAAGTCATCGTATAATCAATACCGGAGCCGGCCGTCGGTCCGGAGTCCCGACTCCGGGTCTCTGCCGCTTCCAGACGCAGACACACACACACACACACACACACAGACAAACTGTATGGGATGTCTGGAGCCAAATAATTTATGGATCGTTCGCGTATCCCGAATAAAACCGTCCTGGCATTCGGGGGAAGTCCAAATGGCTCGTGTAACCAGTACACCGTTAATTCGCCAACGGAATAATAGTGGAAGAAAAAAAATACAGGGAGGGAATGCATTTTGCATAGGCCGGGATTTCCCGTGACTCATCGCGAATGAGTAACGCAAACACGAATACGTACATATCGAATGGCACGCAATTTTTAAAATTTCCAACGCTGTAAATGCAAATATTTTTTCAATATCTCATTGATTAAAAAATACATCATTATTTTATTAGTAATAGTAGTAGTAAACTTAAGATTAAGAAGATGGCGCCTGTTAGTAAAGTTGGTGTTAATTATCGTTCCTTTCCAGTTCTGAGAAATTCTGAAGGAGGTACAAGAAATATCAAGACTAATGAACCTTCATATGTATCAATTACAAAAAGGCGTAAGGTAATCGATAAAAGAAATTGTACTTAAGAAAAGACATAAAGAAATTGTATCTTCTAAAATGTCAAAATTACCTCCTAAACTGTTCTTTAGGGATCGTTCTCCCTCGATGGAGTGCGATGATCTGGAAGTTGGGGTAGTTGAAAATTTTTTGTCATCGCCAGCGCATTTGACTAATGCTCAATCAATGTTATATGAGGCATTTATGAACAAATTGTATAATAATGATGTAGAAATTATATCTTCTATTTTATTGCATAACAATGGGAATGAAGATGAAGGTTCTCAGTTGGAATATTAGAAGTTTTAGGGCAAATCAAGAATCATTAATTAATCTAAATGATGAAATTAAACCGGATATTATTTGTCTGTCGGAAACCTGGAATCGTTACCAAAATATTCATTTGGCAGGTTATAAAAGTATTTGTAATAATCGTGAAGATGGTAAAGGTGGGGTAGCAGTTTTGGTCAAAAATTTCATACAGTTTTGTGTTATTGACATATCAAATATTAAGCTTCCGCAGCATTGTCAATTCATTTTAATCCAATTTGATTCTTTTGTGTTGATAACGGGGTATATTCCCCCGAATATTAAGTTCCCTTTACTAACATGGAGGAAGATTTATGATAAATGTAAAGCTTCAGTCATTTTTCTTTGGGGACTTTAATTGTCATTTAAAATCATTGAATGGTTTTTTTTTTCCAACCAGAATGGCTCAATATTAGAGGAGTTTGTAGATCAGAAAGGAATCATTATTCTTAATGACATGAAACCCACTAGATTGAACAATTCTGATAACTTAAAGAGTATTATTGACCTGTGTATGGTGTCTTCAGACCTTGGGGGGATATGTAATAGTCGTACACTTGAAGACACATATGGGAGCGATCACTTTCCTATAATTTGTGAAATTTTATTTAATGATAGTCTACCACTTTAAAATAACAAAATTCCAGTTAGATTTAATTATAAAAAAGCAGACTGGACGACTGTTCTGGATATTTTATCAGGAGAAGAGTGGAATGCAGATTGTGTTGAGGAATTGGAAAGATTTGTTTCTTCTTTTAAAAGTCTTTTGGATGAACATTCACCTGTAATATCGCAGGAGTTAGTATACAATACAAGAGTATGTTGGGATGAGGATTGTCAGAAGGCTAAAGAGGAAAGAGTAAAGGCTCTGAAGGAATTTTACAGATATGGGACGAAACATTACTACATTTTGGCAAAATATGCCATTGCAAGGGCTAAAAGAACATTTAAAAGAAAGAAAAAGGAGTCGTTTAAGCAATTTTGTGAACAGATTTCTAGAGATACACCAATTTCAAAGATCTGGAATACTATTCGATCCTATAAAAAGGCTTTTACAACAAGATCAATTCCCTATAATTTGTCCACAGTGGAAGATTTCTTTTTAGCTCTTACCCCCTGCTTTGTTAATCCCAAGTTTGAGCTAACTCCATATGATAGCATTGCACCATCATTTCTTATGGATGATTTTTCTTATAAGGAATTTGAAATAGTTTTGGCAGGAGTTCGGAACTCGGCTCCTGGGATTGATGGTATTAAATATTTCATGATTAATAATCTTTGTGTTAGGTTGAAGGAAGTAGTATTGAAGTTTTTAAATTTTTTCCTTAAGTCGGGAGCCATTCCCTCGAGTTGGAGGGATCAGATTGTTTGTCCTATACCTAAAAATAATTCGGAGGCCTTGAGGCCAATTGTACTAACTTCTTGCTTCCGTAAGGCATTTGAACATCTTATTAAGAACAGGGTGCAATGGTGGGTTGAGAAGGAAGGAATACTTTCGCCCTCACAATTTGGGTTTAGAAAGGGTAGTGGGTGTTGCTTTGACTATCCTAATTAGTGAAATTCAGAACTCTTCTGCAAAAGGGGAATGCACAGTGGCAGTTTTTTTACGGCTATTTTACGGCTGTTTTATATAAGTTATATCAGATCAATTATTGATTATGCTTCCTTTTTTTTTGTCCCCTTCAACTTCTGATTTAACAAAGTGTTTAGATAGGATACAGGTGAAAGCATGCAAGATAATCTTAGGGGCTATGAAATCATCACCATCCAAAGGAGTGGAAGTTGAGGCTGGGCTGTGTCCGCTGTTGTATAGAAGGAAGTTTTTATGTTACAAGTAAGTGCTGAAAATCCTATCTAACAACAATATAAGTGTACATTATTTTATGGATAGACTGATTATTACTATCGCACAGGCTAATATTAATGTTCTTCCTTTGATGGTGTCATGTCACTTAGAGGCAGCTTCTTGTAACATAATTTCTAGTCAGCTTGGTCCCTGCTGTTTCTTGCATTCATTTAAAGAACATTCTTTCACACCTGTTATTATTACAGAACTTTTTAAGAATAAAAGTGAGGTTAAAAATGTTGCACCTTTTGTCAAAACATTAGGTTTAAGGACATTACTCAAAGAAAGTGGCCAGATTTCGTTAAGTGTTTTACTGACGGATCCCTTGATCAACTGAATCAGGTATGTTCATATGCTGTGATGGTGGAAAATATTTGTAGCATAGCATGTGGCCTTCCTGGTAAGTGCTCAATCTTTACAGCAGAACGTTTTGCAGTTGATAGATGTCTGGTGATCATTAGTTATGGTATAAGGAAAGCTGTATTTTTTTGTGATTCAATGTCAGTAATACAAGCAGTGGAAGATGTAGGATTCAATACAAATAGATCTCCTATTGTTAGGAATTAGGAAAAAATTGTTTGAATTATTTCAAGATCAATTTAATGTGATGGTTTGTTGGGTTCCTAGTCATGTTGGTATTGAAGGAAATGAGAAAGTGGATTTCTTGGCCCGCCAAGCTAATAGAAATGTGCCTCTAGAGACGGAGTTGCCCTTTCGGGATGCTCTCGGTTCAAATATTATAAAATCAATCCTCAAATTTCAAAAACAGTATGGTTTCAAGAATATGGCTTTGTAGGTAGAAGAGCGGTTGCGTCTCTAGCTACATGTAGATTGGGTCACTGTTCCTCCCCCTCTCATTTGTTTACCATGGGTATAAATCAGACACCAAATTGCTCGTGTGGAGCTAGAGGGGATCTTAATCATATGTTCTTTGAGTGCTCAAACTATCGTGCAGATTGTCAAAAATTATATTGGGATCTTACTAGGTTGGGTTTTTCTTCTCCTATTACTATTGAAAGTGTTTTATGTAATCCCTCCCAGGCTCCTTTCAAATTCCTGTATTATCTTATGGTTAAAAATAATATTCACTTATAATGCTAACATTCTTGAACTTCTTTAATTGTAGAGCTCACGCTCCAGTCCAGTATTCAGAAATCAATGATATTGATTTTGTATTTAAATATTTTTTTGATTAATTCAGGTGGAGTTTTGAGGTAGTTTTTCCAAATAAAAAAATACGAAAATTGACAAGCAATTTTGAAAGACAAAAAATTACCTTCTCAGCCGAAACACAAAATCTGTATAACGAAATAAAACATCTTGACTTCATTGTAAAATTAACTCAAAGGGAAGATCCAATATCATTACCTAAAAATAAGAAAAAAAATATGAATTTATTAAGCAAGGCAGAAAAGAAACAACATGTTGCTGATTACATAAATAATAATAAAGTTAAAGCTCTTTGGGAGTTTGTTGAATACAAGAAAAAAGAACAATTCAACATAGAATCAGATAGATAGATATTTATCCATTGTACGTACAAAATAAAATTCAAAATATATAACAATACTTTCTTACAAAAATTAATTATGAAGTCGCGAATGATTTTGCAGCGTTTTTTGAAAAATCTGTTACCCAATTGACAAACCCTATTATAAATACGAACGATACCACAAAAGTTTGTCTTCGTGACTCATTTTGTTATATCGCAGTAACTGAAAATGAAAGTAAAATAGTATCAACAATACTTTCATTACGTAATACGAACTCCACCAGTCTGGACGAAATTCCAGTCAAACTACTCAAAGCATGCGCAGACGTTATTGCCCCTTTTTTTAAGTAATATCATAAACGATTCTATTATGCAAGGAAAATTTCCCACAGCTTTGAAAACGACGCAAATTAATTCATTACTAAAAAAAAGGAGACTCTAAGAATATAAATAATTATCGATCCATCCGTTTATTGAATCCCTTTTCAAAAATCATAGAAAAAAACCATATGCACGAGAATTGTTGCATTGCAAAGTATAATTTACTAAATGATAAGCAATATGGGTTTCGCCAAGGCAAATCTACGGAATCGGCCTGCATAAATGTAGTACAATCTAGCATCAATAACATAGATGAAAATAAAGAAACATTCATTATTTTTTTTGACCTTAGAGGAGCTTTTGACACTATTAACATTGATTTTCTACGTATTAAGTTATTAAACATGGGCTTTCGCGGGTCTTTAAATGATTTGCTTGTATCCTATCTGAGTTATAGGAAATACAGGATGCTTTGTCGGATAAATATACAATGAATATAGGTACACTACAGGGCCGTAACCTTAACCCACTGATATTTATTCTGTTTGTCAATGACTTACCAAATCATATCAGTGATGTCGAGGTTATTATGTTTGTTATGCAGATGACACTGCGGTGTTAGTAAATGGGGACTCATTAGAAGAAGCTAAAAATAAAGTCCTTATAGTATTATCTCAGTTCAGCAATTGGTGTCAACAAAATAAATTAATTATTAATACTTAAAAAGCAGAAATAATTCACGTTTCTACTATCCATAATAAAAAAACACATACAGAATTTAATTTCAAAAATTACATAATCAAAACGACTATTTCAACTAAATATTTGGGAGTTATCTTAGAGCAATATTTACAATGGAATAACCATATAGATTATCTGTGTGCAAAAATTAACAAAACATATTCCTTCATATCGCGACTAAAAGACCAATTTAATCTAGATAGTATTTTAAACATTTACTATACAGTAGCATATTAACACTTGAGCTACAATATAACATTATGAGGCTTATAAAATGAATTCAATAGATTGTTTATACTACAAAATCGAATCATAAGACTTATATTTAATTCAAAAACCTCTTAAATTGGCATTTTTACACGACATGTCCTTTTAAAAAAATTAATATTGATAACTCAAAAGCTGGCTTACACCTGAAATAAGGAAAATGTCTGCTGATTTAAAGGACCTACACTTACTGTGTAACAATTTAAAAGATTAAATAAACATATATCAGAAATCAAAAAACCTAATAACGAAAGGAGAATAGAAAAATCAAAATCTAAACCAAAAGAAATTTGGAAGCTAGCAAACAAAAATATAGGACGAAAATCCATGTCAATCAAATGGAACATTAGAAATAATCTTGGGCAAATGGTTGAAGATCGTAAAGAAATAGCTAACATATTTCGTCTATATTTTTCAAACATTGCAAGAGAAAAACTGACTCAACATTTTCAACAAACCATCTCAACATCATGTACTGTTCAAGATATGGTACCACATACGATTGTATCGTAAGATCTATCATGTGATAAACCAGCTAAAAAATACAAATATAAGTGATATTGATGAAGTACCTACAATTTTCTTGAAATATGTTAGTTTGTATATTCTTGAACCCATGACTCATTTGATAAATATGTCTATTGAAAGCCAAACATTTCCATCAGGTCTTAAATATTCAACAGTCATACCCATTTACAAAAATGGTAACTCTGCTGAAACTGAAAACTTTAGACCAATTTCTCTGCTGAATGATGAATCAAAAATTATAGAACGGGTTATTTACAATAAAATTATGAATTTTATTCAAAAATATAAATTGTTAAGTGACCATCAACATGGTTTTAGAAAAGAATATTCAACTGAATCTGGAACCGTATCGTTTTTTTGATTATATTTACAGTTGTATAGACAAAGGTAAATACACAATTGGACTTTTCTCTGATTTATGCCGTGCTTTTGATACAATTCGTTCAGAATTTATATACGAAAAATTGTATAGCATTGGTATTCGAGATCCTATGTTAAATTGAATAATATCATATTTATCGCACCGGAAACTAATTTTAAAAATTGAAGCAGTAAAAACCGATTCTAAATTGATTCAATACGATTTATATCAATATTCAAATACGGCGACCAAATCTAGGTGGCACCTTACTAGCGGTACAATACAATAATCTTAGACTCGGTGGGGTAAAACACTAATTAATTCATTAGTTTTGTACTTTGGAATGATCAACACGTGTTAGGCAACTGAAAATAAAAATATTATGGAACTTAAAAAGTGTTTTACCCCATCAAATTTACATACCTCGTTCCATCAAGAGTGTAGCTCTACCAGTATCAATTATAATCTGAGTTCATTTCCCTTGAAATGTGCTATAAATGTGTTGTTTATATGGCTTTTAAATGTCAAGCGGCTGTCAAATATTACACCCAAATCTTTGACAGAATCAGCACATTTCAATGGTGATGAATTAACAGTGTAATGATTATTAAAAGGGCATGCACTCCTAGAAGAATAAATTGAGTCACATTGTTAATGGTTTAAAGATAATTTGTTATTAACGCACCATACATATATACGATCTAAAACGTCCTGAAGTAATTTACAATCAGAGGGGCACTTTACAACTGTATAATTTCAAATCATCTGCATACATTAAGCATTCACCGAATTCTATAACATCTACTATATCAATAATGAACAGCAAAAATAAAAATAGGGCCAATGTGGGAACTTTGACGTATACCAGAGCTGACTGTTATAGGTTCTGATATAAAGTTTAAAACCCGAACTCTTTGTGTGCTATCGGTTAAAAATGATTTGAGCTACTGTCATAAGTTTATGTTAAATCCTAATACTCCCAGCAAAAAAAAACAATCCCAATAAATATTATTGGCTTGCAGATCACTCTCTTGTCGATTGTTCGATTTTCTTACAATTATTTCTGTTAGGTATCTTTTCCAAATTATAAATTTGGTTTGAGGCCTTGCTAAATTGTATATTGTTCACTTCTTTCGTTAATATTCTTATTAGGTGTTCTTGATTTTTAATTATTACGTTTTGATGACTAACTTGATTTGTTAAAGCTACTATTTCCTTTTCAACGCTCACTTCCGGTCACTTTTAAACTCAATTCTTCCCACATCTTGTACAGGCGGACACGTCAAATTTCTCTTCAGATTTTGCACAAACCGGATGGTATTTCATGTTGCAAATATCACATTCAAATACATGTTACACACTTGGCACTGAATGTTTCCGTTAATTATACTTGTAGGTATTTAAATCACTAACTGATTGAGACCGATTTATACGACTCGTCGCCATCTTATATATGTATAAACATTAATTACACACTGTCAATTATTTTATCAATTTCGATGATGAAAATTTAAGAAAAAATCATTGAAACACCAACACTTTCTTCCCAAATTATTTATCAATAGTCGAAATGCATATCTAGTTAATAAAAATCAATTTGTGAAGAAAGTTCTTTGTGTATCAATACAATTTTATTATAATAATCTTCACATAACTCAAGAAATATATTTCTACGATGAAAATTTCACTAATTTTTTTAAGTTAGTCGTTTAAACAGACAGAAAAAATTCTGTAGACCAATCGATTTCTCTTAGCAACAATTTGCAATAATATGTAATAATTAAGAAGTAAGTTTTATAAACAATTTCCTTATTCTTATGATTGACAATTTTTAACACTTTTTATTTAGAAAATCGGAAAAAATAACAATAAACCCAAATCCTATGTTTTAAACTATAGTAAAAACGTATAAATATTAATAATTTAGTATATTTTTTACGAATAAGTAGTTCTAAAAAAATGTGTTTTCATTAGTAAAATTTTTGGATTAAATTGTTTTTACATGTCTATTTAGACCAGCACAGAAAAAAAAATAAGTATAATCGTGTATCATTTTCAAGGCGATTACAAAAATGTATATAACATTATTAATTTAGTCAGTAACTACCATTTTTCTATTAACTTTGAATTTCAATTTACATTAATAAAAAAACATATTATGCTATTTTTATCTTGCTATTTAAACAGATAGAAATGATTTATAGTCTAAATGTTTATCTTAAAAATAAAAATATAGATCATTTTGTAAAATTTTAGAAATTATACATAACACTAAAGAACTTCATATTTTTTGTTTCGAAAATATAAACAATTTTTTGATATATTTTTAATATAAATGTTGTAAGTTGGCAATTCTAAAATTTATAGAATTTTTATAAGTAATTTGAATTTGAATTTTTTGAAAACGTTTTGCTTTACACTCGAAAAAGAAACTCGAACATCAAAGTCACTTTTATTTGATATTTAACAGTTTCTATTCTTTTAATTTCATTTGACAATTTTAGAGAAAGTTTCAATTATTGAAAATGTACAAATAAAACATATTTTCAAATAACGAAACCTTTTTGTTCTGTTTTTTTTGTACAGTTTATTATTTGAATAGTTTAATTTTTCGCATTTTTAAAATTAGTTTTTATTTTATTTTTATTTTATTTTATTTATTTATTTAACGCTACAGCATTTACATGGTAACCTAAAAATACTACAATACGTTACAAAATATATACATAAATACACACGTATATACAATTTAAAATATAAAATAAAATGAATTTTCAAAAAAATTCAAATTCTTTAAACTTTCGAAATTTTCTCGCAATTATGAATTATTTTTTTTACAATTTAAATTATTTTAAAGTTTTTTTTTTTAATATTTTTAGCTGCTTTAACTTTTTAGTAATTTTTCATTTTTTTTTTGTATATTTTCAACACTTTTTTATGAATATAAGTTAGAATTTACTTTCTTCACAGAAAATAAGGTCATTTTCTTTAACTGTAGATGTTTGAATAAATGGTTAAGGCGGTAAGTTCGAGATAAACTTTGGAAATATAAACAAAAAGGCTTACTTTGTTGATATCACACTTTTATTTTCAAGTGAATGATCGAAACTCGAGTCACAGTTTTTCACAGTTAGCTCTTTGTGGAACATTATGAATAATAATGGTTGCGACCGTTACTACCTGGTAATCCATTGAAAACCCATTTATGGTTAAAAAATAATTAATTTTTCAAATCAGTATAATTCTTTACCTTATATTTAGACGTTTTATTGTCATTATCACATATATCGTCAAAACTCGAGCCGTGCTTTTTTTTTTAGAGTCATAAATTTTTTAATAACTTAATAACTGTTAACGTACATTCAATCAAAGTTAAAAGTTTTAACTTTGATAATGGTCTGCGAAGACCGAAACAAGTGCCAGGCAACTGAAAATAAAGACAATATGGAACAA
Source organism: Ontholestes murinus (assembly GCA_963969525.1). Taxonomy (NCBI): domain Eukaryota; kingdom Metazoa; phylum Arthropoda; class Insecta; order Coleoptera; family Staphylinidae; genus Ontholestes; species Ontholestes murinus. The sequence goes on from OZ018391.1 coordinate 5,985,852, forward strand.
AACAAGTGTTATTCTCCACCTAATAGTAAATTTACCAAAGGTTAAATTAATAAATTAAAAATGGTTGAAGAACAAAAAACAATTGAAGATAAGTTAATTATTTTAAATGTAGTTAAAAACAGTTGAATTTTAGAAAATAAAACAATTACATTTTATAGAAAGCAGTTGAAAACTTTCAGATTAAGAAAACAATTGGAATACAGCTGAAACATTTTTAGGATTACTTTATAAAATTAGTCTAAATACTCCTAATTATAACGAAGTTTTCTCAAATAAGAAAAAAATGATCCAAAAAGCATAGGTAATTCTCTCCTTAATAAAACTTTTTAATTTTATCACGGACAAAAAAAATGAAAATTAGCTGATAAATGACAATTACTTAGAAAATAACCGTTAAAAACAGTTGAAATAAAATAAAAACAATAGAATTACGTTTCAAACAACAGTTGCAAACTTTCTAAAAATACACATTAGTCTAATGTTTAAAACAACAGAAGAAATTTAAGAAAAAAATATGACATAAATATAATTTGCTAAGGAATAACAGTTGAAAACTGTTTTTGGGCAAATTTTAACAAAACTCACGCACCAATAAATTCATATAATAAAATATGTATTATATAAACAGAGAAAAAATTTCAATTATTTTTCAGTTTTGCAATTACAACTTTTGTAATAAAATTTAAATTAAAAAAAATCTTACACCAATGGATTCCTACAATTAAATTTATTTAAATAAAGTAAAAATTTAAAATTCTAAATTATTTAATCTGTCTTTTTTAGTTTATTTAACCGAACGTACTCTTGACCTATGACAATAAATTATTTTCCCGCTTAAACTCTAGCGTACTCTTGACCTACCTCAACGTATAATTTGTTTGTGCGGGTCAGGAGTACGAGCGGTCATTGCATTGTTTGTTGAGGTAGGTCAAGAGTACGATAGAATCAGTAATAATCAAGTTTATAAGGTTACGGTATTGTTGTGTTTATTATAGTTTAATGAATTGACGAAAAATTCTAAAGCTTTTGAATTTTTAGAAATTTTCTATAATTTGAACTGCTAAAATTTCGCAACCTGGAAGAAAAATTTATTGAAAAATTTCCTAAGGAATGACTGGAAATTAACAGATTTTTTTTTTGGAAATTAGAAGAAAAAGTTCTATAAGAATAAAATAGCTAATTAAATGCAATGAATTGTGGAAATTATTGAGATTTTTTTTGCAAAAATAAAAACTCTTGAATTAGTAGAAAAACTGTGAAGAAAAATCGCAACCTAAAGGGTAAACTTATTTAGAAATTTAAGAATTCCAACTAAATAAATTGAAGTAATAATTATTAAAACTTTTTTGAACTACCGTACAAACTTTTCAAAAAATTTTAGACGAAAAAATGCCTTAAGAAAACTTTGCACTGAAGAGAAATACATTTAGTCAGAAAAAAACTGCATATTATTAAAACACCTAGAAGAGACCATTTGTTTATTTCAAGAGAAATTTCTGAAGAAGAAAAAGTTTTGGTAAATTTCGTAGATAAATTTATATATCTCAAAAACGAAATGATCCTATTGAGATGAAATTCTAAGCTTAAGATTTTATCGTTAAAAATTGCAACTGAAAAACTTTTGGTGAAACAGGAAGTGGGTGTTTACTCGAGGCGATTTTTGGTTTTTTGTCGATATTTATCTAAGTTTGAAAAATATTACAAAACCATTCAAACAAAAAATAAGAAACTGAAAAACATTTTCATAATGTTCTTAATTTGGGAGAAAAAAAAATAAAAATATTAACACTTTTGCCTATTTTTCCCAATAAACTGTAGGAGTTACATGAATTTTATATAACAAGTAATTATAAATAATTCAAAATTGAGCAAATTGTTATGAATAGTCTTTTTGCGTAAAACTCATAGTTTTAGAGAAAATATGTTTTTATCAACTGTTTCTTATTGGAGATTTTTTTAAATTAACTTCCAATGTTATATTTTGTAAGCAGTAAACTGTTTTTGTCCTACAAAATTTCGACTGTTTTACAAAATTATCCATAGATTGTTTTAGAATTTCTATTAATTTTAAAGTGTTTTGATAAAAAGTTTCTTAACTGTTTTTTCAACACGTTCTATGTAAAACTTCAACTAACAATTCTTGATGAACATGAATTTCGTTTCTATGAGTTTTTACTCTTTATAGCAAATTAGTCAATTTTAATTTAATTTCTAACTTTAATTTAACTAATTTTCAAATATTATACAGGGTAAGTTTTTTAGATGTTCTCTATGGGGATCTCGGAAACTATAAGAGATAGAGAACGGTTAAGTGGGGAAAAAAGTTTAGATTTACTAGACGAATAAAATTCCACTTTCAAAAATTTCAAAAAAGTTTATGTGTGATTTGTCTGTCTATTCATTTTTTTTAACTTCAATTCTAGATCTACCAGTAAGTTCTCTTAAAAATCTTTGAAGGTTTTAAGTTTTCATTTTAGAAATTTTTGTTTGCCAGTACTTCCTTCTAAGGTTTAGAAAAATCTCAATCTGTTTTATCTATCTATTTTTTTATTATTGTGCTCAAAATTAAGTGTAGTTTTTTACGTGTGTGTCTATTAATATATTTTTTTAACAGATAATCTAAAGCATCATAATAAATAATAAATAAATAACAAACATTAAAAATTCTTTAGTAGTTCTAATACACTATGCATTTCTCTTCTATTTTTCGATAATCAATCTGTAACCAGTTCCAACGCAATTTATGTTTCATTATATCGGAATTTTCAAGCAACTTTTCTCCAAAAAATGTTTTTCCCAATTTCAGAAAAAAATTTGTTTACTACTGTTAAATTTTCCAGTATGTTAAATTTTTTGTCATTTCGAACAGTTTTAAAAATTCTTTAGCAATTTCTCTTTCAGATTTCTAGAATTCCTTAACAATTTTTCTTCTCAATTTTTTAAAAAAAATTCCATTTTTCGAGAATTATTTCTTCTCTAGTTTAGTTGAACCAAACTTTAAAAATTCTATTTCTCTCAGTAATTTTTTTTTTGTAAAAATAGAAGGCATTTTTCTTACATTTTTCGAAAATCTGCAACAATTTCTTATTTTTTGGCATTTTGCTAGAATTTCCCAAAGGTGTATCTTCCAAAATGCAAAATATTTCATCTACGGTTTTAATTTTTTGGTCTATTCTATATCTCTATTCGTATCTAGCAAAATTTTAAAAATTATAGTTTTTTCAGTTTCCACTTTTCCTTTCAGGTTTCTAAAATTTTCTAGTAATTTCTCTTCAAAATCTTCAAAGGTTCTAAAGTTTTCCAAATTTTTTCTGCAAAATGGAATCATATGTTGCTATATATTATATAATTCTCTAATTTTCATAAAAATCATCTTCTAAATTTAGAGAAATATCTACGGTTTTAGAATTTTCCAATATGTTTTTTCACACCGAAGAGAACTCTAATAAAAATAACACAATTTACAATTTACAAAATGTTTCACCACGTGCTACATGAGAAACTAATTCAAGAACTCTAATAATTCTAGATTTTTAAACAATTTCTCTGTTATATTTTTAGAATTCCTCTGTAATTTCTCCTTAAAACCTTCCAAGGTTTTAAAATTACCCAACATTTGTTTCGAGAATATGTATCAATTTCTTGCAATACCTTATAAAAAATGATCAGTAATTTTTAGAAATTTTATCTACAGTTGTAGATTTTTTTTTTGATTCCTTTGTCAGTATATTCAATTTTCTCTTGTCATATCGGACCTAACTTTTAAAATTCTGGATCTTCAGATCATCCTTCCTTTTCTCAAGTCTCTATTGTCAAGTCTCTTCAAAATCTTTGAGGATCCTAAAATTTTGCAGCATTTTTTCTTTCATTATTCGAAAATCTGCATCTTATCGAAATTTTGTCTCTCTATTTAGTTTTTTATTATATCGAACCGAAAATGAAAAATTCTAAATTTTTCCTAAGGAATTTTTCTTAAATATCTTCAAGGGTTAATTATTTTCGAGCATTTTTTGTTCAAATTTTTGAGAATTCATAACCATTTCTTGCTTTACCTTATTAATACTTTCCAGCAAATTGTGTTTTATTTGATATAATTTTTCCAGCGATTTTTCTAGAATTTTCCAAGAATTTATCTTACAAATTGTGAGATGTTAGCACGTTTTTGATGAAATCGTGTTTTAAACAAACTTGTACCAATTGTATGCGGCCTATTTCTTGCGTTGTGGAGAGATGGAAGTTGTGTTTTTAAATGATTTTTGGGATTGGTTTGTGTTTCGTCGTTATTGGATTTTGCGGTCGAGTTACCTCTACACATGAAGAGTCGGAATAAGATGGTTGGGCCTTCCTCTGCTCATATTTTTTTTATATTCCTGTTTCTCATTAGGAAATGTTTTCTTTACTTTTGCTTTATTTAATTTTTGTTTTTATCTTATTTATCTATTTTTTAAAGACAATTTTAATTGACTTTAATTTAAATATTAAAATTGTATAAACATTAACAACTTCTTTAGTAATTTCCAGATATTAACCCTGTCTTCATTTATATGAAAAAAATAATATTATAAAATATTTAATCACGCTTTTATATCCATTCAAAAAACAACGAGATAAAAAGCGCCTTGTACATAAAGCGAAACAACCAACCCCACGTAACCCTTAATTAATTACTCTTCCCGATAAAAGAGCAGCGCTGCACACCCCAGGACAATGAACTCACGACGAATAATTTATTACAGCAGGATTAAACATACACATACACATATACACACACAATAAAATAACAAATCGATAACATTTGTTAACATTAATTATTCAACAAACAACTTCTTAGACTCCACGACTTGGACATCACTGATTATATTTTTGCGTGTTAATGCGTAGAGTTATTGGGTGGCGAGTGTGTCCTTATCGGACGGGGGTGAGTGGGTTTTGTTAACATGTAGATTTGGGGCGGCTTTCCTTTATCGTTGTTGTTATAGGAAATGGTGAGCCGTCTCCGAATGTTATAAAATAATAATGGGGTGTGGTCACGCGAATTTTTAAGTGCGTTTGTTTATACGGTTATTTACGCGTTGAAAAAATTATACACTATTGATTACCTTGTTTATAGTTCGTTGGATTCGTAGTGTGGAATTATGACAGCGCTCTAATCGATTGTGTATTTATAAATAAACGCAAATGGTAAACGAGATTATTGTGATATAAACTGGTTAAAAGCAAATTGTGGAAATAATTTTCAATAAATACACATCAATTTGATTTTTAATATTTAATTTAAAGATGTGGGCACTAGATTAAACCAAAGGCAGAATGTACAAATACATGATGATAAGGAAAAATATATAGAATATAACAAAAAAGAAGCAGAACAAAAAATATAGAAATTTCAAAGTAGAAGATAGAAGACCAATAAAAAAAAGAAAGAAAACTTGAGAAATAAAGTAGAATACCAAAGACAAATGAAGCAATAATTGTAGTTTAGTAATATTAATAAATCAATAAATCAATAAATATATTAAAGAAATTAGACACGAAAATATTCAGAAGAACAAAGAATACAAAATGCAGACACAGTCATATTAAAAATAACAAAAAAAGCCGATAGTTAGTTGCAAAATACAAAAGTTATAAGACAGAAACCAGAAGTTGGAAGACAAAAGTAGGAATAGAAGGCAGAAATTAAAGAATAGGAAACAGAGAAAACAAGTAGAAGCCAAGTGATTTGAGACATAGCATAGAAGATAAAAGGTAAAAGTTAGTAGACGATGGATAAGATGTGTTAAACAGTATATAATTGATTATAGGCAAAAAGTAATTAAAAGTCTATTAGACCCAAAAGGCGAGATAGAAAAGAAAAAATTTAGAAAACAAGTAATAATACCTAATGCTTATAAAAGCAGCATACAGAAAAATACGTAATATAGAAGACATAGAAAAGTAAAATACACAAAACAGAAGATATCAGAACTCTGAAGCTAGAAGATAGAGGATAAAAATACAATACCAAAGACAGGAGTCAGAAGATCAAAAATAGTAGACAAGAGATATAAAACAGAACAAGATCTAAGATAGAAGACAATAGATGCTATGTGTTATACCGGATATGTCTAAATGAATAACGGGGTTTTAACTCTTTTTAGTATTTATTACGTAAAACATCAAATTTAAATAAAATAAAAAGGTGCTGTCAGAAAAACTCTTAAAACTTTGGAAAAAACTGGAAAAAAAATTCTTCAAAATTTTAGAAAACTGAACCAAATATCTTGCAATTTGAATGATGAATGCTCAAACTAAGCAGAAAATATTCAGAGACATAGAATAAATAAAATAAACAAAACAATAGTATTCAGTAGTTAGAAGAATAAGAAGTATAAAGTCAGAAAATAGATGAACAAATATAGAAGAGAGGATTTAAGCAACCGAAGACAATAGACAGTGGTTGATAAATAACATAAAACAAATAATAGATAATAGGTAATACACAGTAAATTAAACAAAAGACAGTAGAGGAAAAAATTCAGAACAGAAGGAGAGTTCAAAATTTGCCATTCTAGTATGAAGTCTGAGCTTCTTGGGAAAATTTTTGAAAAAAAAAATGTTTAGAGATAAACATCTAATTAAACAAAACAAGAAATAATTAAAAAAAACATTTTGAAGAACGGCTGCAAGAAAAATTTCTAAAAATATCAACCAAATAAAAAAAAAAATAAGTAGAAACAATAATTTTGATTTAGGACATTATTTTTTTGTACCACAATGTAAAAACTTGCATAATTAAACATTTAGAAAAAGCCTTAAAAAAATCTAGAAATCCAAAGAGTGATTAGTTTGTAGATAGAATTTTTAGGTGAAATAAAGAAACAAATTACAGACAAATATAGTGATCTGAAAGAAAGAATCATGAATTTACTAAGAAGTTGTGGAAAATTTTAAAAATCTAAAAGAAGAATAAATTAAATCGAATTATTAAATAATATCATTACAAGATTTATTAAAAACAAAAACTAGAAATCTGTAAAAATTGAAATATGGAAGAGAAAGTGCTAAAATATTTTAATATGAAAAATATTAAGAAAACTGCCCAAATATTTCAATAGATTAGAAATTAGGAAATGATAAAAAAATCTATAACTAGAAGAAAAACTGATTAAAAATTTTAAAACACGTACAAAGTATAAATGTTACAAAAGTTAAAATGATGGAAACTTTTTCAAATAATTCAGAAACAAAATTTCTAATATAACAAAGTAACAAATTACAAAAAATTTAAAAGAAAAACCAAAAATTGTGAGATTTACAATTTCTTACAATTTTTGGTTTCTCTTTTAAATTTTTTGGTAATTTGTTACTTTGTTATTTAAAAATTTTGTTTCTGAATTATTCCAAAATTATATTATTCTTACAATTTAAAAAGATTTATTGAAAATTTATAGGAATCTGTAACAAAAATGGCCTGAAAATTGTAACAATCTTTAAAAAAACCTGCCAATATATTTTAATAGATTAAAAAAAAAGAAAATGATAAGAAATAACTATAAGAAAAACTGCTGAAAATTCTAGAATTTAGAAGTAAATACGCTAGAAAAGTCTAAATATCTTGAAATAAAACTTCAAATAATGCAATTTTTTTATTATATGAATTTTAAAAACATTCCAGAGAACTAAAAAAGAATAGAATATAAAAGAAATCTGAAATGAAAACTGCCAAATTATTAAAATACACTAGAAATAAGAAAATGATAGGGAATTTTATAAATAGAGGAAACATTCCTGGAAAATTCTTACGAATTGCAAAAGAAAATACGCTAGAAAATTAAAAATTAAATTTTATAAATTTATTGTTATAAAAAATTTAAAATCTAAAACTTCTAATAAAATACAATCTAGAAGAAATTTATTTATTTATTTATTTATTTATTTATTTATTTATTTATTTATTTATTTATTTATTTATTTATTTATAAACGGGAAGCCCCTTTTACAATATATATATACACACACATATGGTAGATTGCTTGAAAACTCTTGAAAATTTTAGAAACCTGAAGTAAAGACTGTAAAAAAAATGTAATGGATTAGAGAGGATATTATTTAACTAGAGTAAAAATTGCTGTAAAATTCTTAAATAAAAATACTCTAAAAAATTAAAATATAACAAAATTATTGATATACAGGGTGTTTTTATAATAAAATTAATAATTATATTAATTATATATTATAAGGATTTTCAAATAAATGCAAACAAATTGATGGGATTTCCACCCGCATTCTGTCAACTGTCACCTTATTATATGTCAATTATTATCTGCTAACTTGTTGTATGTCAACTATTATCTCTCAGCTGAGTTCAGTCAACAATGAATCAATTTGAAATGATAGAAGTGCCTCGTCAATCAATTTATCAATCAATTGTCGTTTGTTAACGGTTATATTAACTGACATTCTTTTAATCGTTAACTTTAAACTGTTAACTCTTAATTGACAATCGCTAAAAATAAATTAAGAGCTTACTGAGTAAAATGTTATTCATTGAAATTTATTAGTCAGGAAATGAACTCGTTGTTTCATCCCCCAGGTAGACAATATTGAATATATAATGACGTTCCGTAAAAGTTAAGTGGGTAAACTTAGTGTCTATTAGACGTTAATTAATGCGCGGAAAATTCGGCACACACACACACACATACAGGGGCACTAATTACGGCGCGAAAGTTCGCTTTTCCGCAGAAGTTGAGCTTTTAAAGAGCGCCCTTCAAAGGCAATTTAAGTGCTGCGGGGTCGAATCCCGACGATGATTAAATTAAATCGCGCCAAAAACTTAACTCATTTGCGAAAATTAATCAAAAAATGAAAAACAAAAATCATAAAATTATTTATTAGCTATAACTATTACTATAGTATTAAATTCTCCACCACACTGTGGTGAAATAATTCAAATTAGAGGAATAAAGTATTTGACAATCAAACCCATCTTATTAATTAAATATTTTTCAGAGTATTTTAGCTTGTCTAATTTGTAAGAATTTAAACTATAATAATATTTGTTTAAACAAGTTTAGTTCATATAATATTATAATGAAACATTTTCTTCTTTTCTTTTTACTTTTATTTTTGGGACATTCTGAAAAATAGGCGAACGTGCTTAAGATATAAAAAAAAACCGTGCAGAATTTGACAGGTGGCCCTATTTTCGGGCGAAAATTATTATTCCACTCCGACAAAGGCGATACAGAGGCCCTAATCACGTTACGCGGCTCCATAATAATACGTGCCCGGAATTCATCCACCTTTAAACACCATAGAAAATCACTAACCAGCACCGACCGAAGGAACGAATGACGGCGGGGTGGAAAGAAGTATTCAATACACTATTCACTAATGCGGTAATAGGTTATAAGAGCGGGCACGAATTCATCCGGTCGTAATTAAATTATTTATTAAGGAAAGCTGGCATGTGAATAGCTTCGGGGCAATATCCTTTGCTGAAGGCATTATTAATGATTTTGTTGAATAAATATTTCTGTCTGAACGTTTGGCTTTGGTTGAGTGTGCATGTGAAGACTGGGGTCAATGTTTTATTGAATTAATTATTGTATTGAATGATTTAATGTAAATTCATACCAAAATTTAAAAATACGTAGTTCTATAATGGCATATACAGCCTCGTACAATCAAGTTTGATTATTAGTCCTGTAACATTATCGTAGATGATATATTAATTAAAGTTACCTTACTCTCCTTCAAATTAGCAAACTCGCATAACTAAGCAATGCTGAGGTCCTAGAAACTTTTCAAGAAGGCTTCTTTTGCAATGGAGTTGAAAAGCCTCGCCACGTTTGGTTGGATGTCAGGAATATCATCAAATCTCTTTCCTTTCAAAGCGAGATTGAGTCGTAATAAAAAGAAATCTGGAAGATTAAGACCTAGCAAATATGGTGGATGAATTTGCACGACCCCATTTTTTGACGAAGAACTATTTGACGACATTGGTTGTGTGAGGACGATTGGGTTCATATCCTGCGTACATGTTTCATGAAAGCTTTGAAAGAAAAGAGATGTATATTAAGGAATAATGTTCTTACCATTAGTAAACTAAACTAAATAATTAATTAGTTAGAACCAATTCAGCGTATGACCTTATAAATGCATTTCCATTTATACCTATATTTTTATATTTATTTTCTTGCAATTTATGCCTTATTTATCTGATAATTATCATGTTGAGGGATAAGGCATGAATATCTTTAGTTTTGTAACTAGTTCATGTTTTTATCGTTGTGTGGGGAATTCGTTTTACGAATACAGAGAGAAAATGTATAATTGTGTAAATACGGAGGAAGGCCCAGTGCCTGTTACCGCGTGGCGTGTTCTAAATTTGGAAGAATCGTAAAAAAAATACAACCGCGTTATATCCGGTGTAAATCAATTTCAACGATACTTTAGGCGTAAAGATATAAAGATGTATTATTAACGATTGATAATGCATTTAATAGCAATTTTTCTAATAGATTACAATGGAATACTACTTTAATTGTCTAATTGAATAAATTTAAATTTTGATTCAAAGAAAAGAAACAGTTTGCTAATTTTAAATGATGTTTTACTAATTAGAGGTTGGCCTCTATCCCACCCTTTAATCAGCAAAACATCATTAAACATTAGTTGAAAAGTTTGTATTAATAAATCTAGATAAATTGAAATTATTTTTTGTTTATTTATATTTTACAACTTTTAATTAAAACCCTCGCTTACGTTTTACTGATTGGAGGGTGGGATAGAGGCCACCCACCCACCCTACATATACATGGCAACTTTAATTGCTAATCGTTGATGATTTTCCTGCTAAAAACAGTCAAACACTTTATGCCATAAAAAATAAAACAAAATCAAAATTCAAGTTTAAATATAAATGAATTTCTCGAGCTAATCTTATCTAACTTAGATTTAAAGTCTGCACACCCATCATGCATCACATGTTTACTAACTTACTCACTCAAAAATTTTACCTCTTAAATTTCATTTTTATTCAAAAAGTTTTGTAATTAAATATATTGGATACCGCTAGACAATAAGGAATTCAAATTTATATGTATATGTAGGGTGGGTGGGTGGCCTCTATTCCACCCTCCAGTCAGTAAAACATCCTCAAAAATTATTTGCAATATTGGTATGAATACATCAATTAAAAAATGAATTATTTTGCGTTATATTTTACATCTTATAATTAAATATTCAAGTTTTTTCTTTGTATAAAATTGTTTAACAATTTCTACGAGAGTTTTTCTTGTAACCCTTAAGAAAAATTCATGTTTAAAAAATAAAGGATTTTTAATGATTTATTTCACAATTCCTCATTCTGCAAATCTAACATACTCTTTTCAAGTATTTTAAATTATTTTAGAATTTTATCTAGTTTTTAAAAGTGTTAGCTTTTTCAGAATGTATTTTATCGCTTGTTTGTATTTAGATTTGATTTATTATTTTTCAGAAGTTTCATGTTTTTAAATTATCTAAGCATTTTAATTTTGTAGAAATTTTAGGAAATTATCATCAATGATTTTTCCGATATTAGTTTTTGACATTTGTAAATTTTTACGTGAATTTTTCACCTTTTGATATTTTTGGAAACTTTTCCAATCTATTTAATTGTAATTTTTTCAAGTATTTCCAATTAAAGAAGATTTCTAGGTTATTTCAGTATTTTCTCATAGTAGAATATCAGCAATTTTTGATAGATTCTTTTTGGATTTTTCTATACTCTTCATAATATTCATATTTAGATTTTTCTAGTAGTTCTAGTAGAGATATTTCTCGAGCTCTCTGAATTAATCCTTCCCTCAATTAAATATTTTTAGGTAATTTGACCATACATTTTATTATTATTTTAGACCACCAACCCACCCTACATATTTAATAAAATATAAACTGCAAGAGTGTTTATTATAACAGCAAAAACATTATCAATATTTCTGTTTTTATTTTAGGAAACTGAAGCAGCTATGTTGGTAGAAGTGCTAAAGTATATGTAGGGTGGGTGGGTGGCCACTATCCTACTATCCAACCTTTACATCATAGGCGAGTATTCTGCTAAAAACCAGTTAGATTACAAATCAGTTATTTATTAAACTCTTGATGTAAATACACTTTCTAAATATAATTTACTTATATGAAATCCGTCGTTAATAACTTATAATTTTAGGATGGGATAGTGACCAACCACCCACCCTACACATTTTAAATTTTTGTAATTTGTATTCTGTTTATATCTCTTCCATTTTGTATTTTAGATTTTTAAACGATTACAGCTGATAGATAACACCTGACAGTTGACAAAAAACAAGTGACAATTGATATAGCATATAACAGTTATAACTAACAGGTGACGTTTGAGTGCTTGGAATTAAATTAGCAGATAGTTATTTGACAGATACTTTTAAACATTTAGTTGATATATGACATCTAAAAAATGACAATTAATCGAAAATTGGAAAGTAATTGTTAACTGATAATAGTTAACAGTCGACATACGGCAGATGACAGTTATGAGTAGACAGTTACAAACAAACAAAGAAAGAATATTTTTATTACTAACTGTCAAGTAATAGTTCATAGTTTAAAAAAATGACCGTTAACAAGTAACAATAAATTTTCAGTTAAATAAAGATGACAGTTCGCAGAAGACAGGTGACAAACTACATATGACAGATAACTGTTACAAAATTTATAATTGATTCTCAACACTTAAATGCTTAATGAAATAGAAATTGACAGTTGACGTTTGACAGATAATATTAAACACTTGACTGACAGTTACAGACACAAACGACAGTTAATAGTTGACAGATTTTAAATGGCAGATAACATTTGACAGATGGCAGTTGCTAAATGCCATTAATTAAATAATAAATTAACAAGAGTTAATTAACAAGTAGAAATTTATTGACAGTTAAGAAATGACAGTAGACAGATTGATATTTTGCATATAATATTAAACAAATTTTGAAGATAGCTTATTATTAGTGTTAACTGTCAATTAACAGTTTACAGTTAAAGGCTAACAAATAAAAGATTGTCAGTCGACATGATCGACAAAATCGATTAAATTGATTGCTAGTCGACAGATCACAGCTTATCGATAATAGTTGACATAGCTATATAATACATAATTGACATATGACATTTGATTGACAGATAATATTAAACTGTTGATGATTAGGAGTAATTAATAACGTATTATTATTTTTGTTGATAAATGACAGTTGGCACTTTTAAGCGACAGATGAAGGTTGACATATTAACAGTTGGCAAATTACATTAATAATCGACAATTTAGTTTGTTTAAATAGACTAAACAATAGACAAATTACAATTAATTTACAGTTAAAATATGACAAATCACAGATTCCATTGCGTACATGTTTTTGACAGGTAATAGTAAACATTTGACAAAATATGATCACTGAGAGCTTATTATTATTGTTAACTATCAATTAACAGTTAACAGTTGCAGGTTAATGAATAGCAAAATAATATCAGTAAGTTAACATATAACAGTTGGAAAAAATAGATTAAAGATGATAGTTAACTGATCATAGTTGGCACTCGACAAATGGCAGATGACAGTTATCAGTGGACAGTTAAAAAAAGCTGATAGTTGGAATATGACACTTGATATTTGACAGATTATATTAAATAGTTGATGATTTTAGTTGATATATGACATCTAAAAAATGACAATTAATCGAAAATTGGAAAGTAATTGTTAACTGATAATAGTTAACAGTCGACATACGGCAGATGACAGTTATGAGTAGACAGTTACAAACAAACAAAGAAAGAATATTTTTATTACTAACTGTCAAGTAATAGTTCATAGTTTAAAAAAATGACCGTTAACAAGTAACAATAAATTTTCAGTTAAATAAAGATGACAGTTCGCAGAAGACAGGTGACAAACTACATATGACAGATAACTGTTACAAAATTTATAATTGATTCTCAACACTTAAATGCTTAATGAAATAGAAATTGACAGTTGACGTTTGACAGATAATATTAAACACTTGACTGACAGTTACAGACACAAACGACAGTTAATAGTTGACAGATTTTAAATGGCAGATAACATTTGACAGATGGCAGTTGCTAAATGCCATTAATTAAATAATAAATTAACAAGAGTTAATTAACAAGTAGAAATTTATTGACAGTTAAGAAATGACAGTAGACAGATTGATATTTTGCATATAATATTAAACAAATTTTGAAGATAGCTTATTATTAGTGTTAACTGTCAATTAACAGTTTACAGTTAAAGGCTAACAAATAAAAGATTGTCAGTCGACATGATCGACAAAATCGATTAAATTGATTGCTAGTCGACAGATCACAGCTTATCGATAATAGTTGACATAGCTATATAATACATAATTGACATATGACATTTGATTGACAGATAATATTAAACTGTTGATGATTAGGAGTAATTAATAACGTATTATTATTTTTGTTGATAAATGACAGTTGGCACTTTTAAGCGACAGATGAAGGTTGACATATTAACAGTTGGCAAATTACATTAATAATCGACAATTTAGTTTGTTTAAATAGACTAAACAATAGACAAATTACAATTAATTTACAGTTAAAATATGACAAATCACAGATTCCATTGCGTACATGTTTTTGACAGGTAATAGTAAACATTTGACAAAATATGATCACTGAGAGCTTATTATTATTGTTAACTATCAATTAACAGTTAACAGTTGCAGGTTAATGAATAGCAAAATAATATCAGTAAGTTAACATATAACAGTTGGAAAAAATAGATTAAAGATGATAGTTAACTGATCATAGTTGGCACTCGACAAATGGCAGATGACAGTTATCAGTGGACAGTTAAAAAAAGCTGATAGTTGGAATATGACACTTGATATTTGACAGATTATATTAAATAGTTGATGATTTTAGAGAGAAATATTTTTTGCTAGTTATTATTACAGTTAATATTTGTAGTTGGCAGATATGGACGATAAATATTATATAGTTGATAGGTGACAGTTGTCAATTTACATTAAAAATAAATATACTGAATACTTGTTGCGCTACTTTTTTGAATTTAAAAATAAATACCTAAATTGTAACAGTAAATTAACAATGACAGTTGAACGTTTACGGACAAAAGAATAACAGTTAACAAATGACAATGAATTGACAGTTATTAGCTAATAATAATTGACATATAACAAAGTGGAAGTTGACAGAAGACTATTGATAGATGACAGATAATATTTACAAAATTTATAAATGACAGATGGCGTTTGAATGTTAAGAATTAAATTAGCAAATATAAATATACAGTTTATTTTGACAGAAAATATAAACAATTTATGATTTAAAAGGTAATTATTGATGGCTTATTATTATTGTTGTTAATAGATCAGATTTGACATTTTATAGGTGATAGTTGCTAAATGATGTTAATAATACATTAATAAATATGTTTAAATAACCCGAAAGTAGACAAATGAAAATTCATTGAGATTTACAATATGACAGTAGACAGATTGATATTTGACAGATGATATTAAACAGTTAAAAATTTGAAGACAGCTTATTATCATTGTTAACTGTCAATTAATGGTTAACAGTTAAAAGTTAACAAACAAAAGAATGTTAGTTGACATATGATCGGCAAAAACGATAAAATTGATTGATAATCGACAGATCACAGCTCAGAGATAATAGTTGAAATAGTAATAAAACCATTATTGACAGATAACACTTGATTGATACTTAATATTTTACAGATTATGCTTTAGAATGAATTATTATTAGCTTATTATTATTATTGTTGTTACATGACAGTTGACAGACACAGACGACGGATGATAGTTGACATATTATACGTAATAGTTGGTACATCAAATTAATAAACAACACAAACAAAAAATACAAATTACAATTATTTAGTTCACAGTCATTTGATAGACAGGCTGTTATGGCAGTTAACATATGACAATCAATTGGTAGGTAAAATGTGATATTTAACTGATTTTAATTGACGAATAATATTTGACAGTCAACTAACAGCAGATAACAGTTACAAAACTCATAGTTGACAGATTGCAGTTGAGAATTAAGAATTAGATTTACAGAAATAAACAGTCAATATTTGACAGATAAAATTAAACAGTTAATGATTTCACACTTAATCATTTCCACCTTATTATTATTATTAGAGTTAATATTTATAGTTGATAGATGGCAATTGACAGATTGATAATACAAATATTAGTTGACAGTTTATAAATGAGAGGTGAAATTTGACCTGTCATTCGTACCTTAACGGTTTCCAATTTGAATTAATAATAAACTTATTTAAATAGATTACAAATATACAAATTACGAATAATTTACCAAATATATAATTGACAGAAAGCATTTAAGTTTTGAGAATTAGCAGATAGAAATTGACACATGATATTTGACAGATAATATTAAACAGTTAATTATTTTAGAGAGAATTGTTGTTAGATTATTATTATAACAGTTAATATTTGTGGTTGACAGATAGCAGTTGACAGATACGAACAACAAATATTAACATAGATGACAGTTTATAAATGACAAGAGAATAGATTACATTAATAGTTGCCAAAGTACGTTAATAATAAATAAATTAATTGATTTATGGTTGAGGCGTTAACTTTGTGATACATCTTGAAAAATTAAACAAAATCGTTTACTTTACACTTTAAAGTGTGATATCAACAAAGTAAACGGTTTTGTTTAATAAATTAATTAATTAATTTATATAGTCTAAAATTATACAAATGACAATTAATTGACAGTTAAAAGATAAGAGTAGTCAGATGAATAGTCGGTAATATTAAACAGTTAATAACATTTTTATTATTGCTAACTACCAATTAACAGTTATAACAATAATAATGTTTTATTTCCCAAGAAAATATAAATTTTATTTACATGGATATATTATTCTATACATACGTAAGAAAATTAATATATTTAAATCTACACAATAGCAATGTTTGACTACTTATATGTGTAACTTATAACCAGAACTAATCTATATATATATATATATATAAGCACAATTAACGAACAAAAGAATGACATATAAAAATGACAATTAATTGACAGCTAAGATATCAATTAACATATAACAGTTGATATATATCAAGATAACATTTGACAGAAGACAGGTGTCAATCGATATATGCCAGATAGGCGTTACAAAATTTATAATCGGTAGATGCATTTGAGTGTTGAAAATTAAATTAGAAAATATAAAATGACAGTTTATATTTGACAGATAATATTATACAGTTTATAATTCAAAAGATAGCTAATTATTATTGTTAGTGATATTTGACAGTTGATGGTTGACATATTATAAATATCAGATAATAATTGACATACTAGTTGGTAAATTATATTATTAATACATGACTTAATTTATTTAAGTAGTCTGGAAATAGAAAAATGACAATTAATCAACAGATAAAACCTGACAGTAGACAGATTGATATTTGATAAATTGACAGTTGAGAATTTTAGAAGTGATGGTTGATAGGTTACTATTATAGTTAATTGTCAATTAAATGTTGAGAGTTGAAGATATCGAAGAAAAGATTAACAGTAAACAAGTGACAAAGAATTAACATTTAAAAGAAAACAGTTAACAGTTTATGAACTACTATGTCTGGCAATCCAGAGGAAGATAGAAAAAGTAAAGGTATTGAAAGGAAAATAATGTTTTGGCTCCGGAATATTAGAAAGTCCACAGGGATGAAGTTTAAAGATCTGATGAGAGTAAATCATATGCTGAAATAGTTGCCAACCTACAGAAGAAGAACAGATTACATTTAACAGATAATAGTTGCGTATAACAATGTGACAGTTAACAAAAGACAGGTGACGATCGACAGATAGCTAATAACAGTTACAAAATTTATAATTGATACATGGAATTTCAGTTTTGGGAATTAAATTAGCAGATAGATATTAGCAGTTTGTATTTGGCAGATAATATTAAATAGTCGATGATTTAAAAGATAGCTATTGATAGCTTATTATTATTGTTATTGAGAGATGACAGCTTTGACTTATAATATATAACAATCTAAAAATAGTTAAAAAAACCATTTCAAAGTATTTAAAGTAATTGAAATTTTACCAGATTCAAGAACATTTGTACAAAAAATTATAAAATATATAAAAAGCAAAAATTTAAATTTACGCAAAAACATAGATAAACATATTTGAAAGAAAAAAGTTATTTTATAAAAATGTTAAAAAAAATTATTAAAAATTGAAAGCAGATGTAATTTTGCAAATAAATACAATTGAAAATTTCCTATGAAAGACTACAAATTTATCAAAAAATATGTAATTTATTTTTAACAATTAAAAAAATTGTTTATAAAATTCTAAACAATCACATAAATTTAATTACTAACAGATTTAATTTTACAAGAATACAAAAAAAATTCCTTAAAGTGTACATTTGAAAAGTAGTTTAAAATTGATTATTACTTAGCAATTTACCAAAAGTGCAGTAAAAAATTAAATCAAACTGTTTAAAATTAACGTTCAAATTTATACAGGGTTATTCATGCTATACGGCACGGAATATTGTGGCCAAAATACGTGACTTTCAAAAAGTTTCACTTTGGGGATATATGGGGGTCTATTAGGGCTACTTTTTAAAATTACTTTCATAATATACAGGGTGTCCCATAAACCCTAAAAGTATCAAAGTTGTGTTTTTTTAATGAAACACCCTGTATTTTATTGCATTTTTGGATTCTTCGATCAAAATAAGTGTGTGTTTTAATAAGGTTTTTATTACTTAAACCTTAAGGTTTTTGAAATAATTTGAATTTTGTAAAAATTTAACCTAATTTTCATGTTTCAAATACTTAAAAAGTAATTAAGTTATGCATACCAAATTTACACTGAAATGTAACAATAGATCATATTTTATTTTCCAAGTATAATAAATTTGACATCTTATACCGGGTGTAAAAAAATTGGAATTAAACAAATGAGAACTTTAAATGGCTATAACTTCATTTATTTAAATGGAACGCTATATTTATTAATTTATCAGCAAATGCACGATTAAATTACCTATCGAATGGTATTTATATCTTAAATGTTAAGTCTTCTCGTTTTTACAGAAAACGCCAAAATATTGTTTATTGTGCCGTTATAGTACTTTTTAAGTAAAAATTTTAATGTATTTAACAGTTGAAACATTATATAAAAACAATTTGAAAAATGAAAAAGGCTAATGTAATGTTATAAAGAAAAAGAACAATAAAAAAATTAATTAATAGTTGAACTCTTTATAATCTGTTCTTTTTTACAGAAATTAATTATTGTCTTGCTAAAATTACAATTGTTTTATAATTTCAGCAAGACAATAAATACTTTCTGTAAAAAAACCATTTAAAATAATAAAATAAAAACCGATTTAAGTTTAAGTCAAAACATTAAAAAGTTTATCATAGAAGAAAGTCAAAAGACAATTGTCAAAACATTTTATAAGTGAATTAAGAACAGCTGATAATTTATCAACATAAAAATACAAAAAAAAAACTCAAAAAAAGTAAAAGGTTACAACATTTTAAAAAAATCTTTAATACATATAAAAAAAAACAATTGCAAATTTCTCAAAGAAATGAATAATTGATTGTTATTTGGCAATTAAAAAAAAAATTACTTGATTTAAAAAATAGCTAAAAATATATATAAATTTTGTAAAAACTATAAAATTGATCACAAACGATAACTAATTGTTATTTAGCAGTTGTAAGAATTTTAAAATTTGTTAAAAAACAGATAAAAATATACAGGGTGAGTTTTTTTCGATGTTCTCTATGAGGATCTTGGAAACTATAAGATATAGAGAAACGGTTAAATAGGGAAAGAAGTGTAGATTTATGAGACGAATGAAATTCCACTTTCAAAGTTTTCTAAAAAGTCAAGGGTAACTAGAATTTAAAAAAAAGTAAAAAGTGTCAATTTTTTCAAATCAATATATCTCGGTTATTATAAGAGATAGAAAAAAACTGTAAAGTACAAAGTTTTAGATAATTTTATGTAGATTAATAAAAAATAATCAGAAAATGTTTATTGCCATTATTTTCCGAGATTTGATGCAAATTTACATATTTTTAAATGGAAATCATAGTTGGCTATGGCCTCATTCAAAAGGTTTCTCTTTAATCCAATATGATATACGACATAGTTATTTCTAAAAATAAGTGAGTTATAGTCATTTTAAAGTTTATTATAAATAAAAAATGGGTAGCCATGAAAAAGTTGAAAGTAAAACAATTGCAGTTGTTTATAATAATATCAATATTGTAATTATTAGTTTTACAAAGTTAAAGAAAAATGAAATATTTTTGAAATTATCAAATGGCCTTCTGTATGTGGTATAAGCACATTTGTCAAGAGAATAATACATTTCTTACAAAAATATTATGAACAGATGAATCGCGATTCACTAATTGTGGCATTTTTATCGCCACAATGAACATAGATGAACTCAAGAGAATCCACGAGAAGTTTCACAGAGACAACTACAAATTAAATGACAGTAGATATATTAATATTTGCAGGTTATGATAAAAAGTTATTTAACTTATTGGTAACCATCAATTTACAATGGCAGTTAAAAGTTAACGCACAAAAGAAAAGCAGTTAACAAAATACAATGAATTGACAGTTAATAGATAATAGTTGATATATAACAAGGTGGCAGTTGTTAAAAGATAGGTGACAATTGACAGATTGCAGATAACAGTTACAAAATTTGTTATTGACATGTAGCATTTGAGAGGTTCGATTTAAATTAACAAATAGAAATTTACCGTTTATATTTTATAGATAATACTACACAATTAATGTTTTGAAAAATAATTATTGATGGCTTATTATTCTTATTATTGATAGATGACATTTGACAGATCATAGTTGACAGATTCCAAGATAACATTTACCACATGACAGTTGCTATAATAAATTTAAAAATTTGTTTAAATAATCTGAAAATAGATAAATGAAAACGTATTGACAGTTAAAAGATTACTGTAGACAGATTGATATTAAACAGTTGATCATTTTAAAGATGTAAAGAGTTGAGAAGAGATGATTAATAATACCTTATTATCATTGTTAACTGTCAATTAAAATTTAACAGTTTCAACTTAAGGAAATATGACAATGAATTAATAGACAAGATAGATTGATAGTTGACAGAAAATATTTGACAGTCAACTAACGGCAGATGACAGTTATCAGTAGACAGTTACTGAACTCATAGTTTAAAGATTGCAGTTGAGAATTAAGAATTAGATTTACAGAAATAATTTTGACAGATAGTATTTAACCGATTAGAGATATTTCTAGCTTAATATTATTATTACAGTTGTAGTTAAAAGATGGCACTTGATAGATTCAGGCGATAAATATTAGTTGACAGTTTATAAATGACAGGTAAAATTTGACAGATGACAGATTACATTAATAATTTCCAATTTAAATCAATAATAAATCAATTAATTTATTTAAATAGACTACAAATATACAAATGATAATTAAAAGATGACAATATTCATTTAAATATTTGACAGTTAATATTGAAATGTTATTAAACTTATTGGTAACTGTTAATTAAAAGCTGATAGTTAAACGTTAACGGAGATAAAACAGTAACAGTTGAAAAATGACAAATAATTGACAGTTAAAATATGACAGCTGACAACTAAAAGCATTTACAAAATTTATAATTAATATATGAAATTTGAGTGTTGGAAATTAAATTAGGTATTGACATTTTACAGATAATATTAAACAGTGGATGATTTAAAATATAGTTACTAGTAGCTTATTATTATTGTTATTAAGAGATGACAATTTATAGACACAGATGACAAACGACAGTTGACAGATAATCATTGTCATATAATATTGGACAGATGACACTTTCTAAAATGTATTTATTATTAATTAATTATATAATTGTATTTGATTTAAATAGTCTGAAAATTGAACAATGACAGTAAATTGACAGTTAAAAATGACAGTAGAGTGATTCATATTTGACAGATAATAATAAACAGTTTCGAATTTTAAAAATAATAATCAATAGCTTGTTATTACGGTTAACTGTCAATTCACAGTTGAAAGTTAATAAACAAAAGAATTTAATTGACAATTTAAAGATGACAATTAATATTAAGATTTTAAAAAAATAATAAATGGTTAAAGGGAGCGAATTCAAAGTATTTGAAGTACGTTTTTTTTAATTAATTTGTTGTAAATATATTTTGTAAGAAAGGAGTCTAAAGATGTATAAATAAATAAATAAATAAATTGAAATTTTAGCAGATTCAAAAAAAATCGTTAAAAGAAAATCATAAAATATATATAGGAAGCAAAAATCAGTTTTAAATTAACGCCAAAATAATTAAAAACTAAGATAAAAATACATAAAAGAAAAAAGTTAGTTTACAAAAATGTTTTAAAAAAAATTGTTCGAAATTGATGGCAGATAAAATTTTGCGAATAAAAACAATTTAAAATTTCCTAAGAAATAAAAATAATTGCTAAAAAAATTCTAAACAAAGTCTTAAATTTAATTATTAACAAATAAAATTTCACAAGAAATATAGAAAAGTTTTCCTAAAAGTATACATTTAAAAATAATTAAATATTAACAAAATATAATTAAATTATTACTTAGCAATTAGAAAAAAAACCACTTGAAAAAAAAAGAAAAAACTAAATAAAAGTGTTTAAAATAAAGTTTAAAATTTACATATGCAGTTGAAATTTTGTTAATAAAAACAATTGAATATTTCCTAAAAAGCAATAATTTGTCAACATATTATTAAATATTTTTTAACAGTTATAGTTTTTAATTCACTAAAAATTAAACAAGTAAAACTTCATACACAACGACAATTAATATAGAAAATAATATTTCACCAAGAGATAAGTGAGAAAATTATCCAAAAAAAATAAAGTATAGGAAAATTTGCTAAACATAAACAGTTGAAAATATTATATATAAGCAGCTTAACATTAACATAAAACCATTCTAATTTTATAAAGAAAAAGAACAATGAAGTAATGTAAAAAATAGTTGAACCGATACATGAATATTTTATATTTTAACTAATTATTTTATAATATTGACTACAACTTTGTAAGAGTTCATAATATAAATAAAATACTTTATTACGAACAATTATTAATTTCTGTAAGAACAAACACTTAAAATAATAAAATAAAAACAGATTTAAGTTTAATTAAAAACATTTAAAAGTTTATCATAGAAGAAAGTCAAAAGACAATTGACAACTCTAGAGAAAAGAAAAGATTTTATAAGTGGATAAAGAACAGCTGACATTTTATCAACAACAAAAAAAACAGTAAAAAGCAATAGACTATACTAAATTTAAAAAAAATGTTTAACACTTATAAAAGTAGTTTAAATTTTGGAAATAAAAACAATTGTAAATTTTTAAATGAAATGTAAATGTGTCCAGAAATAATAAATTATTATTTTTCAATTTAAAAAAAGAAATACAAAAAATATTTAAAAAACTAAAAACTTGATTTAATAAATAGTTTAAAATGTATATAAGAAGTTAAAAATTTTGTAAAAACTATAAAATTGATCACAAACGATAATTAATTGTTATTTAGCAGTTGTAAGAAGTTTAAAACTTGCTAAAAAACCGATAAAAATATATATTAAATAATTGAGCACAACCCTTAAATTTATGTTTAAAACTATGTTATCAACAATAAAAATGGATTTTCTAAAAAAAATATTTAAAACAGAAGGAACCGTTTAATATATAACTTAATTTGTTAAACAAACAATGAACAAAATTGAGAACAACAAAAAACCTGTTTAAAACAATTTTAATTTTGATAATATAATAAGAATGTATGAAAACAAATTCCTTGGAATTTACTAAAATACAAACAATTTAAAAAGCTTGATTAAAATTATTATAATACCAAAAATAAAAAAATTAATATTTTAAATTAAAAAAAAACGATATACAATTTTTCTAAAATTAACTAAAAAAATTTCATAAAAACTTGTAAAAACCAAATGGCATATTAGGAGAAGCATATTTTTTTAAAACAGATTATTTATAGTTGAGTTTCTTTGAAAATATATTAACAGTTGAAAACTAAAGAATTTCTCTAAAATATAAAGGAACACATAAGTAATTGTAGAGGCTTTTACTTCGTGATACATTTTATGATTCAAAATAAAATAAAACCAAACGAATAACTTTGTTTTTATCACTTTTTTAATAAAACTTGTTAATATAGTTTCGACAATTTCAGCTTATCATTATCAAACAATTAAATAGAAAAAAATTTAATTGTTTGATAATGACAAGCTGAAGTTGTCGAAATTATAGTAAGTAATAACTAAAGTGTTATTAAAAAAGTGATAAAAACAAAGTTGTACGTTTTATTTTATTTTAAATCGTAAAGGAAAAAATCTAATTTATTATTATTATCGATCAGAAATGCGCTGAATATCTAAATAATTTATTATCAAAGGTTTAAAGTATGTCGACCTAAAAAATAATTATTGAGAGATGTCAGCAGTGCGCTACATAAATGCAGCAGTATTGCGATCAGGCATTAATAGGCTACATCATGTTTAAATTTATTGAAATTGCTTACTTGCAAGCTGCAATTCAATAATTTAATAAGCACTGGAAAAAATAGAAATATATTATAGTTATATACATTTATATACAACAAAAATCAGAAGGTTGTTTTCTGGACTATTTTAAAAGTTTGTATCCTTTGATGATTTTTGTAAACTCGCTTTGTTTCACAATAAAGTTTCATTACTACAAATTGCATTAAAGTTTATTAATCTAAAAGAAGTTTAAAAATGTTTAATAATAATCTCCAGCTAAAGTTTCTATTAGTTGCCAATGTATTTAAAAAACAACAGAGTTATTTCTTATTGTGTTACACCCAGAAAATAATCGATTTCGCAAATTTTTCACATTATTCACTAAAGTAGTTTAAAATAATGACTTTAGATAGCCTTATAGAAAATACTCTAAGGGATTTAAGTCTGGAGATCAAACAGGTCGTGAGTTAGGTTAGTATGGATGTGTTAAACACTTCTCTTTATAGAAATATTGTAATATCCTATTTATATAGTATTTTTAATTTAGTATTCAAATTAAACCTCGTTATATAGATATGAATTATATTAATGTATACAGTAGCAAAATATTTGTATATAA
The DNA here is from genome assembly GCA_963969525.1 of Ontholestes murinus. Taxonomy (NCBI): domain Eukaryota; kingdom Metazoa; phylum Arthropoda; class Insecta; order Coleoptera; family Staphylinidae; genus Ontholestes; species Ontholestes murinus. The sequence continues at coordinate 6,011,195 of OZ018391.1, forward strand.
ATTTTGTAAAAATAATCCCAGTTAAAATTGCATCAAACAACGGGGTCGAACCCGTGAGGGTTGCTTTGGCTCCATCACACCCTGGCACGGCGACATATATTAGCATAATTCGCACAAACCCCCTCAGCGTACACCACAAACAGTATGTCACGGCCGTTACAGTTTAAAAAATTGCACACTGATTAAATTTAAAAAAACCATACATTTATATAACTTTGTAATAAAATTGAGCTACGATTTTTCTCTCCCTCTCTCTCTCTTTGTACACAACAGCGCAAGCACGATGCATGTTTAATATCAATTAAGGCCATCATTAGCGCGCCGATGAATAATTTAAAGGGGTGGCATTTCGGGGGATGTGCGTATGTGATAGGTGGGATATATGCGTTTTAATTAATTTCCAGTCCCTGGGGTGGCCGCATCGACATGTGGGTTATTTAATTATTAATTTCGCGGTCGTTTTTTTATAATTAGCGTTGTTAGGTACAAAGTTATAAATTTCGTTTTATCAACTATGGAATTATTATTAAAAATATTTTACTTTTAATCGGTGTTTATACCTTTAAATAATGTACACAGAATATTATTATTATGATTTATTTTTAACAAGTTTACAAGTTCTTATATTAAAGTGTGATATTAACAAAGTAAACGTTTTTGTTTAATTTTCCAAAATGTATTACGAAGTTAACGCCTCAACCATTAATCTATTAAGTTCTTATATATTGGATTGGATAAGGATTAAAATATATTTAATTTATAGAAACGTTGCAGAACTACATCATTGTGCAGTTAAGAGTTGAAATATATAAATAAGCCGATTTGTGTTTAGTGCATACTTTTTGAAAGTTTACCTAACAATAAATTTGGTGTTTTTATTAAAAATATATTAACTTCTTTTGTAAATTCGTATGTAATTTTGTGGATTATTCTGAACAGACTGAAACCACCGAAAAAAGTATTGAAACACCTTTGTCTTTTATACATTTTATGGATGGATACTTAAAATGCATGAGGAGGGTGGAATTTCAAATAGAATTTTTTTAAAGAAAAAAAAAGTTTTCAGTTTTCGGACCGCGAGGGTTGCGACTACTTCCCTCGCGTATTTCTACATATTACTCATCATTCACCCCCATAACTCACTACCCAGGTAGGGTAGGCTTTTACGCGTTCCCTTCCATTTCGCGAATTTAACATATAAATCGCAGACGGAATGTATTATGTATTTTTATGGAAGAAAATTCTTGTTAAAGGTGGCCAAAAAAAAAAGTAATAAGGAATGGAAATCTATATCTTAAATGGATTAGTCGTGAAGATATGGACATTCTCTCTTTACAAAAAAAGTGGGTGATAAATATTATAGCATCATTTATCAATAAACATCCTTACAATTCATATATAGAAAGATTTAAACTTTTAGACTTAGATTATAAAGACGTTTACGTTGTGTATCCCCTAATTACGACGTTTTAATAAGCTATTTACAATATACAATTAAATAAATCTATATTAAATATTAAATTGTATTTATAGGCTTATGATGGTGGCAGATTTGATAGAAAAAAATCTAGAGAAAGACGAAATTTACAGCAAATAACAACTTAACTCTCTGAAAAAGATCTAAACTCTTATTGACTTTAAATTATTATTTTATAAAGCTATATCTTTACTAATTTCACATAATTTTTACCAATCTACTTAATAGAGTAATAAAACATATAGTTTGTGTAAAGTTTCAGAAATTTTAATATAAAAGCGTTTTGAAGGTTTCAAGGTTTCAACTACTAAACAGTATATCCAGTGTACAATCGATAACCATTAAATGCGACAATGTAAATCTGGAATTGTAAATTTAATGATTAGGTGTGTACTGAGGTGGATATTAATATATGACCTCACTTATTTCATGGAAATTTCCACCTGAGAGAATCAATGCTTATGTCGTTATGCCCTTCCATTTCTTAAAGTAAAGTGGATGTATAACTGGTTTTGCAAACAAAAAATTATGATAATTGTAGGGGTAAACTTAGCGTTATTTTCACATTAGGATTTAGTAATGATTTTGTAATTAAATGCTAGTTATAATTGAGTGAAAATGGTTAATGATGATTTAGTTTCTCACTTAAATCATGGCGAAACATTTTTGTATTCATTTGATTGTTGAATTAATGAAAATGGTTAATTTTACTACAGTGTATCCAAAACGTATTTTGTATTTTTAAACTCGTTATTTCAACGTACGTAAATATTGATTTTTTTAAATTCTACTTTTCCATTGATTCTGTCTGAGCCAATTGTTTTCCTTTAGTATCAACTAAGGTAAAACAATCAGGTCCAGATCCTATACATTGATGGGTGCACAAATCCAATAACCTTCGGATCGTGACTCTTTCTTATTGACTTAAAATTCAATTTACTCCCGTCTAAACCTTAAGAAAACACTCACAAGACGTATATTATTGAATTAATGATTAATGCAATGTAATGTAGAAATATTTGTGTTTATTATTAAATTCCATGGAGTAAATTAAAAAAATCGTTATTATAAACTTGATTTTTGTATATTGAATAATAATTCAACTTTTGTATAAAAAAAACATTTTCAAATGTATAAATACTAGTAGAATTCAATTTAATTAAAAACCAGCTGAAAACAATAGTTAACGCAAAAATAAAATATAGCAACGCCTGAAATAAATTAACAAAAGATAGTTTATTGGAATCTACTTTAGTTTTTAAAAATTCACCAATTTTTACTCGAGTTGTGAACTTTAGAAAATCCAGATGGCCAACTTCTTGACAATTTAATAAAAAACAATTGAAAATCAATGGTTAACGCAAAGATATAAAACTGTAACGACTGTATTAGATTAATAAAATATCAATTGTTAGACTTTACTTTAGTTTTTTTAAATTCGCAAAGTTTTGTATGAGTTATGAACTTTTAAAAATTCCTTTGTCTGATTTGTTGACCAACTAACAAAAAACAATTGAAAATCACTGGTTGACGCAAAGATACATTACTATAAAGACTGGATTAGGTTAAAAAAAAAAATTCTACAATTTTTACTCGAGTTATGAACTTTTGAAAATCCTTATATTTAATTTGCTGACAATTTAATAAAAAACAATTGAAAATCAATAGTTAACGCAAAGGTATAAAATAGCAACGACTGGATTAGGTTAAGGAAACATTATTTGTTAGAATTTACTTTAGTTTTTGAAAATTCGCCAATATTTTTATGAATTATAAACTTTTAAAAAATTTTTTGTCTGACTTGTTGACCAACTACTAAAAACAATTGAAAATCAATAGTTAACACAGCGATATAATAGTGTTAAAATTGTATTAGGTTAACAAGGAATCGTCCATTACAATTTATTTTAGTTTTTGAAAACTCTACAATTTTTACTCGAGTTATGAACTTTTGAAAATTCTTATATTTAATTTGTCGACAATTTAATAAAAAACAATTAAAAATCAATAGTTTACGCAAAGATAAAAACTGTAACGACTGGATTAGGTTAACAAAACATCATTTGTTAGAATTTACTTTAGTTTTTGAAAATTCGCCAATTTTTGTATGAATTATAAACTTTTAAAAATTCCTTTCTCTGACTTGTTGACCAACTACTAAAAACAATTGAAAATCAATAGTTAACGCAGAGATATAATACTATAATAACTGTATTAGGTTAAAAAAAGATCGCCCATTATAATTTACTTTAGTTTTTGAAAATTCTACAATTTTTACTCGAGTTATGAACTTTTGAAAATTCTTATATTTAATTTGTTGACAATTTAATAAAAAACAATTAAAAATCAATAGTTTACGCAAAGATAAAAACTGTAACGACTGGATTAGGTTAAGAAAACATCATTTGTTAGAATTTACTTTAGTTTTTGAAAATTCGCCAATTTTTTTTATGAGTTATGAACTTTTAAAAATTCCTTTGTCTGATTTGTTGACCAACTAATAAAAAACAATTGAAAACCAATGGTTAGCCCAGAGATATAATAGTGTAATAACAGGATTATGTTAACAGAGGATCGCCCATTACAATTTACTTTAGTTTTTAAAAATTCTACAATTTTTACTCGGGTTATGGACTTTTGAAAATTCTTATATTTAATTTGTTGACAATTTAATAAAAAACAATTAAAAATCAATAGTTTACGCAAAGATAAAAAACTGTAACGACTGCATTAGGTTAACAAAACATCATTTGTTAGAATTTACATTAGTTTTTGAAAATTCGCCAATTTTTGTATGAGTTATGAACTTTTAAAAATTCCTTTGTCTGATTTGTTGACCAACTGATTAAAAACAATTGAAAATCAATGGTTAACGCAGCGATATAATAGTGTAATAATTGGATTAGGTTAACAAAGGATCGTCGATTGCAATTTATTTTAGTTTTTGAAAATTCTACAATTTTTACTCGAGTTATGAACTTTTGAAAATTCTTATATTTAATTTGTTGACAATTTAATAAAAAACAATTAAAAATCAATAGTTTACGCAAAGATAAAAACTGTAACGACTGGATTAGGTTAACAAAACATCATTTGTTAGAATTTACTTTAGTTTTTGAAAATTTGACAATTTTTGTATGAGTTATAAACTTTTAAAAATTCCTTTCTCTGATTTGTTGACCAACTAATAAAAAATAATTGAAAATCAATAGTTAACGCAGAGATATAATACTATAATAACTGGATTAGGTTAAAAAAAGATCGCCCATTATGATTTACTCTAGTTTTTGAAAATTCTACAATTTTTACCCAAATTATGAACTTTTGAAAATTCTTATATTTAATTTGTTGACAATTTAATAAAAACAATTGAAAAACAATAGTTTACGGAAAGGTATAAAACTGTAACGACTGGATTAGATTAAAAAAACATTACTTGTTAGAATTTACTTAAGTTTTTGAAAATTCGCTAATTTTTGTATGAGTTATGAACTTCTAAAAATTCCTTTGTCTGATTTGTTGACCAACTAATTAAAATCAATTAAAAATCAATGATTAACGCAAAGATATAATAGTGTAATAACTGTGTAAGGTTAACGAAGGATCTCTCATTACAATTTATTTTAGTTTTTAAAAATTCTACAATTTTTACTCGAGTTATGAACTTTTGAAAATTCTTATGTTTAATTTGTTAACAAATTAATAAAAACCAGTGGAAATCGATAGATTATGCAAAGATAAAATACTTTAATGATTGGATTAGATTAACAAAAGATAATCCATTAGAATTTACTTAATTTTTTTGGAAATTCATCAATTTTTGCTTGAGTTGTGAATTTTAGAAAATTCAAAACTTTTTCAACATCAATGGGGTAATAACAGCTTTGCTCCAAATTAACTTTAGATAAAGTTTAACTGACTATTTATGAAAATACATTGGTAGATTTCTTACGCAACACCATAAATAAATGGCAACACTACAAACGCAATGTTTATGTAAAGAAAATTCACTTCTATAATTAAAACCGCACGTTAAATTAACTAAAAAAAAATACAAAATGTACGCCAGAGAGACTGATTTTAAACATATTACAAAATAATTAACATTCATCAACTGAAAACTCAATAAAAAGACTCCAAACTCAATGTTTATATAAGGGAAATTTAGTCTGCAAAAAATTAAAAATTCCATAATGAAAACTACACGTTAAATTAACTAAATCAATTGAAGAATATACTATAAAGAGACTGGTTTTAAACATATTACAAAATAACCTTTCACTAACAGAAAATTTAATGGCAACACTCAAAACTCAATGTTTATGTAAAGAAAATTTACTTTGGAAGAAATTAATAATTCTATTATTAAAACCGCACGTTAAATTTACTAAAAATATTGCAAATTGTACTCCAAAGGAACTGATTTTAAACATATTACAAAATAAGTGACATTCATCAACTGGAAACTCAATCGCAACACTCCAAACTGTGAGGGAAATATACTTCGTAAGAAATAATTTTTTTTAGAAATATATCCAGATTGTACATTAAGTTAAAAATTGCAAAATATAATCCATTGAGATCTATTTTAACCATATTTCAAAACAGGTAATATTCGTCAACTGGAAACTCAATGGCAACACTACAAACTCAATGTTTATGTAAAGGAAATTTACTTCGAAAGAAATGAAAACTTTTATATATATAAAAATTATATATAAAAGTTTTCATTTCTTTCGAAGTATATTTCCTTTACATAAACATTGAGTTTGTAGTGTTGACGAATATTACCTGTTTTGAAATATGGTTAAAATAGATCTCAATGGATTATATTTTGCAATTTTTAACTTAATTTACAATCTGGATATATTTCTAAAAAAAAAATATTTATATTACACATTCAATTAACTTGAAAATAGCTGAATATTCTCCAAAGTAGTGTATTTTAAACACAATGCAACAATTAGTAACAATTTTTTTTTAGGTGGAAACAAAATGGCAGCACTTCAAAATCAAATATTTAAAGGAAATATTTTTCAAATGAAAAACAAATTTTAACTAAAGAACAACACGCAAAATTAATATCAAAACTTGCAAAAAATACTTTACAGTGATAAATTTTTAACATATAACAATATTAGTGAGATTTATCTACTAGAAACAAAATAGTAACGTAAAATTTCTGTGAATTAAATTTTCTTAAAAACAAGTAATAAAAAGCAAAAGGCTTTATTCACATGTGGGGTTAATTTCAAAATTGTAAAATATTTAATTGATAATATATTTCAATTGAAAACATATTGAAAATTTCAATTTATGTTAATATGAATAATTTTTGCTATTAAAAATCCTGATGTTTGATATTTTTAAAAGCAAATAATTTTCAAGTGTTAAGTAAAATTGTATATAGGGTGGGTCACTATCCCACCATCCAATTTATTTGATATTAACAACCATTAAAAAAATATTTTTTATTTTTTTATAAGCGGAAAATAAGTATTAAATATCTAATATTTAAAAATAATTAAGTTTTAGTTATAAGTCTGTTCTAAATTAACTGTAGGATAGTTTAGTAGTCACCCATTTGCCATACATATTTAATTTAAAAACAAACTTAAAACATAACCACAAAAAATTAGCAACTAATGTTCAATACATAAAAGTTTTTGTGCAAAAGATATTTTCCTCAAAAGAAATCAAATATTTTAAACATATAATCATATAAGAAGTCAACAAAGGAAAATATATACACTATAGTGATGTATTTTGGGTATATTTTAAAATTAGTTATATTCTTAATTGAAAAAAAGGAACTGTCCAAACTTAATTTCTGTTTAAGGGAAGTTTTCTTCAGAAGAAATAAAAATTCTAAAAAATTAAACCACATGTGGAATAAATATTAAATATTTTAATTTACTTTCTACCTTCAACGCAAATATTCTCAACGGCACCACCGTTAGACATTAATGGATTTTATATACAATTTTGGAATATTATGTAAGCATATTGGAATAAATAAATAAATAAATTTGTCTGTATTTAATGAAGGTTTATTCAACACTAGTAATTTATACTATTAATATCATCATTTATTTTGCAAGAAATGATAAACTCTAGAAAAATAATCACATGTGAAATCAACTTAAACATTGCAAAATATATTCCATGAGAACCTATTTAAGCATGTTGCAAAATAAGTAACATTCCTTAACCAGAAACACAATGGTCACACTATAAACTCAAGTTTTATGTAAACCAAATTTACTTGGCAAGAAATAAAAAATTCTACAAACATAACCACATGTTAAATTACCTTAATAATTACAAACTCTACTCCATAGGACTAGATTTTAAAAATACACCAAAATAAATAACATTCATCAACGGAATCACTACAAACTCAACGTTCCTGCAGAGGAAACTCACCTTCTTGGAAATAAAAATTTCCAGAAACATAACTTTAAGTTAAATTAATCTAAAAATTGCAAAACATACTCCAGATGAACTAATTTTAAAAATATTTCAAAATAAGTAACATTCATCAATTAAAAACGAATACAACCCTCCAAACTCAATGTGTGTGTAAAGGAATTTTACTTCGCAAGAAATGCATAATTCTAGAAATATAACCACGAGTTAAATTAACTTTAAAATTTCAAAATTTATTTCATGAAGATATATTCTAGACAATTTGCAAAATTAGTAATCGAATCGAATCGTCTGTATAACAAAGTATTAAGTATTTTTATTATGACATTCCAAATTATTAAATTGTATCTACACGTCGAATTAACTTTGAAATTCTCAAATGTACAACATTAATAAAAGTACATAAACTAGTTTAATTATACTGAAAATTCATTTTTGAAAAAAGAAAACACTCTCAACTTAATTTTTGTTTAAAGGTAGTTTTCTTCTTCAGAAAAAAATCTATCTTCACGTAGAATAAATTTGACAATTGCAAAACAAGCTCTATGTTGATCTAATTTTGTGATATTATAAACTATGGAAAGAAGAAGGAAAAAATTATACCTACAAATCAAAAAGGCTAAAACATGTTTTTATAAATAATGAATGCAAAGAAGAAGAAGAAACAAACCAAAAAATATTTTATGGAGCATTAAAGTAATTCAAAAAACATCAATACAACGTAAACATTAAATATGGAAAACCTTTTTACAAACGAAGACATCACAGAAAGATGATGACAATATTTCAAAGATCTGACTAAATAAGAAATAGAAGTAAGAAAAGAAGTGCTGCAAATATAAACTAATATGACAGCGATAGAAAATATAAAAACAGGATGAAGTAAAAGAAATAATTTATAATAAAAACTGAAAAATGGAAATTGACCAGAAGTAGAGAAATTCGCCTCTTAACTCATTTGGGCTAGATGGGTTAAAAACTGTCCCACGGTTTGCTTAGCTTTTTATACATGGTGGGATATAATTTAACCGACCTCAAAAAGTTAAAGTTACTCTTAGTCATACAGTGTAATATGGTATTTAGTGTTTTATTCAGTACTATAAATAATTTGTAAATGCTTAAATATGTTTTAAAAAATACAATCCTTAGATTCTCACAAGAGCAAAAATAATAATGCAGCCATCATAGTATTTTTTTTACTATTTTTTCCCGCAAGCCAAACATATTATGAGCGCTGTATCTCAAAAACGAATTAACCGTTTGCGATGAAACTTTAAATTAAAATTTTATCAGTAAAAACTGTAACTAAAAAGCTTTAGGTAAACATCCATAAACCGGAAGTGGATATTTACTCGAGGCATTTTTTGAATTTTCTCGATATTTGTCTAAATTTAAAAAATATTACATAACTATTTCAACAAAAGTTGAAGACATGTTTTTCAAAAAAGTTCTTAGCTTGTGAGAAATTTTTTCGTAAATTTCATAGTTTTCGAGAAATATGTAAGGAAAATACTATGATGGCCACATCACCATCCCTACATTTTACTACTTATTTATTATTATGTTTCTGCTTATGTTTTACTAATTAGAGGATGGTATAGAGGCTCCCCACCCACCCTACATATACACGATAACTTTAGATACAAATTGTTGATGATTTTGCTCCTTAAAAACAATAAAACTTTGTGTGTTATAAAAAAGGTATAATTCAAATTTAAGTTTAAACATCAATGACCTTCTATAACTAATCTTATCTAATTTAAAGTCAGCCCACCCATCATGCATACAAATTTTATTAATATACAAAATTAAAAATTTTACCTTGTGAATTTCTTTTTTATTCATAAAAATTGTGATTAATTTTACTTCAAATGAGATGATAAGTAAATGAAATTTATATGTATATATAGGGTGGGTAGGTGGCCTCTATTCCACCCTTCAATTAGTAGAACATCATCAAAATATATTTGGAAAATTTGTATGAGTAAATCTCTAAAAATTGCAATTATTTTGTGTTTATTTATATTTTACAACTTTTAAAACCCTCGCTTATGTTTTACTGATTGGAGGGTGGGATAGAGGCCACCCACCCACCCTACATATATATGATAACATGAATTGCTAATCGTTGATGATTTTGTTACTAAAAACTTTATGTAATAAAAAATAAAACAAAATCAAAATTTAAGTTTTAATATAAATGATTTTTTATAGCTAATCTTATCTAATTTACATTTAGAGTCTGCCCACCCATCATGCATCAAATTTTTACTTATTTACTCACTCAAAATTTTTTACCTTTTCAATTTCTTTATAATTATAAAAAAAATTGTAAGTAATTTTACTCAAAACCGCGAGACGATCAGTACTTGAAATTTATATGTATATGTAGGGTGGGTGGGTAACCTCTATCCCACCCTCCAGTCAGTAAAACATCATCAAAAATTATTTGAAATATTTGTTTAAATAAATCAAGTAAAAAATGCAATTATTTTGTATTTGTTTACGTTTTACAACTTTTAACTAAAACCCTCGTTTATGTTTTACTAATTGGAGGGTAGGATAGAGGCCACCCACCCACCCTACATATATATATGATAACATTAATTGTTAATCGTTGATGATTTTGCTGCTAAAACAGTCAAACCCTTTATGAAATAATAAAAAACAAAATTAAAATTTAAGTTTAAATATAAATGACTTTCTATAGCTTATCTTATCTTATTTAGAATTAGGATCTCCCCACCCATCATGCATTAAATTTTTTCTAATTTACTCACTTAAAAATATTACCTTTTTAATTTCTTTTTTATTCAAAAAGTTTTGTAATTAATTTTACGTGCTAACCGCGAGATGATCAGTAATTATAGTTAATATGTATATGTAGGGTGGGTGGGTGGCATCTATCCCACCCTCTAGTCAGTAAAACATCATCAAAAATTATTTGATATATTTGTATACAAGCATCAATTAAAAATGCAATTATTTTGTGTTTGTTTACGTTCTACAACTTTTAACTAAAACCCTCGCGTATGTTTTACTGATTGGAGGGTGAGATAGAGGCCACCCACCCACCCTACATATATATGATAACATTAATTGCTAATTGTTGATAATTTTGCTACTAAAAACAGTCAAACCCTTTATGTAATAATAAAAAACAAAATCAAAATTTAAGTTTAAATATAAATTACTTTATATAACTAATCTTATTTAGATTTATAGTCTGCCCACCCATCATGCATTAACTGTTTTCTAATTTACTAACTCAAAAATTTTACTTTTTTAATTTCTTTTTTATTCAAAAAGTTTTGTAATTAATTTTATTGCAAATCGCGAGACGATCAGTAATTATAGTTAATATGTATATGTAGGGTGGGTGGGTGGCCTCTATCCCACCCTCTAGTCAGTAAAACATCATCAAAAATTATTTGAAAATTTTTTATGCATACATCAATTAAAAAATGCAATTATTTTGCGTTTGTTTGCGTTTTATAATTTTTAATTAAAACCCTCGCGTATGTTTTACTGATTGGAGGGTGGAATAGAGGCCACCCACCCACCCTACATATATATGATAACTTTAACTGTTAATTGTTGATGATTTTGCTGCTAAAACCGTCAAACCCTTTATGTAATAAAAAATAAATCAAAATTTAAATTTAAATATAAATTAATTTCTATAGCTAATTTTATCTAACTTAGATTTATAGTCTGTCCACCCATCATGCATTAAATTTTTACTAATTTACTCACTCAAAAATATTACCTTTTTAATTTCTTTTTTACTCAAAAAGTTTTGTAATTAATTTTATAGGAAACCGCGAGACGTAATTATAGTTAATATGTATATGTAGGGTGGGTGGGTGGCCTCTATCCCACCCTCTAATTAGTAAAACATCATCAAAAATTATTTGAAATAGTTGTATGCATACATCAATTAAAAAATGCAATTATTTTGCGTTTGTTTGCGTTTTATAATTTTTAATTAAAACCCTCGCGTATGTTTTACTGATTGGAGGGTGGGATAGAGGCCACCCACCCACCCTACATATACATGATAACTTTAATTACTAATCGTTTATGATTTTGCTGCTAAAAACTGTCACAACCTTTATATTAATAAAAAATAAAACAAAATCGAAATTTAAGTTAAAATAAATTATTAATTTTAAATTTACTAGAGAGAAAATATTTTTATTGTAGATATAATTATTATGTTTCTTCGTCCTCTTTTTGGCTATCGACCAATCTTTTAGCCCAAATTTACTATTTTTACTACAAACAAATTTAAATTTTATTAAATATTTTAAATATATTGTTTAAAACAAATGAATATCACTAAATAGAAACCAAACAAAAATATTAAAACAGATGCATATTTTGTGTTTGTTTTTATTTTTGTAACAGATCGAAATTTATCCAAAATTTATGAAGATACTTCAAAATAGGACAAAAATTTTTCAATATAAATGGACGAAGGAACGGAAATTTAACTTAAATCAGCGATTTCTTGAATGACTTTCTCATTAATTACTTGGTAAAACATTTTAAACTCTTGATAATGCCTTAAAAAGCAAATCTAGTCAAGTAAATTGAGAAAAATTGTAAAACAAACCAAATGTTATTTAATTTAAACCTCAATCAGTAATAAGTCGATTTAGAAATCACATTGGAAAGAATATGGAGATGAAACGAGAAATAATAATGGAGAAAAAATAATGTGTAGAAATTAATTTCATAATATCGAATAAAAATGATTCAAAATTATAATAAAATGTATCACGAAGTAAAAGCTTCTACAATTACTTATTGAATAAAAATGGTTTCGAAAATATCGTTATGAAATTAGAGGATAGACGCAAAAGGTTGTAAAATGTTTTACTTTTCAACTTCCCAGAATCCACAACCATTAATATATCGAATAAAATAAACGATAATCTCTGTGGTGTTTAGAATGTCGTGTTCATGTTTAATAAAAATAATAATATTACAATTATTTATCAAGCCTAATAGATAGATTTACATAGTTTATTCCTAGAAACCCTAATATAAGCCCTAAATTTATAAAATCTAATCCCACCATATTTGAATTTATTTCTTTGTTCAATTCATCTTTAAATTAACGACTGACGCCATGTGACTGGACAAAACTAGGCAGAAAGAACTGTAGTTTCGTCTTTTGACGAATTAACAAACTGACAATTCATTCATTATCTATTATTTAAATGTAAACTTGTTTGTTTGTTTGTTTATTAGTCTTTTGCTTCCTTTAAAACAAAAATACATATGAGTATACACAAATATATAAATAAATGTGTATGTATAATTAGGAATTTATTAAAGAAAAATTAGTGGATATACTCTACAGGCAATAATTTATTATTTAAAATCCTATTTACTATTTAATATTCACCAAAAATTTTATTATTGGTTTGAATACATAAAAACTTTCATAAAATAATAATAGATGTAAGCTAAAGTTAAAATAAATAGAACAAAGGAACAACGAATATTTTATTTAACATACTGTAATTATAAATTTTTAAGTTTGCCAAGAGAATGAATAAATAAAAATAGTAGTATATTAAAATCTTAATAATTAATTAGTTATTGAGAATATTTAATAAAAATCTCCTCACTTAAAAATTGTCAATATTAAAATACTTCATTTTATCGTATTGTATTTAATTTATAATTTAATAATATGCTTGAAGCCATTATTAACAAAGAACAGTTTTATTTATTAGTTCCTAATAAATTAATCAATTTTAAAGTAATTTAATTTCATGTAATTTATCTTGTAAAATATTGTAAAGGTAATTTTATTAAACGTAGCAACACTGTGACAATTAATAAATTTAAACCATAACCTTTATTAATGACTTTAGGGTAAATGAATTAATTAATTTCAATTTATAGGTCTTAAACTCACACCCTCATCAATCATTATAATTAATGATGAAAAATTAACCGATTAAATTTTAGTTAAATATTTTAATTCATTTCCTACCTTCAACGTGATTCTCCTCGACGGCACCGCCGTTCTCCTTAACTTCCGGCTTGTTGGCACCATCCTCAGCGGTCTGCACTTCCTTGCTCGTGTTACACCCCATCGTATCCAAACAAATTATTTACGCCCTACCTTATTATTATTATTATTATTACAATTATTTATTGTTATCGTATAAAAAACCTAATTAGTTTATTTACAGGTAACTATAGTAACTACCGGTGAAAACAGTGCGTGGGGAGTGTGAACATGTTATTTCCGGTATGTGCGGCGACACACGTTCGTTCCGGTCGCGGAAAAGTGCAACCCAAACAACAGAACCGTCGTCTCGCGCAGCAGGAGGAACTCAACCGGCCAAAAGGGGGTTCTGCAGGGAAAACGCATGCACCCGTGTTCACGGTTTTGTATTAAGGGCGGAATGAAGTTCGCGTCCCATTCAAAATACTACACACACAAACACCACGAGAGATGCGATGGAAACGGCGCATGCGCCCTTTGAAGCTCTTGCAATTGTTGCTGCCCTAATCGGGAAAACCGTGCTTTTGATCATCGGCATTACCATCATCTCATAGGTGATGCTTTTGTATTGGTTTCATGCACATACACACACACATATACATATGTATACACGGTGAATCATCTCTGTGTGGGGTGGGTGATTTGATAAAATTCGCCCCATGCTCGCATGTGCGTAGGCAAAAACAAGCATCAATCATATGGTAATGATATGTAAGGGATCGGCTATTCGCATTTTGGGACACCCTTTTCGGCATTCATCGCGTGATTTAGTGAGGAAAAATTCAGTCATCAAGTCTGCACAATCGATGATAAAGAAAGCCATCGTCTTTTTTTATCTGCTTATAGAAATTCAAGCGATTGTCCATCATCGATTTTCATATGAGGATAAAAAAATATTCAGAATAATTTACATACATTTATTCTTAATAAAAAGGTCTCCTACTTAATAATACTTAAAAGCCTAGTATATTTTAGGGCTTAGAATATTTTATAAGTTTCTATGACGGTTGGATAACACTAAAAACGTTTTGTTTTATGTTCGATAATTTCGAATGAATTAAATGTAATAATCTAGAAATAAATTAGATTGTCCTTAAAAATTCATAAACGTACAATCTAATTTATTTCTAGGTTATTACATGTAATTCATTCGAAGTTCTTAAAACAAAATGTGTTTAGTATTATCCAACCTTCATAGAGGATTTATAAAAAATCATGTAAAGATCATTCCAAGTTGACATAAAGAGAAAGGGAAGAAAAAAGTAATTTAAAGCTAAAGTATAATAAAATAAGTTATTTATATTTATTTATTTATAAATACTTTATCTAACTTGCTTTACAAATACAATTCATTAAAGATATATATTTTACATTTAAATAATAATAATAACAATTTTATTTTCTTAATAAGAGAATAGAAAGTTCCAATTACAGATGAGCGCAAACAAAGAGATAAAAGTAAGAAACAGAATAAAAATTGTAGTAATTTATTAATATGGCCATTATTTCTCTAGCATGTTTCTAACTTGTTATAATCTTTGACTGCAACTATTAGAAATTTCACACTGAAACTAAAACATTCATTTGATTCTTCTTGTTGGAAGATATAATGAATTTTGTTTTTTTCAAGTGTGTATTTACTCAAAACAGAAGGGCAATGGAAATTATATTGGGATAGGTCAAGAGTACGCCAGAACAATGGATAATTAGTTGTTGTAGGTCGTAAGTACGCTAAGGCAATGAAAACTTTATTGGGGTAGGTCAAGAATAAGCCAGCGCAACGAATAATTAATAAGGATAGGTCAATGATATTTTAATATTTTTCAAGTTTATTATATGTTTATTAAAGAAGGTCATATAACAATAATCTAATATAATTTAAGGTTATTAAAGTTGTTAAGCATTAAGGTCAAGGTCATTTAAAAATCATTTACGATCACCGAACGTTCATTCAAAGTTATTGAAAATAACTCAAGGAAATTTTAAATAAATAATTATCTTCAATAACAATTCAAGTTTTTTATAGTGTTTTGCTGAATTGAAATTTTAATCAATTGTGTTCTAGATTTTACATATAGTTTTCTTCAAAATAGTTGTTGATGATGTTTTGATTGGAGCGTGTAACCCACCCTACATATACACCTAAACTCTAATCACTGACAGTGTTTTCATTTCCAAAAAAACCTTTTTGTTGATGGTTTTTCAAAAATTTAACACACTGTTTTAGCTTATAGTTTAAAAATATATGTAGGGTGGGTGGGTGGCCACTATCACATCCTCCAATCAAAACATCATCAACAATGTACAGTGAAAGGGTTGCCACTATCCCACCCTCAAATTAGTAAAACATAAACTTGGTTTTATTGAAAATATTATTATAGAAAAACTGTTTTGTATTGTATAAATTTTAATACAATTTCTTTCTGTTGATACTTATGAACTTTTTAAAAATTAGTTGTTGATGACGTTTTAATTGGAGGGTGGGATAGTGGCCACCCACCCACCCTACATATACATTTAATCTTTAATCACTGACAGTGCTTCCGTTTCCAAAAAAACAACGCCCTTATTCTTGATGGTTTTTTCAAAAATTTAACACACTGTTTTAGTTTGTAGTTTTAAAATATATGTAGGGTGGGTGGGTGGCCACTATCCCACTCTCCAATCAAAACATCATTAACAACTATTTTCAAGAAAACTGCACGTAAAAACAAGAGGTATTTATTTATTTATTAAAATTTCAACAATATAAAACTGTTCCTTATTAATTATACTTTCAATACAATCGAAGTGTAGGTTTGACTATTTGTGGTATGAGATTGTAGTCACCCACCCATCCCACATATATTTAAAAACAATAATCTAAAACACTGCGTTAAATTTATAAAAAAACTTCAGTAATAAGACTGATGTTTTTTTTTGAGAAGAAAACAGTGTCATTAATTAAAGTTTCAGTATTTATGTAGAGTAAATGGGTGATCACTATCCCACCCCCCAATTATTTAAATATAAATGTCGGTGTGAGAAACTGTTTTGAATTGTATACATTCTAATACAAATTCTTTCTGTAGTATATACGAACTATTTAAAAATTAGTTGTTGATGGTATTTTGATTAAAGGGTGGGATAGTGACTACCCACCCACCCCACATATACCTTTAAATATTAATCACTGACACTGTTTTTATTTCCAAAACAAAACAGTAGTTTTATTGTTGTTGGTTTTTCAAGAAGTAAACACAGTATTTTTGCTTAAGTTTTAAATATATATGTAGGGTGGGTGGGTCGTCATTACGATTAAGTTAGTAAAATATATATGTCGCTTTTACTAAAAAGCATTAATAAGAAACAGTTTTATATTGTATAAATTTTAATATAAATTCTCCTTATTTGCACGTATTAATTTCATAAAAATAGTTTTTAATGGTGTTTTGTTAGAGGGTGGAATAGTCTAATTGCTGATTGTTTTTCAAAAATTTAACACAGTGTTTTAGCTTATAGTTTTAAAATATACATTGAAAGGGTGGCCACTATCCCACCCTCCAATTAGTAAAACTAAAACGTCGGTTTTATTGAAAATATTATTTAAGAGCAACTGTTTTGTATTGTATAAATTTTTGTACAATTTCCTTTCTGTTTGTACTTGTGAACTTTTTAAAAATTAGTTGTTGATGACGTTTTAATTGGAGGGTGGGATAGTGGCCACCCACCCATCCTACATATACATTTAAATTTTAATCACTGACAGTGTTTTCGTTTCCAAAAAAAACAACACCCTTATTGTTGATGGTTTTTCAAAAATTTAACACACTGTTTTAGCTTATAGTTTTAAAATATATGTAGGGTGGGTGGGTGGCCACTATCCCACCCTCCAATCAAAACATCATCAACAACTATTTTCAAGAAAACTTCACGTAAAAACAAGAGGAATTTATATTAAAATGTATACAATAAAAAACTGTTTCTTATTAATAATATTTTTACTACAATCTACGTGTATGTTAGACCAGTTGGAGGGTGTTATAGTGGCCCCCCATCTACCCCACATATATTTTAAAACTTTAAGATAAACACTCTGTTAAATTTCTGATAAATATAAATACAAAAGATGATGTTTTTTGGCAAAGAAAACAGTATCATAATTAAAGTTTCAAAGTTTATGTAGGGTGAATGGGTGGCCACTATTCCACCCTCCATTTAATAAAACATAAACGTTAGTTTTATTGAAAATATTATTATAGAAAAACTGTTTTGTATTGTATAAATTTTAATACAATTTCTTTTTGTTGGTACTTATGAAATTTTAAAAATTAGTTGTTGATGATGTTTTAATTAGAGGGGAAAATAGTGGCCACCCACCCACCCTACATATAAATTTAAACTTTAATCACTGATAGTGTTTTCGTTTCCAAAAAACAACCACCTTATTGTTGATGGTTTTTCAAAAATTTAACACACTGTTTTAGCTTATAGTTTTAAAATATATGTAGGGTGGGTGGGTGGCCACTATTCCACCCTCCAATCAAAACATCATCAACAACGATTTTCAAAAAAATTACGGGTAAAAACAAGAAGAATTTATATTAAAATTTAAACAATATAAAACTGTTCCTTATTAGTAACATTTTTAGTACAATCGACAGGTCTGTTTGACTAGTTGTGTGCGTCACCCACCCACCCCACATATTATTTAAAACTATAAGCTAAAATACAGGGCTAAATCTCTAAAAAAGAAAACATCAATAATAAGGCTGATGTTTTTTTTTGAAAAGAAAATAACGTTTCAATGTTTATGTACGGTGAATGGGTGGCCACTATCCCACCCTCCAATTAGTAAAACATAAACTATCCCACCCACCGATCAAAACATCAACAGCTATTTTCAAGAAAACTAAACGTAAAAACAAGAAGAATTTATATTAAAATTTAAGCAATACAAAACTGTTCCTTACTAGTAACATTTTTAGTACAATCGACATGTACGTTTGACTAGTCACCCACCCACCCCACATATATTTTCAAACTATTTAAAACACTGCGCTAAATCTAAAAAAAAAAACATCAATAATAAGGCTGATGTTTTTTTTGGAAAAGAAAACAGTGTCATTAATTAAACTTTTAAAGTTTATGTAGGGTGAATAGGTGGCCACTATCCCACCCTTTAATTAGTAAAACATAACGTCGGTTTAATTGAAAATATTATTAAAGAGAGACTTTTTCGTATTGTATAAATTTTAATACAATGTTTTTCTGCTGGTACTTATGAACTTTTTAAAAATGAGTTGTTGATGATGTTTTGATTGGAGGGTGTGATAGAGGCCACCCACCCACCCCACATATACATTTAAATATTAATCATTGACACTGTTTTTATTTCCAAAATAAAACAGTAGTTTTATTAATGTTGGTTTTTCAGGAATTAAACACATTATTTTAGTTTAAGTTTTAAATGTATATGTAGTGTGGGTGGGTAGTTACTACCCTCCAGTTAGTAAAACATATATGTCGCTTTTACTAAAAAAATATTATTAATAAGAAACAGTTTTATATTGTATACATTTTAATATAAATTCCCCTATTTGTACGTATTTATTTTTTATAAATAGTTTTTAATGGTGTTTTGTTGGATCAATTGTGTATTTTTTTTCGTAGGACAACTCTTGGACGCCATTTTGGCCTTCGACGGAGACGACCACTTTGCCTTGGATTTGGCTACATTCCACTTGGATATTGACAAAAGTCATCTGTCACCTGTCATCTGTCATCTGTCATCTGTCATCTGTCATCTGTCATCTGTCATCTGTCATCTGTCATCTGTCATCTGTCATCTGTCATCTGTCATCTGTCATCTGTCATCTGTCATCTGTCATCTGTCATCTGTCATCTGTCATCTGTCATCTGTTATCTGTCATCTGTCATCTGTCATCTGTCATCTGTCATCTGTCATCTGTCATCTGTCATCTGTCATCTGTCATCTGTCATCTGTCATCTGTCATCTGTCATATGACATCTGTCATCTGTCATCTGTCATCTGTCATCTGTCATCTGTCATCTGTCATCTGTCATCTGTCATCTGTCATCTGTCATCTGTCATCTGTCATATGTCATCTGTCATCTGTCATCTGACATCTGTCATCTGTTATCTGTCATCTGTCATCTGTCATCTGTCAAACAGTCCTGTTCCCCGTGAAACCGGAATTGTAAATGGTTGGTATTGAAGGCTGCTACACGTCCGCTTGTTAATAGGTTCTGGTAGTTTTGGAAATTTCTCCAAGGCTACTTACGCTTCTATTAGAAAGACCTACTCTTACCCGACCACAAAATTATGAATAGAAATACCACATACTAAGTCTCAACAGCAAGAATATACTATACTAAACCATCGTTACGACATAAGTGCAGCCTAAACTACTGAATCTAATTAAATATTTTTTTTAAACTTTCTTGTAATAAATCGACAAGTTATTAAGGGTTATGTAAGGCCATCTAAGGACCATTAAAAGCTTTCGATTTCAATGACGATTAAAGTGTATCCAACAATCTACTAATGTTATTTAAGATTATTCACCGATCGCTTAAGATCAATTAGCAAGTGTTAGAAATCACGTGATCCAAAGGAAATTTGATATAATATATGTTTTGAAATTTATCCAACAATCTTCCTATGTTATTTAAATTTATTCGACGCTCATTTAAGGTAAACTAACAGACTTTTAAAATCATGTAAGGTCATCAATAATTCACCTGACAATCTTAATAGTGGTCATTCAAGGCCATTTATCGTTATTCTAGGTCATTTAAAATGATCCTATAAGTTTTACAATGGTAATCAAAAGTCTCGGTATGGCCCAAATCACCTTTCAGTGTCATCCAAGATCACAAAATTATGATTTAAGATGATCTAGCAGATATATTATTTCATTTGAAGCCATCGGTCATTCGAGATCACTTGCAATAAATTAATACAGTTGGAAGGGTTTCACTTTTAGTTTGATCACTGCAACATATTTTACCACATAATGGCTTCATTAGACAGATACTTGATAGGAGGAAATATTGAAACATGCTATTTGATCAATCTATCGGTTTACCAACGTAAAAAACAAACAATAATATTTAAATTCTGAATATATATTTTGCAGCACTTCAGCTAACTGTGATTATGATGTGCACATTTTTATAAATTGAAGTAATGTAAAAAAGTATGTAATTATTTATTGTAGGTCTAAAGAAAACCAATCCAGTATTTTGCTGTTTAAATTATAGACATAAATTATCAATATAGATACAATTTTCTTCAATTAATATTTCTCTTGCTGAGCGAAAAGTTTGAAGCCTTTAAAACATCATGTAGAAATACACTACCTCTTTATATATTATGAAGTACTGGAGGTTTAACATAGGCAACCCAATTTACAATAAATTGCATTTAAAACTGATTATATGTATTTTTAATTGTTATGTCGACGTAATTGATTTACTTGTTGTAATTTGCAGTCACTGGTCAATCAATTATTTATTAATTATGGCTGGTTAATTGTAATAGAAAAAATTAAGAAAAAATAAATGGAAATCTAATACTGTAAATACTTTGCTCAATGCACTCTTGATGAAACCAAAATAGAATATTATCTGATTTTGAAGTAAGACACTTGTTTGGTTTCATATTTGTATATTCATTTTCCTGACACGTTAATTTTATAATTCCTTTGAGAATGGTCGTCATTGACAGAAACACGTGTCAGAAAACTGAATACACCAATATGAAACCAAACAAGTGTCTTATTTCAAAATCAGAAATCTAATCAATAAAGTTATCTCAATGAAAACTGTTGATAAAGCACTTTTAGCAAGTTGATGAGCGCAAACCATATTTAATAATAAAAATTGAGTGTTATAAATACAATGTAAAAGTAAATAATACAACTTTTAATTATCTAATGTTATAATTTCGTTTTATCAAGAGTGCAGTGAACAAAGTATCTACTGTATATAATACAATTTAGAGTTTACTTTCTTCAACTTTTATTATTTAATATATTTCTTCAAGTAACTCAAGAAATAAATCAACAGAAATAATAATAATATATTTAAGAAAGTGACACAACTACACCTATTAATAACAAAGTTTAAGTGTTTATTATTTAATATGTAGGAAAAATATTCTTCATACTTTAGTGTATTGATATGTTAATAATTACAAATAATTATTATTTAAATTATTCATTGCAGATCAATGAAGTAAAGAAATTTATTGGCGGAAGAACATACTTCAGAGAAAGCATAATAAAATCAATATCAAGAAGTTTTCTATCATGATTCAAATTAATGAAGAAAAAGGCCTCTATTTTATATTAAATCAGTATTCGGGGCGACATCTAATATATGTGTTATGTATTTCTCTATAGTCCATACTCTAAAACTTCAAGTAGGAATTTATACAACGGTTACTAGCACGAATATGAGGCAACGAGTTATTTGATAGCTTTACCTGTAGGTGGCACCAGTGTAGAATTGGAAAAAAGATTTCTGCATATTGGTGTTGTTTTTACTACGTAATAATTTTTTAACGTGTACCTAAACTTTGTATAAAATTAGCATTTAGGTTTTATTATTAATTTTATTCATATGCATTGGGTAAGTAAGGGTAAGGAAAGTAAGATTAAAATTTTAGTAATATATGGGTATTTGGGAAAACACATTCTGTATTATTGTTTGCGAGACTCTTTCATTAGATATTAAAAACGGGCTACGAAATAAATGTCTTTAAATTTTCAAAATTTTATTACTCTAGACTATACTATACTTACGATACGGGTATACGTGGCTCCCTTTAGAGAGTTGACTCTAAAATATGATCTCATTTAAAAGGCTTATAAAAACTATAAGGTTAAATAATGAAACATATCGAAGGAGTTACATAGTTGTAAAAATGAAGTAAACAATGATTAATTATTGTTCAATGCTTATTTATTTATAATAATTTAAAAATACGAAAACATTTCGTAATTGTATTTTTAAATTATTAGTTCATGTTCTACAACGACCTAAAGGACTTGAATATATTTGCTTATTTATTTATTATTTGGAAATATTGTTGATTCTCGAGGTTTATATATGTCATCATTGGAAATTCATAAAGCCCGCTCTAATCCGGGAATTCTCTTAATTAAAGACAAAATTGACTTAATGTACACTCAAATTTTCAGGGCTGTTTAATTACATTTTTCCATATATATTTTGTAAATTTTCAATAGATGTCTTACATTTTTTTAAAGATTACTTAGAAATTTCTATAACTGTATCTCCACCGTATGTAACTAACTATATGTTTGTGTGGAATGTTCGGACCAGTTTCCGAAGTGTGTGCAAACTGGGGCGTTTGGGAAATTAATTGTGCATTCTATAAATAGCCCCAGAAACCGTTTTGTGTGTGACGAAAACGCCGAAACGTGGAACGAAATGGGCCACTCAGTCGCACGGTTAATCACTAAATTACATTAAACGTTTAGAGGAATGTAAAACTCGACGTTCCATTCCGAAAGCCCGGCGCATCCACCATTACCGCTGAATTACATTTCTCAATTCGGATTGATTGAAATTAAAACTATTATCTCAAGAAATATAATTAATTTTTTAAAAGTGATGTTATATAATTAAATAAGACATATTTTAGTTTACAATATATTACCAATTTTGACACAACTATACTATATAATTATTAAGTGTTGAATAAAGAAAAGAATACAGGGTGTTAATAATTTATAGCTGAGGTATTAATTTTTAATGTACCTAATTGGGGAAGAGAAGATTTATTACAATCGATTAACGAAATATGATATAGTGCAGAGCGGATTAGAGTGAGGTGTTTTCAGAAGATGTATATGGGATTATAAGAGCTTAAATAATGTCGAAAAATTAAATCCGTCTGTTCTTTGAGCAGATTAGTATTAATATTCTTGTTTTGGTGGTATATCTCTAATGACTCCAAAAGATTAAACTCTTGGCCTTTGTTGCAAAAAGTTTTAAATTGTCAATATGTTAAAATGAATGATTACATTCTAAGATATGACTTGAAAAAGAACTTGTTGTATGTCTAAGTCTGAATGGTCTATAATGTTCATTGTATCTCTTCTCAAAAATTCTAACTGTATGTTTTACATTTGCGCTGTTACATTCGGAACATGAAATTTACTATACTCCCGATTTTTTAAATGAATGAATTTTTGTCTTACAATGTATATTTAAAAGTTTGCTCGCTAATCTAAATGCGATTTGATGATCATTCCAGTTTTGAGTGCTGCCATTTTACTTGTAGCTAAGATTAAGCAAGTATTTTAAAAAATGTTATAAACTATTTAATTGAAAACAAATTCTAAAAATTTAAACTAAATCCTCAACTACAACTTTTACAATTCTTAATTTAGCGAAAACAGTTTTATTTTCCATCTTTAAACTTCTGAGTGCTTTCATTTTATTTCTAGCAATGATTAAACAATTATTCTTACAGGACGTTAAAACCTATATAATTGAAGACAAATTCTGAAAATTTAAATATAATTTCTCAAGTAGTTACCATTTTACATTTCCTTTAATTAAGCGAAAACAATTATTTTCTCAACATTCAAGTTTTGGGTGTTGCCATTTTATTTCTGGCAACGATTTTGTAATTATTTTTACTGAATGTTAAAAACTGTATAACTGAGAATATATTCTATAACTTTAAAGCTAATTCGTAGATTGGTTACTTTTTTATAATTTTTTAAATCAGCGAAAACAATTTTACACAAAAAAATAACTTTTAACTTTTGACTTTATTTGGTGACTATAGTTTTGACAATTTTAACTTGTCATTATCAAACTAGACTTTTAGTTCACTGTTTGAAAACAATTTTACTTTCCATCCTTAAAGTTCCAAGTGCTGTCATTTTATATGTAGCAAAGATTAAGCAATATAAACAGTGAAACAAACCAAGCGTAAATTTGTGTTATTTCTATTAAGCAATTATTTTTACAGAAAATTAAAAGCTATTTAATTGAGGGTAAATCCTGAAAATTTAGGCTACTTTCTTAAGTAGTTTCTGTTTTGCAACTTTTTTAACACAGCGAAAACAATTTTAATTACCATCATTCAATGCACTTCATTTCTATTTTTCATCGTTCAAGTTTTGAGTGCTGCAATTTTATTTCTAGCTAGGATTAAGAGATTATTTTTACAGAAAGTTAAAAACTATTTAATTAAAGACATATTAAAAAAAATTAAAGCTTATTTATTGAGTTGTTACTTTTTTCTAATTTTTTAATTCAGCGAAAACTATTTTATCATATCATTAAAGTTCCGAGTGCTGCCATTTTGTTTCTATAAATCATTAAGCAAATATTTTTACAGAAAATTAAAAATTATTCAATTAGATACAAACTTAAAAAATTTAAAGGCATTTCTTTAAGTATTTACATTTTTGCAATTGATTAATTTATTAATTGAGCGAAAACAATTTTATTTTTCATCATTCAAGTTTTGAGTGCCTTCATTTTATTTTTAGCAATGATTGGTCAATTATTTTTACAGAATATTAAATCATATTTAATTAAAGAGAAATTCTCAATATTTAAAGCTAATTTCTTTAGTGCTTACTTTTTTACAATCTTTTATTTCAGTGCAAACAATTTTATTTTTCATCCTTGAAGTGCTGTCATTTTATTTGTAACTAATATTAAACAATTATTTTTGCAGAGAGTTAAAATTATTTAATTAAAGACAAATTCTTAAAATTTAAAGCTAATTCCGCTAGTAATTACGTTTTTACATTTATGTAATTCAGCGAAAACTATTTTATTGTTCATCATTAAAGTTTTGAATGCTGCCATTTTATTTCTAGCAAAGATTGCGCAATGGTTTTTACAGAATTTTAAAATCTATTCAATTATTTAACACATCCAAAAATAAACTAATTCTTTTAGTGGTTACCTCAAAAAATAATAATTTAGCGAAATCAATATTATTTGTCATTATTGAAATTCTGAGACCTGCGATTTTGTTTCTAGTCAAAATTATAACATTATTTTCATAGAAAGTTAAAATTATTTAATTAAAGACAATTTCTAAAAATTTAAAGCTAATTTTTTAAATGATCTTGAATAATTTTGAATGATCTTGAATAATATTGAATGATCCTGAATAATCTTGAATGATCATTAGTTGAGGGGAAAATGTTATTTCTAGCAATGTTTAGGAAATGTTTACAGCATGTTAAAAAAGTATACAATTGAAGACACATCCTGAAAAGTTAAGGCTAATTCCTCTAGTAGTTACTTTTAAACAATTTATTAATTCAGAGCAAACAATTTTAATTCTAGCTAATATTAAGCAATTACTTTTTCAGAAAGTTAAAAACTATTTGATTAAAAACAATTTCTTAAACTTTAAACTTAATTCCTCGAGTAGATAATTATTTACAATTTTAAACTCAGCAAAAACTATTTCATTTTCCATCCTCAAAGTTCTGAGCAATGTCATTTCATTTTTAGCTAACATAAAGCAAATAATTTTACAGAAAGTTAAAGACTATTTAACTGAAGACACATTCTCAAAGTTTATAGCTAATTCCTCGAGTAGTTTTACCAAAAAAATTTTTGTTCAACGCAAAACTATATTACTTTACATCCTTGAAATTCTAGAGGTTGTCATTTTATTTCAAGCAATGATTAAACGATTGTTATTACATAAATACAAAAAACTATTTAATTGTTTATAATTCCTAAAATTTTCAAGTTAATTTCCTAATTTCTTAAGGAAATGGCTTCAAATTTTATTTCAGCGTAAATAATTTTATTTCTATGGATATTTTCGCTGAAATAAAAAATTATAAAGATGAAAGTACTTAAAGAAATCGTTTTAAATATCCTGGTTTTGTCCTCGATTACATGGTTTCTAACTTCCTACAAAAAATAGGTGCTTAGTTATTGCTAAAAATAAAATAACAGCACTCGGAACTTCAAGGTTGTAAAATAAAATTGTTTACGCTCAATTAAAAAAACTGAAGGAATTAACTTCAATTTTTTTTAAAGTGTTATTAATTAAATAGGTTTCAACATTCTGTAAAAAATATTACGCAATCTTAGTTAGAAACAAAATAGCAACACTCAAAACTTGAATAATGGAAACAAATTGTTTTCGCTTAATTTAAAAAAATGTAAAATGCTAACTACTTGAGAAATTCGTTTTAAATTTTTACGATTTGTCCTCAATTATATAGCAAATAAAAACTTTTTAACTTCGTTTGTATAACACTGACTTTATTTAGTTAATATAGTTTCGACAATTTTAAAGAAGAATGAAGAATAATGTATAAGGATGTTAACAGTTTGTTCAATTGTATAAGTTTAAACGTCCTGTATTATTAATTGCCTAATCATTGCTAGAAATAAATTAACAGCACTCAGAACTTAAATGACTAAAAATAAAATTGTTCGCGTTGATTTAAAGATTTGTGAAAAAGTAAGCACCGAAGAAATTAGCTTTAAATTTGTAGGATGTGTTTTAAAGTAAGTAATTTTTAATATCTATTGCACAATCGTTGCTAGAAAGAAATTGGCATCATTCAAAACTCATTCAAAAAACGATGAAAAATAAAATCGTTCTCGCTAAAAAAAATTGTGAAAAAAGTAACTGCTCAAGGAAATTTAAATTTTTAGAATTCGTTTTCAATTAAATAGTTTTTATATTTCTGTAAAAATAATTTCTTAATCATAGCTAGAAGTAAAATGATAGCACTCTGAACTATCAAAATAGTTTTAGCTTAATTAAAGAAATGTAAATAAGTAACTACTAAAGGAATTGGCATTAAATTTTTAGAATATATTCTTAATTAAATAATTTTTAACATCCTGTAAAAACAAGTACGCAATTTTCTAAAAAATAAAAGATCTGCACTCAAAATATGAATGTAGGAAACTAAAATTGTTTTCGCTGAATTACTAAATTGTAAAATAGTAAATTCTTAAGGAAATGGCTTTAAATTTTTGGAGTTTGTTTCTAATTAAATAGTTTTTAACTTTTTGCTAAAATTTTTGCTTGACCATTTCTATAAACAAAACCACAGCACTCAAAACTTCGATGATGGAAAATAAAATTGTTTTCGTTGAATAAAAAAATTATAAGAAAGTAAATACTTGAGTAATTCGTTTTTTATTTACAGAATTTGTCTTTAATTAAATATCTTTTAATATTCTGTAAAAATCATTGCGTAAACATTGCCAGAAATAAAATAACAGCACTCAGAACTTGAAGGATTAAAAGTAAAGTTGTTTTGGCTGAATTAAAAAAAAAAACTTAAATTAAAACACTTGTTTAGTTTCATATTGTTATATTCAGTTTCCTGACAAAAAAATAACTGTTATTTTTGTAATTCCTTTGAGAATGGTTGTCATTGACCGAAACACGTGTCAGGAAACTGAATATAACAATATGAAACTAAAAAAGTGTTTAAAATAACCTAATATTATAATTTCGTTTCATCAAGAGTGCAGTGAAGAAAGTATATACCGTAAAAAAAACTGCTTGAGAAATTAGCATTAAATATTCAGGATTCATCTTCAATTATATAGATTAGAACTTTCTTAAAAAACTATTTTATAATAGTGACTAGAAACAAAATCGTAGCGCTCAGAAGAATTTGTATAATGGCAAATAAAATTGTTTTCACTTAATTATTATTTATTTTAAGTAACTACTGAAACAATAGTATTTGATTTTTTTAGGATATGTTCTCAATTAAATAGTTTTTATTAATCTGTAACAACTATTGTACAATCTTTGCTGGAAAGAAAATGGCAGCGCTCAAACTTGAATGACAGAAGATAAAATTATTTTCGCTCAATTTTTTAAGAAATGGTTTTATATTTTTAAAAATTGTCTCTAATTAACTTTTTTTAACTTTCTATAAAAATACTTTCTAAATCTTAGCTAGAAATAAAATGACAGCACTCAGAACTTTAAGGTTGTAATATAAAATTGTTTTCGTTAAATTAAACACTGTTAAAAAGTAACTACTTGAGGAATTAGCACCAATATTCAGAATTTGCCTTTAATTATATAAGTTAGAATTTCATAATCGTGGCTAGAGACAAAATTGCAGCGCTCAGAATTTGAATAATGACAAATAAAATGGTTTTCTCTAAATGTTTTTTTTAGGTAACTACTGTAATAATTAGTTTTATTCTTTTAGAATCTATTCTCAATTGAATAGTTTTTACCATTCTGTAAAAACAATTCTGCAATCGTTGCTAGAAATAACATAGCATGCACTGAAAATTTGAATGATTGAATATAAAATTGTTTTCGCTCAATTAATAAATTGTAGAAAAGTAAATCAGTTAGGAATTTTTTTAAATTTGTCTCCAATTAGATAGTTTTTAAATTTTTGTAAAAATAATTGCTTAATATTAGCTATAAATAAAATGACAGCATTCAGAATTTCAAGGATGAAAAAAAAAATTGTATTTGATCGTTTTGAATGCAGACCTGGAAACTTCACTTTTTATTTAAATAAATATAAATTGATTAGGAAAGAGTTAGTAATGAATATCTAAATTAAAATAAGAAGAAATGTGTATAAAAATGCAACCTATTTACGACAGAAATGTAAAATGAAATTGATTGATCAAGAATGACTTGAATTTCTATGCTTAAAAGATATTTAAATCAAACGATTAAATTAAATAAAGTTCAAATAATATAACAGATTAATTTTCAAGACTATTGTTTCTTGAAAATTCTACTAATGTTAAAGTATATACACTTTTATAATTTCAAAACAGCTTTTATTGCTCATACTCGCAACAATTATTTCGCCATTCTATGCCTACTTCAGGAGATGATATATTCTATTCATTACTAAAGATATACATAGTTTAAACATTGAGTCTTCAGTGCTTTTATCAGCTTTTGAATTGATTGTAAAATATGAGGGTTGGTAAGAAAGTACTACCCGTTTGAGCCGTGCAGAGCGTTGGCGAATAGAAGAGCCGCTGGATGTGCATTAATATGTTGTTGAGTTGTATTTCAGCTGTCAGATGTCATACGATAGATAACAGATAATATATTACAGATAATAGATAATATTTATCAGATGGTAAATAACAGATGAAATAACAGACAATAAATTACAGAAGTAAAATGGTAGTTGGCAGTTAACAGTTGACCATTGATATAACATATAATCGATGGCAGATAACAAATGACAGATAAAAATTTAAAAAAATAGCAGATGATAATTGATAATTTATATAACAAATAATTTATGACATGTGATAAATTAATTTATTTTAAGGGGCTACAATTTTATTCAAAATAATATGAATAACCATCACTTAAAATAATTCGTTATGATATTAACAAAGAAAAGCGTTTTTAATTATATTTTAAAAAGGCTTTTAAAGCTAAACAATTTTATACATTAATCATTTAAAAATATATTTCCAACAATAACTACTCAATGGTATAATTTATATAAGTATTTTTACTTTTAAACTAATCATTTTAGTATAATAAATTTTTAAGTGGATAAGTAGGATTAAATTGAACTGAAACATGCACATTTTACCCTGTGACATTTCAGCGTTCATTATAGAGTGGAAGCCTTTTGAGAAAAAAAAAAACCGGGACCCATGCACACAAACATGCACACACTAATATACACACACACACACGCAAGGGAATGGATCTGGTGGCGAGAGGATCTGGGGCTGCGCGCCCCCACGCCGGAGGCGTCGCGACTCCTAGCAGTAACATTTAAACCTCGCGTCCGCACGCATCGCGACGCCGACCACACGGAACTCTGCCTGCAGACCAAAATCCGGGTGCACACACACGCACACAC
The DNA here is from genome assembly GCA_963969525.1 of Ontholestes murinus. Lineage (NCBI taxonomy): Eukaryota > Metazoa > Arthropoda > Insecta > Coleoptera > Staphylinidae > Ontholestes > Ontholestes murinus. Next base: position 6,042,012 of record OZ018391.1, read on the forward strand.
ACACACACACACACACATAAAAACATCCATACACACACAGTTACACACATACGAACAACAAATCGCGCGGATCGAAAACGAATTCAACAGATCATCCTCCCTCAACAAGTGTGTTAGCGTCGGGGGAGAGGAAAAAAAAAAAGATAAATAAATTTGCTGGTAAGTACCACCACCACTATCATCTAAAACGACGTCGTCGTCGGTGTAGCGTCGCCGTCCAGATTCCGCCATGTTAAGGCGCGAAAGGGATTATTTGGATATCGATTCAGTTTTCTGGTCCGGACTTTCATTGTTTGATGAATGTAACAACCGAAATTTCACTAAAATACTGAAATGAAACCAAGTGCTTCAATTAAACTTCTAATTAACATAAAAATATTTTATCACGGATTAGGTGGGAATGTAATACACAAAATTTAAAAAAATATATATTTATTTGTTTCAATAAATTAATTTTATTTAATTATTATATATTATCGTTACTTAATCTACTCGTTGGTATTGTGATTATAATTAAGCTTCAGCGGGTAGGATTATACAATATCTTTGCGTGAAAGGATTTTGAATAAAATTACCCAGCGAGTAATTTCGTAAAAAAGATCTGACGTAGCAGATATGATATGCTCAAAGAAGATTAGCGTTTATTATCTTAGTATTTTTTAAACCCAACAAAGTATGGAGATTTAATAAATAATTATTGGATTGTGGAAGAAACAAGGGAAAATTCCATAAAATAGGTAGTAAATAAAATGCTCAGGCTGAGAATTAACACAGTTTTAAATGTCAGAACAATTGTCATTAAAAATTTCATTAATTCTCAACCCAAGACGTTTCATTTTCTACATATAATTAATAGTTGCTTAAATGTATAAAATTAGCAAATAAATAGTGTATTTAGAATTAGAAGTAAATAACTTTCTTTTTATATATACCGATCAAAGTATATTAATCAACATCCAATATAATCTTGATTACCAAAAAGTGATAATAATATAAAATCCAGACAATAAAAATGATTATAAAAATAATTAGTAGAACAGAAACATAAGTAATTAATTTAATAATATATTATTGATTAAAACCAGCTTATAAATTTGGACGTTACTATTTGAGACAATTAAACGAGGCAACGTTTCTTTTTCTGTACTTTAGATCCGATTCAGATCTTTAACTAAGGTTTTATAAGCTAACATAGTATACATTTCGCAGTTAAGATTTTTTACAAAAACATCTTTACAATAGTGATCTGAATGATAAGTTGAATGGCCATAATTTGTGAAATTTTTCTGCAATTCATATATTTTAGATGGCTTGTCGTAGCTGAAATGTTCTTGATTGTATTCACAGTTAATTATTTTAAGAGTTTTTCTCTCTGTATGTTTTTTCATTCCTACAATAAAAAAAAGAAAATTACTCCTTTTGTGCTTATATTATTATTACTTTCCTTTAGGACTAATTTAATTACTAATAAATCCGCCTTATTTAAAATTCGTCATTTGTAGAACAGTTTTTTTTGGTGAACTCCATTTGTAATTCTGCAATAATAGAATATTTCCTCTCTATGATTTAGCTTGTAATAACCCATACCTAGGGGTAACAATATACGAATATAGAAGAGAACAACATCATTTATTTATTTAATCTTTATCTATCATGCATACATTGCATTACATTGTACTATCCTACCGACTGCGCCAATTAAATTAAAATCTGATTTTGTGATCTAAATAGCTTCATCATAGCATTTAATTAGGTTATTCATAAAGTTTTTCATTGATTTCTTTAAGTATGTTTACAATAGAATTTGAGGATGCCCGATTATTTCTCAAAGTGTTGCTTGCTTCAAAGCTTTAAATTTCTGTGATTTATAAATTTGAAACTTTAGAGCAAGCAACACTTACTATAAGAAATAATCGGGTATCCCCAAATTATATTGGATCATTATTTCTTAATTTGTTCTTCAAGATAATTGTCTTCTAGGATTTTATAAAATAACCCTAGAAAAATCCATGTGTAATTATCCTCGTTTTATAAATAAAACTATTTGATGAGATTTAATCATTTTGGAAGATCAAATTAATTACAAAAACTTGTAAAAAGTGTAAACAATTAAATTTCCCTTTTTATTCAATTTTTTGGCTTCTAGTTCCTCCTTAGTTGTAAAATATTTGATGAGATTTAAACATTTTGGAAGATCAAATTAATTACAAAAACTTGTAAAAAGTGTAAACAATTAAATTTCCCTTTTTATTCAATTTTTTGAATCAAATTAATTACAAAAACTTGTAAAAAGTGTAAAAAATTAAATTTCCATTTTACTTCAATTTTTTGGCTACTAGTTCCTCCTTAGTTGTATAATATTTGGTTAAGTGCTAAAGTACAGTTAATTGCTAAACTTCATCTAATATTTTGGGCAAATAAAGACGATTATTATTATTATTATTTACATTCTTTGACAAAAAGCGTACGTATTGCATAGTAGACTAAATAATCGTATTCAATAAATAAAAACTAAAAAAAATCTAGCAAATCTAGATAATTCTCGATCTTTCAAAGAAAATTTTAAAAAATTAAAAGATAATCTCCCAGATACTAAAAAAAATACTATAAATTTCTAGAATATTCTAAAAATATTTCTTACATCCCACAAGGAAAATTTATAAGAAAAAAAAAATAATTCTAGAAATCTGAAACAGAATTTCAGAAGATTTTTGGATCGAAGAAAATTTGAGAAATTAATAAAGCAAATGGCTAGAAGAATAAATGCTAAAAAATTTTAGAAATCTATGAAATCTTTTGAATGTAAAGAAGAAATTGCTACGAAAGTTTTCAAATTTTAGAAGTCTAGAAGAAATAATATTAGTTCTCTGTGGAAATTTAGAGAAACATTCTGACTTTCTCAAACAGCGCTTTAGAAATTTGAAAGGTAAATTTCTAGAGACGTAAAAATTTTTGGGTAATTTTAAACCTGGCAAACTTTCAAACTTTAAACCAGAAATTGTGGAATCCGTATTAATAGGGTTAATTTTAGAAGTCTGCATGAAAAAAATTGGATATTTCTAGAAATCGGAAAAAGATATTCTGAAAATTGTGAATCCTTTGAACAGCTGAAAAATTTACAAAACTAAATCTAAATAAGAAATTCGTAGAAAAAATTACAACCACCCAAGCAAATTTTGTAAATCTAGAAGAAATAATTTTAGAACGCTGTGGGAATTTAAAGGAACATTCTGGTTTTATTAAAAAAGCATTTTAGAATTTATAATATACATTTCTATGTATAAAATATTCAGGTAATTCTAACTAAGAACATTTTCGAAATTAAAACCAATTTTAGAAACCTGCAAGAAAAAAAATGGGTATTTCTAGGAGTCTGAAACATAATTTCTGAAAATTCTGTATCCTTTAAAGAAAATTTTATGAACTATGAAGGCAAAGTTTTGACGAATTAACGAAAATCTGTTAAAAAATTGTAAAAGTATGGATTTTTTTTTAGATCTAAAGAAGAAATTGCCAAAGAAATTTAAAGCTGTTTAAGCAAATTTAGAAGAAATCATTTTATAAATTTGTAGGAATTTAGAGAAATATTCTGGTTTTTTTAAAAAAACATTTTAGAAATTTGAAAGATAAATTTCTTGATATATAAATTCTTACCTAATTTTAAAATCCTTGCAAAATTTATGAGATCTAAACAAGAAATTGTTGAAAAAACCAAATGTTTTAAGTCTAGAAGAAAAAAAATTGGATAATTTTACAGATCTAAGGATATTTCCTTAAAATTTTGGCAAAGTTGCTGGAATATTCTGAAAATCTGCATTTTTTATAAATCTTAAGAAGAAATTACCAAAGAAATTTAAAGCGGTTTAATTAAAATTAAAAGAAATAATTTTATAAAGCTGTTTCCAGTTCATTTTAAGAACATTTTAGAAAATCTTCAAAGACGCAAATTATCGAAATTGTTAAAAAAAAAACTCCTAAACGAAATTTTTTAAGTCTAGAAAAAAAAAATTGGATAATTTTAGAGATCTAAGGATAATTCCTTAAAATTTTGGAAACGTTGCTGGAATATTCTGAAAATCTGCATTTTTTTCAATCTAAAGAAGAAATTGCCAAAGAAATTTAAAGCGGTTTAAGCAAACTTAAAAGAAATAATTTTATAAAGCTGTTTCCAGTTCTTTTAAAGAACATTTTAGAAAATCTTCAAAGACGCAAATTATCAAAATCATACATTGTAAAACAATTTAGAAATCTGAAAGAAAAAAAATGGATATTTGTAGGAATTAGAAAAAGAATTTCTGAAAAATTCTGGATACCACGAAGAAAATTAGACAAATTACGAAGGCAAATTTCTGACGACTGGAAGAATATTTGCTAACAATTCTAGAAATCTGGTAATCCTTTTTAAATCAGAGAAAGAAATTGCAAAAACACATTCCTCTCTAGTAGAAAAATTTTGGGGAAAAATTCTAAAAATATGAGTACGTTATGCATATAATGCTTTTGAAAGAGAAATTTTCGTAGACTGAAACATTTTAGAAATTTGGTAAAGTCTGAAAAATCTGGAAAAATCTTTACTGTTAATGTTTACATATCTTAAAGCAAATTCTGTAAATCTGAAAGAAATATAAATGGAAGGTTTAAGGAATCTGATTTCTTTTTCAATTCTACATTCTATAAATTTTGAAGGGAATGGATAAAAAAGTTGTAGAAAAATTATAGAAATCAATAGAAAACAATATGAAAAATTTTAGAAATCCAATCAAAAAATTGTAGAAAAATCTGAGGAAACATTGCCCAAAAATTCTAGAAATATCAATGAAAAATACAAAACCAAAACAAGTTGAAATATTGAAGAAGACTGAAAATTTTAATAATCTGAAAAAGCAAATTTCTGGAGGTAAACTCCTCCAAAAAAAAAAAAATTACTACTCTTAAAGCAAATTCTGGATTGCTCGAAGAACATTTAAGAAATTACGAAGCGAAATTTCTAATGACTATAATAATAGTTGCTAAAAAATTCTAGTCTGATAAATCGTTTAAAATAAAACAAGAAATTGCTAGAAAAATTTACAATTAAAGCAAATTTTAAAAATCTAGAAATACTTTTATGGGAGTTAAAAGTTAAAATTTTTGTTCTCTGAAGTCACATTTGAAAATTTAAAACATAAATTTCTAGAGATATAAAAAATCTAAAAACCTGACAAACTTTTGAAATCTAAACAAGATATTCTAAATAAGTTTTACTACTCATAAAGCAAATTTTGGAAAACTGAAAGAATAAATTTCAAGAAAGTAACCACAAAACTTAAATAACATAGAAATTTATAAATAAAATTTTAACTGATAAAATTTAAGAAATTGCAATCTTTAAAGCAAAATCTAAAAAAAAATTGTGAATAGTTTTATTGATTTGAAAACTAGAAAATCAAGTCATCGATATCAATTCTGGATGTTTTGAAGAAAATAATGTAAAAAGCTGTAGGAGTTATACAGGGTGTCCCGTTAATGCGGGGAAATGGCTGGACCATAGATTCCTGAGGTCAAAATATAACTATTAAACGCAACTTATCTATATCCAAAAATTTACGGTTAAGCTGGAATTTGGCTTCAAAGTTTCAAAAAATTTTATTTCTTTTGTTTATAACAATTGAACTCTTTATTTGATTTGAATGAAATTTATGTTTAATAACTACCATAATATAATACATCATTTCAGTTATTATGACTATTATTTGTTAACAAGAAGTATAAGAAACAGTAGTACCACCACATAAAAACTAAAATATTTTTTTATTGGTGGATCTAATAAAAACTAAAAAAATACTACTTGAAAGACCATTTAATTTAAAAACTTTTTCATCTCTTAATAATATTTGATATCTTTTATGGTTTTCCCACAAAAAAATACAATATATATTTTTTATCTACTAAAAACCAAAATCTAGTTTTTCATCAAATCGAAAATAAATGTTTTTCGTGGCCGTCTTTCTTTAAAAAATGTAAATTATGTATAATAATAATTATTTAGTGTCTTTTAAACATTAATTTTTAACTTTATTATAGTTCATAAATATTCATATTTGGAACAAACAGATATCTTGTTTGTATTAAGATTTTGCAAAGAAAATTGTTTGAAAAGTGTTAGATGTTGTTTTGATTTATTTTATTAATTGATATTACTTCATTTTTATTCAATTGAGTAAGTTTATTTACTTATTAATGAGTGCATAATGAGTATACTATATTCATATTTTATTTTTTTGTACAAAAACCGTACAAGATATCAAAAACTAGTAAGAATCAAAAAAGTTTTTAAATCTAATGCCTTTTCAAGTACATTTTTTTTGATTTTATTGGATGCACCAATAAAAAAATATTTTAGTTTTTAAAAATAATAATAATAATAATAATAATAATAATTAAAAATTTCTATCCCAGCAATCTGATTTTTCAATTGTCTTTGATGCTTACAGATTTTTTTAGATTTCCAGAATTCATAGAATGTGCTTCAAGAACTTTGTGATATTTCCTATTATCAAGTCTTTGTTTTCTAGACTTTTCTAGTAACCGCCATCTTTCAAATTTATAAATATTTCTTCGAGTATTCTAGAACTTTTCAAAAATTCTAGCAAATTTCAGAAATCATCAAAATATCATAGAAATTGCTTGAAGAGTTCTTAAAGCAAATTCTGAAAATTTTGAGAAGAAGAAGGAAATGAAAGAAAATTCTGGCATGTTATAGAAATTTGATATAAATTTTTTTTGAAAGGAAAATGGAAGCTTAAAACGAAAAAAATCAAGTCAAATAAATTTCAGACGTCCAAAAACAAAACAATATAAACACTGTAGAAAAAAATATTGATTTCTTAAAGATAAATTCAAAAATTTGTAAGAGAAATTCCTGGAGACTAGAAAATAAGTTGCTGAAGAATTCGTGAAAAGTGGTGGATTTTAGAAATTCTAACAATAAATATAATAGTTTATATTCTTCTAAAAAGTTGAAAGAAAACTGCTGGCAAGTTTAAGAAATCTAAAAAGAATTCTTGGATACAACAAAATAACTTGCTGAAATATTTTGATATTTCTGGAAAGGCTGAAAAGGGCATTTCTGTAAAAACTCTCGGAAAAATTATGCAAATATGAATGAAAAAGAAATGAAAGTTATAGGAATCTGAAAATAAAAATTTGAAGAATTATTTAAAAATTTGGAAGAGAAGAGGCTAAGAAATAGGAAAAAAGTTGCTAGAAAATTCTAGAACAATAAGCAATTTTTAGAAATCTAACAAGAAATCTAGAAAAATGTGTACAACTTTTGAAAACAATTCTAAATATCTGTATAGTTCTAGAAATAAAAAACTGCAAAAGCATCAAAAAAAATTATAGACACAAAAGTTGTTGATAAATTAAAGAAATTTGTCAATTTTAAATTATATTAATTCGTAAAAACAATTTGCCCAGAGAGTTTACAAGCGAATTCTGGAAATATAAAAGAAACATTTTGAAAAAGTGCTTGAAAATAACAAAAATGGTATAAATTTGAATGAACAACAAGTTATTGTGAAATTTTTAAAACCTGAAAATGTTTAGAAATCTGGAATAAAAATGACTGGAAATATTTTCAGCCTTCTAATCAAATACTGAATAAAAATTCTGTCAGTGTGAGAAATTGCTCAAAAAGTTCTCAAAGAAAAAAATCTAGAAACCTAAAATATTTTAAAAATTTGAACGAAAAATAGCTAGAAAAGTTTCTGAACATCAGAACAATTTCTAGAATTTATTATAGAATAAAAATTCTAGAATTTACTATAGACATATTAAAAAAAAATAATTTAAAGAGTGGAAAGTGTTTAAGATGAAAAAAACTATACAAATTTGAGTGGACTGAAATAAAACTTATTGGGAATATCTTAAAAGTACATCAGTAAGACAATTACTAAAAACGTTTCTTTTAATAGAAAAGTGATAATTTATTGATTGAATTTAATAATTTATCTTTATTAATATTTTTTCCTATTCTCCAAAGGCAGTTCATTTCATTTTTCCACGTAAACGTGCGCGTTTTTTCACGTCCATTCCTTTTCCACTTAAATATTTATGAGGGACGCAGATCGAAATAGCCATCGGAGCTGTTGAAATATTTATAGAGATTTCATCTTGAATATCGTTACGGCGAATAAATTTGTATCCTAAAATTTCGTTTCCTGGAAAAATCGACTATTATAGAAATAAAAAAATTAACCATTAAAATTCAATTCGTTTTCCAACCTTAAACCATAACTAGTTGCTTTCGATTTAAAGCATTAATATCACGAATAGATTACCGAATAGCTTATCAATGTACTAATTAAAGACATATTGTTATATTAATTAATACCATTGATTGGAATCGTTAGTGTGTTGCGTAGACGCGTTGTTATTTAGGCGATTAATCAAGGAGCGTGTTAATTTGTTGCTTCTTTGTGCGCCCAATTAAGACCAAATAATATATCATTTAGAGGGGATCGTTAGTCGAACTAATTTTATTAATTAGAAAGGGTGAGCCTGATAACTTTCTGAATGTAATTAGACGCAAGTAATTAACAACACAATACTGAAGTTTGGTGTTATCAATGTAATTACTTCATTACAAAAAAATTGTTATAACTATAATGTATTTAATCTGTAGATTATTACATGGAAAATGTAATATTATTAACAAATTGTTTATTTTTTATGCAGCAAATAATATATATTTAACAAGCTGATCGATAGCGATCGGACAGAAAACTAAAAACAATTGTCTTACATCAGAATTCATTTTATTTGATACTTAAATTAGCTTTGCTTATGTAAAGATTAATAATTATTCAAATACAATTGTACATCAACAGTTAAAAATTTACAATTCGCGTTTGATTTGTTTTTCATTTAACTCGATTTAGGGGCGGAATTGTAGAAACTTCCGGGACGGGCAATAATCCACTTTGGGGATGCGGAACCGTAGCTTTCAGCTTTGCCGGAATTTCGCGGATGGAATTTGTGCCAAACAGGCGCGAATACAATGCAGATCGATTCGTGCTGGGCTCGATTTTTCGGAAATAAGGAGGAAAAGGGGGATAATGAAACTAGAACGGAAGGAACAATAGCGGGAAAAGATCGTCGGGTGTCTTCTGGATTTATAACCTATTAAAGTCTATACAGTTAAATTAGTAGATTTTCTATCGCAAAAATCATTTTGATTTCAGATAAGGCTCTTACATGAAAAAAACTCATTAATCTGCAATGAGTTTATCAAATAATTTTGGAAAAGTATATTTATTTGTTTATTATTTATTTATTTATTGTTACTTTATCAGTCTTGCTTTATAAACATAATTCAAAATCCATAAAACATTAAACAATATCATACAAGTAATTTCGTCAGCAAACTGAAATTGTGTTATTATACATGAACTCAGCTTCGGATACATATATTAAAGCAATAAATGATTGAATTGAAGTTGCTTTATAGTTTTTAATGTCATGGAAATTAATCACTGCGCCAGCAGTATTTTGAGGATGGTTTAGCATCAATGCGATTCTAAAAATAATATTTCTTATTCCGTTAGGAGGATTGTATAGGTAGGTATAGAATTATGTGGCTGTCCAATTTTGACGTCAAGAAATATTAAACTAATAAAGATAAGCTTTCAAAGATACATATAACCATCACCGACATCCGTAGAAGGGACTGTATTGTATATAGAAGAGGGTTAGAACTTAAATGGCCTAGATGTTGGCCGATTTGAAATCTAGAGGTGAAAGTTAACCAACGATTATGTAAATAATGCACATCAACAAAATAATGCTTGCGCAGTTGTGAAATGTTTATGGTTAAGAATATATATTGACTTAAATTATCTACAAAATACTGCTTGCGCAGTGATGTATGCCTGTATGTAAGAAGTACTGCGCGAGCAGTATTTTCTAGATGATTTACAGCAATAAGATACTTATGAAATGGAAATTAATCACTGCGCAAGCAGTATATTGTGAATGGTTTATCATCAATTCGATTGTAAAAATAATATTCTAAAACCTATTCAGTTAGGAGGATTTTATAGGCAATATGGAATTATGTCCAATTTGGAAACAAAAGACTGGAAAATTTGATGCAATGAGGTATTAAATAAGAAAAATTAGTTTTTAAAGATACATATAACTGTCAATATCATCGACATCTGTATAAGAAACTGCAGTGTGTATAAAAGAGGGTTGTATGAAACTATAATTTAAAATTCTTGAGAAGATAAAATAAGTTAACCACTAATAATTATTTAAATCATGTAAATCGACAAAATAGTGCTTGTGCAGTCCTGGATTATTATGTATATGTAGGGTGAGTGGGTGGCCTCTAACCAACCCTCTAATCAGTAAAACATCATCAAAAATTATTTGAAAAATTTGTATGAATAAATCTTTAATAATTGCAATTATTCTGTGTTTATTTATACTTTACAAGTTTTAATTAAAACCCTCGCTTATGTTTTACTAATTGGAGGATGGGATAGAGGCCACCCACCCACCCTACATATACATCATGACTTTAATTGCTAATCGGTGGTGATTTTGCTGCTAAAAACAATCAAACCCTTTATGTAATAAAAATGAAACAAAATCAAAATTTAAGTTTAAATATAAATGACTTTCTATAGCTGATCGTTTATAATTAAATTTAAAGTCTGCCCACCCATCATTCATAAAATTTTTATTAATTTCGTCACTCAAAAATGTTACCTTTTGAATTTCTTTTTTATTCAAAAAGTTTTGTAATTAATTTTACTTCAAACCACGAGACGATAAGTAATTAAAATTTACATGTATATGTGCGGTGGGTGGGTGGCCCATATCTTACCCTCTAATCAGTAAAACATCATCAAAAATTATTTAAAAAATTTGTATGAATAAATCTAAACATTGCAATTATTTTGCATTTATCTATATTTTATAACTTTTAATTTAAACCCTCGTTTAGGTTTTACTAATTGGAGGGTGGGATAGAGGCCACCCACCCACCCTACATATACATGATAATTTTAAATACTAATTGTTAATGATTTTGCTACAAAAAACAATAAAAGCTTTTATGAAATAAAAAATAATCATTCAAATTTAGGTTTAAATATAAATAAATTTCTATAGCTTATCTGTTCTAATTTAGACTTAAAGTCTGCCCACCCATCGTGCATAAAAATTTTATTCATTTCCTTGCTCAAAAATTTTACGTTTTGAATTTCTTTTTTATTCAAAAAATTTTGTAATTAACTTGACTCCAAACCATGAGATTATCAGTAATTGAAAATTATGTATATGTGGGGTGGGTGGGTGGCCTCTATCCCACCCTCCAATCAGTAAAACATCATCAAAAATTATTTAAAAAATTTGTATGAATAAATCTTTGACTTGTGTAACACTATTTTTGTGATAAGCACCAATAAATTATTATTATTATTATTATTAAACATTGCAATTATTTTGAATTTATCTATATTTTATAACTTTTAATTTAAACCCTCGCTTAGGTTTTACTGATTGGAGGGTGGGATAGAGGCCACCCACCCACCCTACATTTACATGGTAATTTTAAATACTAATTGTTGATGATTTTGCTACAAAAAACAATAAAAGCTTTTATGTAATAAAAAATAAAGCAAAATCCAAATTTATGTTTAAATATCAATGATCTTCTATAGCTAATATTATCTAATTTAGATTTAAAGTCTGCCCACCCATCGTGCTTAAAAATTTTATTCACTTCCTAGCTCAAAAATTTTACGTTTTGAATTTCTTTTTTATTCAAAAAATTTTGTAATTAACTTGACTCCAAACCATGAGACTATTCCACTCTCCAATCAGTAAAACATCATCAAAAATTATGTGAAAAATGTGTATGAATAAATCTAAAAATTGCAATTATATTGCATTTATTTATATTTTATAACTTTTAATTTAAACTCTCGCTTATGTTTTACTGATTGGAGGATGGGATAGAGGCCACCCACCCACCCTACATATACATGATAATTTTAAATACTAATTGTTAATGATTTTGCTACAAAAACTATAAAACCTTGTATCTAATAAAAAAATTAAGCTTAATTCAAATTTAAGTATAAATATAAATGACCTTTTATATCTAATCTTATCTAATTTAGATTTAAAGCCTGCCCACCCATCGTGCATAAAAATTTTATTAATATCTTTGCTCAAAAATTTTACGTTTTGAAGTTTTGTAATTAATTTTATTCCAGACCACGAGACGATCCGTAATTGAAATTTATATGTATATGTAGGGTGGGTGGGTGTCCTCTATCCCACCCTCCAATCAGTAAAACATTATCAAAAATTATTTGAAATATTTATATGAATACATCAATTTAATGCAATTTAATTTAGTTTGTTTACATTTTATAAGTTCTAACTAAAACCCTCGATTATGTTTTACTAATTGGAGGGTGGGTGGGTGGCCTTTAGCCCATCCTCGAATTTATATTCATGATTTAGAAAACCGTATTATTAGCTTATTTGATAACTTAATAATAATAGCAATGTTAATAGTGTCAAAAGCCTTTCTAGGTCAAACAAAATTATAATTGTTTCTTTATGTTCATTCATGCTTCTGATACTGAATTGTACTACATTAGTGCAGGTGGATTCCGTAGATTTTCCTTGGTGAAACCCATATTGTTTATCATTTACTAAATAATACTTTTCAATTAATGAATCTACTCTCGTACACATGGATGTTTTGTATGATTTTTGAAAAGGAATTCAATAATTGTTTGTATTCTTTACGTCCCTTTTTTAACAATGGATTAATTTGTGCTGTTTTTGGAGTTGTGAGAAATTTTCCTTGCATAACAGAAACCTTTATTAAATTACTTTAAAATGAGGCTATGATATCTACGCATGCTTTTAGTAGTTCTTAAAGACTGTTCGAGTTGGTTTTACTTAATGATAGTATTGATGATATTATTTCACTTTTGTTTACTACGATAAAACAAAATGACTCTCGAAAACAATCGTTCGTGGTAATGTTCGTATTTATTATAAGGTTTGTTAAATTGGGCACAGATTTTTCTTAACAAAAACACTGCAAAATCATTCTCGACTTCATAATTAATCTTAATAATAATAACTTTATTGACGGAATTCACCCTATGTACATTAGAAAAAAAAATACAAAATAAATCAACATATATTCTAGATTATATTATTCTTTTCTCTTGTATTTAACCAACTTCCAAAGAGCTTAGGCTTTATTTCTGGCATTATTTATGTATTATTGTTATTAATAATATCCAAAAGTGTATTTAATTTATTTAAAAATAATTCACTAATAACATTCGGGTTATTAGAAGGCCTATATATTATAATTTTGCTCTTCTTACTTAAGGTGATACCACAACATTCAATGACATTTTTGATTGCCAAACTACTCATAGATTTCAATGAGCGAGTTTTCTCAAGAAGAGTATTTTAATAAATATTGCAATTACACCATGTGCACTCAACTGTCTGGAAAAATGCTTTATCATTGTATAACCACTAATTTTGATTACGTTAAATTGAGGTTCTTGTATCCAGTTAACGTAAAACATAAAATTATAAAGTCCTTACTATTGTACAATACATCTAAAATATTTCATTTGTAAAAAATAGATCTAACACCACTAAAAATTAAAATCCACAACTCATTTTCTTCTAATATCCACAACTGATTCTCTTCTAATATAGCAAGACAATGTTATTATGTTTCATTTACAAATCATTCTCTTCATCATTTACTTCCAAACAAGTACTTCCCCAAGGATCTCCTCTCTTGCCTCTGTTATACAATTCTTTTTTTTCGTTGATATCTATAATCCTTATCATTTTTACCTTAATCCATCTAAATATCTCCTGCAATTTGCAGATGATACTCCACTTATCACATATGCTTCCACACTACCAAAAGCCCTTCTATTCAAATGCTTATTGACTCCCATCAACAATGGTTTGCAAAATGGCGCATAAAAATCAATGCCCACAAATCACAGCTCCTAATTCCTTATCATCCCATTAATAATTCACCTCACAAAGTCTTATAAACATTTTGTTGATGTCGAAGGCTTCTATTTGGTTATACATGTTGAATAGAAATGAAACACACTAATAACTTTGTTTGTATAACACGACAAACAAAGTTATTAGTTTTTTCTTTCCAAGAAAAAAACAATGAAAAATTTGAATGTTACTCAAAAATTTTAATCAATTTTCTATGCATACAGATTTCTGCCATTTCTTAAGCTATATTTTGCACCAATTTTTACGTCAGATTGCAAGTATTTTAACACATTTTGCTTTATATAATCCAAATCTCAGGAATATACTTCTCAAATTGCAAGATTTTCTTTCCAGAGTTTCTCAAATACTTTAGAATTTACTCCAAATTTAGTTAGGATTTCTAGAATTTTCCAGAAATTTATATTTCTAATTTTTAGAACTTTCTTCTATATTTGATTTATCATCGTTTCTTCAATTTTTCTAGTTTCAGGATTCTTTCAGTAATTTGTATATAACTTTATACATTTTTTGCTATATATATTCACCTAAATTTTTTAACAATGCAAAATTTTGCAACAATTATTCTTTAATTTAATGAGAATTCATCATCAAGTTTTTTACTATTTCTTTTAGATTTCTAGAACTGCTTGTAAGTGTTCTCAAATTTTTCTGTTATTTGTCTTTAATTTCTCAAAAATTTTATATATTTCTTGCTTTATGTCATCTGCATTTTTTAAGAATGCATTTTTATCGGTAATTTTCCGACTTTGTAAGAATTTTTTCTTATTTTGTAAGCATTTTTCTAGATTTCCAAAAAAATTGAAATATCATTCAGTGTTGCTTTAATTCTCTTACAATTTGCAATTTTTACATCTTACATCTGAAGCCCATGGCACGTTTTTTTCGTGTGTAATTATTTTTATGGTTTTGATTTCAGTGGATTGTTTTTATTTGTAGAATACGAGTATTTCTTTAAAATTTCTAGATTTTGTACAATTTTCTTTTTTGAAAATCTTATCTAATTTTTCTATTAAATTCTACATAATATTTAAGGAATATCTCTTCTAAATTGTAAGAGATTTTTCGTTTTCCTTTGGAATTCACAAAATATTGTAGAATTTTTCTTTGAAATTTTTTCAAATATTCAATAATCTTCCATGATTGTTTTGAGGATTTCTAGAATTTTTAAGCAATTTTTCTTTCCTTGTCAGATAATTTATCACCATTTTCTGAATTATCTTATAGGAATTTTGTAAAAATTTCTAAAATACAATAAATTTCAAAAAATGTTTATTAGTAATACTTTAATTCTTGAAATTAAATTGTATTATCATTTTCTGAATATTCCCAAATATATCTTTTAAATTGTAACATATTTCTTTCAGTAATACTTATTAAACAACTTTTACTTCTGGATTTTTCGAAAACAATTTTTCTATTTTATGAAAAATTATTACCATTTCCGAATTATCTTATGAAAATGTTTTAGGAACATTTTTGGGAATTTCATTTGTAAGGATTCTTGAACTTTTGCCATAACTTTTTGATATTTTTCTTCCATACAATTCTAACGTTTCTATTGAATTCAAAATGATTTTTTAATTTTTGATTCTCAGAGTTTTTTTAGGGTTTCTCTTTCTAGTTTGTAAAATGTATCAGATTAGAAGTTTTTAGAATTTCCGACAAACTTTTCTGTAGCTTTGTATTATCAGATTTTTTTGGAATGTATTTTCTCAATTGTAATGTTTTTCTTCAAACGTTTCCTTTCCAGTTTATTAGAATAATATAGTCCTTTCTTTCCAGATTTCTTCTAAAAATTGTTTTTAAGTATTTCTGTACTTTTTCTTTCCGAGAATTTATCAATATTTCATCAATTACTTTTTGTATTTATTTTTATTTTCGTAGTTTTCCAAAAAAAAAATAATTCTAGTATCTCTAGTAAATTTTCCTTCAAAATTTTAAGAATTTTGCTTCTAAATTACAAAAAATTTAAAACAATTTATTTGTTATACTTTAATACCAGAAATTAAATTAAAGTTTCCAAAATATTTTTTTAGAAATAATAATCATTTTCGAAATAACTTTTCTTCTGGACTTTTCAAATTTTGTAATTAAAATTATTGCAAATTCAGTAATTACAGTTAATATGCATATGTAGGGTGGGTGGTCTCTAACCCATCCTTCAATCAGTAAAACCTAAAGGAGGCTTTTAATTGAAAGTTGTAAAACGTAAATAAATATAACATTAATTTAATAGATATATTCAAACAAATTCTTAAAAATAAAACATAAGTTAAAAAAAGTTTAAGAGAATGAAAAACTGAACAAATTTTATTAAAGCATATTTTTCATAAAGTTCATAAAAAAATTAAAAATTCATAATTTTGACATTTTGTTTCTTATAGCTAATAAACTATATCAGTTAAATGAAATTCATATAATAAGTAATTATAAAATATCACCATTTTTGGATTTTGAAATGCTCTGATTTGTTTTCAGTTAATATTGTTTCAAAAAAGTTAAAATAGTTTTAGACAAAGTAGAAATATAATTAAAGGGTGGGTGGTTGCTCTTTGTTTATTTCATTTTAAAATCCTTTAATTTATTGGGAAAAAAAGCAACGAAACAAACATGTTGATAATATTTTTTCAAAAACTGAAAACAGTGTTTTAACTGATGTACCTATGTATATGTAGGGTGGGTGGGTGGCCTCTATCCCACCCTCCAATCAGTAAAACATCAACGAGGGTTACTTAAGTAATAATTAAATCAAAACAAGAAGTTGCGTTGATTATTTTCTTTTAATTTCATGATGTAAAACCATTTAAAAAATATCTTACCTTCGTAAATATTTACCTTAATCATAACATAATGTTTATAACGTAATATTATTTTATTTAGTTTATTTACTAAATAATTACTTAAAATAATGTTTAATTAATTGTGGAGGCGTTTATTTTCTGGTGCACCATGAATAAAAAATAATGTGGTAAATGTATTCGAATCTTCTTCTTCGTTTAATTTTTTAGAGGCTTAATAATCTTTTAACTTTTTAGAATGTTTCAATTTTTTAGAATCTTTAGAATCCTTTGAATCTATAGAATCATTTAAACTGTTAGACAATTTAGAATCTCAAAAATCTTTGGAATCTTTAAAATCTTTACAATCTTTAGAATATTTGGAATCTTAAGAATGTTTACAATCTTTGCAATGTTTACAATCTTTACAATCTTTATAATCTTTAGAATCTTAAGAATATTTACAATTTTTAGAATCTTTCGAATCTTAAGAATCTTTACAATCTTAAAATCTTTAGAATATTTACAATATTTACAATCTTTAGAATCTTTAGAATCTTTATAATCTTTATAATCTTTAGAATCTTTATAATCTTTCGAGTCTTTAGAATCTCTAGAATCTTTAGAATCTTTAGAATCTTTAGAATCTTTAGAATCTTTACAATCTTTAGAATCTTTACAATCTTTACCATCTTTATAATCTTTATAATCTTTAGAATCTTTAGAATCTTAAGAATCTTTACAATCTTTATAATCTTTAGAATCTTTAGAATCTTTAGAATCTTAAGAATCTTTACAATCTTTAGAATCTTTAGAATCTTTACAATCTTTACAATCATTACAATCTTTACAATCTTTACAATCTTTATAATCTTTATAATCTTTAGAATCTTAAGAATCTTTACAATCTTTAGAATCTTAAGAAACTTTACAATCTTTAAAATCTTTAGAATCTTTAGAATATTTAGAATCTTTAGAATCTTTACAATCTTTAGTATATTTAGAATCTGCAGAATCTTTATAATTAATATTATTTGTAAGAAGTTTTCGTATTTGATAATATTTATAAACAAAATATATTTCTTTGCAAAGCTATCGAGGGCAAAACGACAAGAAAAAAGGAAAATGTTCCGCAAGAAGTAGGATTTGTTAAATTCTAAAAACGGAAGTTTCCGTTTGTAAAAAATTCGTTTTGGATACCTTTAAAATAAGTGAAGAAAATTAAAAACATATATTAAACTATGCAAATATAGAAAATGATTTACGTAGGTGTATTAAGAAAAATTTCTGAGGAAGAGAAATAACATTTAATCTCATTATATCAACAACAATTTGAACACAACAATTTATTTAATTAAAATCTTTGTTGTTGATGAAAAGGTTACACACATTTATGACATTATTAATTATTACAAATTCCCTAAATGATATGATGATGATAGAAATAATAATCCAGATCTCATAGAATAATTTCAATCGCACACACAAATCTACACCAACATGAGGGCTGAAATAATTATGTTTATCATTTTCATGAATTACGCATTTAATTGAGTTTACGCCAGACTGTCAGTTTGAAGCTAAAACACTGAATATACGTATTGAATAGCCGCAAATGTTATTGCACGTTATTGTCCTAGTAGGGTGCAACAATATCGCGAAATTGCATTACATGCGTTCAATCAATGAATGGAAACGTGTCTGCAATTGAAAGCTCGCGTTATACACGACAGGTCATGAATAATATTACATTGCCAGCGACGGGTATTGTTAATAATTTTGGAAACTGATAACGTACAGAAATAATTGTAGCTTACTTAATTAAAGACGATTAAAAAGGAAACATTGATGAATGTATTTCCTCGTTTAACTCGTTAAAATTATCTGTGTCAACTAATACGATTAGATATGGAAAGATTCATCTATTAATTAACAGTGGTTTTCATTAATTAACAAACTATTTTTCCTTAAGGTATTTTATTTTTATACAATACAATAATATTAAATACTTGATATTATAGGAAATAATTAAACTTCATAACAATAAAGATGTTCCCTGAAGAGAATAATCACGTGCCCTCTCTAGGGGAGGTTTCTAATTTCGCAAATCGGAGATTAGATTTCCGCTGATTTGCATCGATTACACTATCAGAATGCACGAGGTACGTGGAAGTCTATTAACTGTATTAATTACGGCACCGACGGTGTTTGCCCACTCAGATATTAAATTCCTGCGAGATTTATCGAAAACCCATTTTCAATTTATATACAGTAAAGTGTGAGCTTGTAAAAATTTTATTATCCTTGCAGATAACTGTGAAGGTAAATTCTCCAGGAAATAAAAAACTCGTTAAAACGTCTGTTTATTTTAATACTGTAGTCGTTTTGGAGACTGTTTATGTTTCCTCATTGCTTTGTTAAGTTTTAAAAGAGATATATTTTCTTGCAGCTTTAATGAGTTCAATTGTAATTGATTATTCAATTGTAACTACATATTTAAATTTGTACAAGTTTGAATTTAAGGATTCATATTATATTTTTTGGAGTTTAATATACGTTTAGAATTGTTATATTATTTTTATTACCATTATTATATTATTCTCGGTTTCATTAACGTCAATAAAACTGATTTTTAAAACAACTATAAACAATATATCACATGATCTTCTATAACATAAAATAAAAGATCCTTTAAAAATTTAAAACTACGGTAAATTTTATAATCCCAGTATATAAGAAAAATCCTACATTTCGATGTATTAAAAAACCGTTTTCTACCTTTTCCACAATAAATTGTATGAATTAAAAATGCTATTGTAATATAACGTTAAAAGAATTAATAATTAATATTTTATATCACTCGCCGATTTAATTTCGGCGGACGCCTATGACGCACAACCGTATTATTATACGTGCGGATCGATGGTACATTTAATCACTTAAATCCACATCACATTGTGACCATAAACAATCTACCACCGGGCCCCCTACGTTCGAGAAACCTTCACGCCTTCCCGGCCCTCGATACGTATTGATTTCCCAAAGGGCCAAGGATAATCGTCCGGCGACGCCACTTAGATTTTCTCTCGATTTGCACGATTTGTTTAAGTCGACGATGTAATTATGCGAGTTTCAGACAGTCGGGATTTAATTATCGTGATGATTTATTCAGTTGGATATAAGGATGTAACAGCAATTGATCACAAATAACAATTAAATCCCGGCGCATCCACCATATATTCACATTCAAACTAATTAAGGTTAACGTCGTTTTAACTAATTTATAAATAAGTTAAATGCAAAGCCTTGATCAATAATAGGAAATATATACCTCAGTACATCCAACATTTATCTAAACTCTTAAATTACTTAAGAAATACGAACAATACTTTGTGTGAAAACGAAATGGATTAAACGTACAAGTTTGGCGACGTCAAAGAAAAATATGGGAGTTTGTGTGTATTATTCTGTATTGTTGAAAAGTGATTATATATATATATATATATATATATATATATATATAAAGGAAATCTGATATTATCCTAGATAATGGATGAAAAGGGTGGAGACATTGACCGATGGCCTCGCATTCCTTATACATGAATGCGAAATCGATCAATAAAGAGCAATTACTAAGGAGTGTCGAAAGGTTTCTATAAAACAGATCACCATCATCAACAATTTTTAGAAATACACTATAAACTTGTTTATATTTACGTTACACAATAAAATAAAAAAGTTTATTACATTTTATTTGTCAACATCACTCGTCCAAAACGTTATTAACCGGGATAAAATCTCCAACCCCAACAATCGCCTCCTAAAAATACAGTTTAAAGTACAGAAATAGAACCACCACCCTGCACACCCACACACACATACACATAAAAGAAAATAGCAAAATGTGGTCAGAAACCGCACACGCGTGCGATTAGATAAATATCTCAATTGAAAATTTACATAATCGCCCGTGGAGGCCGTGTGTAGAAAAGGGTGCTATTGGGTTAGAGGGTGTGTGTGTGTGTACGTGGGGGGTGGACTGATAAAACTTATATTATTGAGGCCTTACGTGTCGGTCGGGAGTGGCGCGCACGCAACCGAAGATAAATTTATATTTAGATTTATGCCGATTTAAGTTCTTACACGGGGAGCTCGTGCCCGGCTCACATTATTTATTAAGAGGAAAGCCACCCCCCACGCATCTATTCTACCCGCCGGTATGCATGCATGTATGTGGGTACGTCTCCCCGGTGAATTGCCGGGGAATATTTATGGTCTAACTGTTTCTACTTGTGCGAGCACTTTTATACATATTGGATAAATATAGGGTATCTAGAAAAAAAAGGAATATTTGAATTGAATAAAAAAATTAAACTGTTATTCCTTTAATGCATCCTAAAGTACGTAGGATAGTCAGTAATAAACATATATTTATAGTTTATGCCTGAAGTTAGTATTAATATCATTTAGTAGTAAAGTAAGTAAAATAAACTTGTAAGTAAGTTTTTTAACTTCACAACCCTCTTCGTTAACTTAGTTTATTTTATACATACTATCATCAACAAATAAGTTAATATTGATATTCTCCTATTCTCCTTCTCAAGTTGTTTGGAGAAACGAAACTAATATTTACTGGAGACAATAGAATTTGAATGGATAGTTTTAAGCTAAAATTATACCACACTGCATATTCTTTTAAACTTTAATCACTAATTCTTCATTGGTTTCCAGAATCAATAAAATTATTCCAATAATTTTCTACAGAAATTCACAACCACTATTTTAATCTAAATATAAAATAATATGTAGGGTAGATGGGTTTTCATCCTACTGTAAAATTTTAACAAAACAATCGATTATTTCTCAAGAAATTAAAATGTACAGAAGAGGAGTATTAATTTAATTAATTCACTACAACCTTTCTCTAATTAATGGTACTTTCACTAAAATCGACGTTTGTGTTTTACGAATTGGAGGGTAGGTTAGAGGCCACCAACCCACCCTAAATATTAATTTAAACTTCAATCACTGTTTCTCTTATAGTTGCCAGATATAATTAAATTAATTCATCTGGTGATTCATTACAGAAATTCACAAGCACTATTTTGTATCAAATTTAAAAACATATATTGGGTGAATGGGTGACCACTATCTATTATAAAATGTTAACAACACAAACGACTAATTTTCATGAAACTAAAATTTACAGAAATTGAGTTTTAATTTAATTAATCAACTAAAACTATTTCTCTAATTAATTGTACTTCCAGTAAAATCGGCACTAGTGTTCAGTGGGTTAGAGACCACCCACCCACCCTACATACAAATTTAAACTTCCATCAATAATTCTGCTTTGGATTTCAAAAATAATAAAAGTATTTCCATTGATAAATTTTACTCAAATTCACTAGCACTTGGCAGGAAGAAAATAAAACTATCTATTTATTAATTATTTATTATTAACTTAAAATTTTCAAAATTTATTCTAAACTAAATGATTAATAATACAAAACAATTGCTACATCGCAGCTATAAACAACAACAAAATGCGTTGAATCTGAAATAAAGAAAATAGATTTTAATTCAGTGTGTTTAAAACAATTGTGCAATATTATCTATCAAAGGAATTAACTTAAAATTTTCAAAATTTATTCTTAACTAACTTAGTTAATAATATTTCTACCAAACAGTTGCTATATCGTGGCTATAAATACAAAGTCAACGCGTTAAACTTGAATGAAAGAAATGAAAATTAATTTCGGTGTTTAAAATCATTGAAAAAAATAATCCACTCAAGGAATTAGCTTAAAATTTGCAAAATTTATTCTAAACTAACTAATTAATAATATTTCTATAAAGAAATTGCTACATCGCAATTAAAAACAAATAGACTTCAAACTTCAGAGAAAGAAATGAAATTTAATTTCAGTGTTTAAAATCATTGTAAAAAATTATTCAACCAAGGAATTAGCTTAATATTCTTAAAATTTATTCTAAACTAACTAGTTAATAATATATCTACAAAACAATTGCTACATCAGAGGTATAAACAAAAATACAAAACGTTAAACTTGAAAAAAGGAAAATAAAATTGAGTATAGTGTTTAAAATCATTGTAAAAAATTATCCACTAGAAGAATTAGCTTAAAATTTTTAATATTTATTCTAAACTAACTAATTAATAAGACTTCTACAAAACAATTGCTACATCACAGCTATAAACGAAAATAAAACGCGTTGAATTTGAGAGATAGAAAATAAAATTGAATTCAGTGTTTAAAATCATTGTAAAAAAAATTTCACCCAAAAAATTAGCTAAAAATTTTTTAAATTTATTTTAAACTAACTTTATTCATAATATAAACAAAAGGACAAAACGTTGAACTTAAAAGAAAGAAAATACAATTGAATTAATTGTTTAAAATCATTGTAAAAAATTAATCCACCAAAGAAATTCTTTTAAAATGTTTAATATTTATTCTAAAATAGCTAATTAATAATATTTCTACAAAACAATTGCTACATCACAGCTATAAATAAAAAGTCAAAGCGGTAAACTTGAAAGAAAGAAAATGAAATTGAATTCAGAGTTTAAAATCATTGTAGAAAATTATCGACTTAAACGAAAATAAAAAGCGCTGAACTTGAAGGAAATAAAATAAAACTGAATTCAGTGACTAAAATAATTTAAAAAAATTATTTAGTCTAGAAATTCGCTTAAAATACAAGCAAAAAGCCATCGCGTTGAAATTGATAGAAAGGAATGAAAATTATATTCAAAGTTTGAAACGATTGTAAAAAATTATCCATAGAAGTAATTAGCTTAAAATTTTTAAAATTTATTATAAACAAACCAAATAATAATAATTCTACAAAACAATTGCTACATCGCAAATAGACAACACATTGAATTTGAAAAAAAATATAAATAAATTTGCATTCAGTGTTTAAAATCATTGCAAAAAATTAACCACCCAAGGAATTAGTTTAAAATTTTCAAAATATAATCTAATCTAAAGAATTAATAATATTTTTAGAAAACTATTGCTACATCGATGCTATTAACACAAAAATACCGAGTTAAACTAGAAAAAAAAGAAGATTCGATTAAATTAAGTGTTTAAAAAATCATAGTAAAAAACTATCCACATTCCGAATTAGTTTAAAAAATGTATTCTATTATTCTAAAATAGCTAATTAATAATATTTTTTAAATTGCTACATTGCAGCTATAAACAAAAAAGCAAATACGTTGAACTTGAAAGAAATAAAAAAATTGTATTTAGAGATTAAAATCATTGTAAAAAATTATATACCTAAAAACCATGCCATAAAACAATAAAATATTTATTCTAAATTAACAAAGTATTAATATTCCTATAAAAAATGCTATATAGCAGCTATTAACAAAAATATAACGCATTGAACTTCAAAGAAGGAAATGAAAAATTGAATTCAGTGTTTAATATAATTGTAACAAATTATCCATTTAAAGGATTAGCTTAAAATTTTCTTATTTATTTTCAACTGAATAATTAATAATATCTCTAAAAAACAATTATTACATAGTAGCTTCAAAGAAAAAGACAACGCGATAAACTTGAAAGAATAAAAATAAAATTCAATTCAGAGTTTAAAATCATTGTAAAAAAATTATCCATTCGAGGAATTAGCTTAAAATTTTCAAAATTTAATCTTAACTAACTAATTAATAATACTTCTACAAAACAATTATCTAAACTAGAAATAAACGCATTGAACTTATATATAAGAGAATAAAATTGGATGTAGTGTTTAATAGTTATTTAAGGTACAAGTGTAAAAAGTGATTCTTTATTGCACGAACTGGCGTTTAAAAACACGAGCGAGGAACGAGTGAGTTTTTTTAAAGCCAGGAACAATGAAAAATCATGCAAAAAGCGTCTACTTTCTGTACGATCGTAGATAAAATCAATGTAAAAACATTTACCTTATAATTTTTAAAATTTATTTGAAACTAACTTAGTTAATAATATTTTCCCAAAACAATTGCTACATTGCAGCTATAAAAAAAGGCAACGGATTATACTTGAATGAAAGAAATAAAAATTATGTTTCAATTTTGTTAAAAATCATTGTAAAAAACTTTCCATTTAAGGAATTAGTTTAAAATATTCCAAAAAAAATTCTAAACTAACTAATCAATAATATTTTTAGATAGAAATTGCTACATTGTATACAACTATTACAATATTACAACTATAAACATAAAGACAACGCGTTGAACTTGAATGTAATAAAAAATAAATAAATTAAATTCAGTGTTGAAAATCATTGTAAAAAATTATCCACTTAAGGAATTATCTTAAAATTTTTAAAATTTATTCTAAACTAAATAGTTAATTATATTTCTACAAAATAATTGCTATATCGTAGGTGTAAACAAAGAGACAATGCGTTAAACTTGAAAGAAAGAAATGAACATTGAATTCAATGTTTAAAATCATTGTGAATGATTATTCACCAAAGGAATTGGCATAAAATTTTTAAAATTTATTCTAAATTAAAGAATAAATAATTTTTCCTTAAAAAATGCTACATCGCAGCTGTAAAGAAAAACTAACTCGATTACTTTCAAATAAAGAATTGAAAATTGCATTCAGTGTTTAAAATCACTCTAAAAAAATAATACACTCAAGGAATTAGCTTGAAATTTTAAAAAATTTATTCTGAAGTAACTAATTAATCATATTTCTACAAAACAATTACTATATCACAGCTATAATCTAAAAGAAAGCGTTTTGAACTTAAAAGAAAGAAAATAAATTTAATTCAGTGTTTAAAATCATTATAAAAAATTATCCACCCAAGGTATTAGCTTAAAATTTTGAAAATTTATTCTAAACAGATTAATTAGTAATACTTCTATAAAACAATTACTGCATTATACCTACAAAAGAAAAGAAAACGTTGCGAACTTGAAAGAAAGAAAATAACATTGAATTCAGAGTTTAAAATTATTCTAAAAAATTATCCAACCAAGAAATTAGCTTGAAAATTTCAAAATTCATCCTAAATTCACTATATAATAATATTACTACAAAACAATTACTACACAGGAGCTATAAACAGAAATATAAAACGTTAAACTGAAAAGAAACAAAGAAAATTAAATTCAGTGTTTAAAATCATTCTAAAAAAATATCTACAAAAGGAATCAGCTTAAAATTTTCAAAATTTATTCTAAACTAACTAACTAATAACATTTCTATAAAACAATTGCTATATCGACGAAAATAAAATGCTTTGAACTTGAATGAGAGAACATAAAATTGAATTGAGTGTTTAAAATTTTTGTAAAAAAATATCGATCGAAGGAAATAGTTTAAAATTCTTAAAATTTATTCTAAACTAACTAGTTAATAATATTAAAACAATTGCTTTGTCGTAGCTATAAACAAAAAGACAACACGTTCAACTGAAGACAGAAAATAAAATTGAATTCAGAGATTAAAATCATTGTAAAAAAATATCCACCTAAGGAATTAGCTTAAAATTTTCAAAATACATTCTAAACTAACTAGTTAATCATATTTCTTAAAAACATTTGCTACATTGCGGGTATACTTAAAAAGACAACGAGTTAAACTGGAATGAAAGAAAAAAAAATAATTCAGTGCTTTAAATTATTGTAACAATTTATCAACCCAAGGAATTAGCTTAAAATTTTAAAATATTAAATCAACTAGTTAATAATATTTCTAGAAAACAATTGCTATATCGCAGCTATAAACAAAAGATAACGCGTTTAAGTTGAATGAAAATTAAAGTCATTGTTTAAAATCATTGTAAAAAAATATCTACCCAAGGAATTAGCTTAAAATGTTTAAATATATTTATCTAACTTAATTAATAATATTTTCACAAAACAGTTGCAGCATCGTAGCTATAAATAAAAAGACGACGCGTTAAACTTGAATAAAAGAAATAAAAATTAAATTGAGTTTATTTATAAAATCATTGTAAAAAATTAACTATCCAAGGAAATAGTTTTAAATTTTCAAAATGTATTCTAAACTAACTTAATTAATAATATTCCTACAAAATTGCTATATCGCAACTATAAACGAAAAACAATGCATTGAACTTGAAAGAAAGAAGAAAAAAGTCAGTGTTTAAAATCTTTTCTCTTATTGTTTCCAGAAGTAATAAAAGTATTTCAACTAGTATTTTTTTACAGAAATTTATATCTGTATTAACCTAAATCTAAAAACATATGTAGAGTGGGTGAGTGGTCACTGTCCTACTCTAAAATTTCAAATATTCAAGCGACTATTTGCCTTGAAATTTAAATGTTCGAAACTGGAAATTCAATTGAATGGATTCACTGCAATTCTTTCGCTAATTAATTGTAAATTCAGTAAATTATCCTAGTCTAAAATTTTAACATTTCTCTTAAAATTAAAATCTACAGAAATGAAGTATAAATTTAATTAATTCACTACAACTATTCGCTAATTAATTGCAATATCAGTTATTTGAATAGATTTTTTATTCATATAAAAACAATTGCCTAATCGTAGCTAGAAACAAAATATCAGAATTTTGAATAATGGAAAATAAAAAAGTTTTCGCTGAATTAAAAAATTTGTAAAAATATAACAACTAAAGGAATTAGCTGTAAATTTTCAGGATTTATCCTTAATTGAATAGTTTTTAACTTTATATAAAAATAATTGCCTAATCGCCTCTAGAAACAAAATGGCAACGCTCAGAAATTGAATGATGACAAATAAAATTGTTTTCGCTGAATTAAAAAAAATTGTAAAAATATAACCAATTAAGTAATTAGTTTTAAATTTTCTGAATTTATCTTCAATTGAATAGTTTTTAACTTCCTGTAAAAACAATTGCTTAATCATGGCTAGAAACAAAATGGCAGCGCTTGGAATTTAAATGAAGGAATATGAAATTGTTTTCTTTGAAATAAAAATTGTAAAAATGAAACCACTGAAGGAATAAGTTTTACATTTTCAGAATTTGTCCTAAATTGAATATTTTTTAACTTCATATAAAAACAACTGCCTAATAGTGGCTAGAAACATAATAGCAACGCTCAGAAATTGAATGATGATAAATAATATTGCTTTCACCGAATTCAAAAATTGTAAAAATGTAACCATAGAAGAAATTAGCTTTAAATTTTCATGATTTACCCTCAATTGAATAGTTTTTAACTTCCCGTGAAAACAATTGCTTAATTATGATCAGAAACAAAATGGTAACGTTCAGAATTTGATTGATGGAAAATAAAATTGTTTTCGCTGAATTAAAAAAATTGTCAAAATATAACCACGGAAGTAATTAGTTACAAATTTTCAGGATTTGTCCTCAATTGAATGGTTTTTAACACCCGATAAAAATAATTACTTTGTCATGCTTAAAAACAAAATAGCAGCGCTCAAAACTTGAATGATGAAAAATAAAATTGCTTTCGTTGAATTATGAAGAAAATGAAGAAATTATTTGAAAAATATTTAATTTCAATTTTATGTAAACAATTGAAAAAGAAAAATAATACAAACCGAGCTTTTTCAATTGTTTCTTTAATGAAATTTCAATGGTTTGCAAATTTTAAAATGCGTTTTTATGAAAAAGCCAAACTGATTTTTTAAAACAAATTTTTCATTTTGTAAACTACTTTTCTTATCTAATTTCAAATATTTAAAAATTATTTTAAAATTGTTTTTAATCAACTGAACAGTTGTTTTAAATAATTTCAATTGTTTGTCAAACAATGTCAAACCTCGTTTGTTTTTTTTAATATTTATTTAGGTAAATTCTTAAATATTCTGGAGAAAGTTCTCAGTTATTCTTTTAACAACATTTGCGTTGTTTTAATTTAAACTGTTTTAAAATTTCGACTATTTTCAAGCAAATTTCAATTGATTTTTTAACTAAAAATCTAATATCTTCTAAATAATATGTTTTTGTACGTTTTTAAATGTTTGTTTGTTTTCTTTGCAAATTTTAATTGCTTTTGTGTTTTTTTTTCAGACAAATTTTAAACAGTATTTTAATTTTTAAACTCTTTTAAGCAAATATTTAATCAATTATTTGACAATTTTTCAATTGTTTTTGTAAAATTCTAATAGATACTTTTGAAAGGTTTTTTTATTTATATTTTTTTATTTGGCAAATATTTTTTAGTTTTCAATTGTTTTCAATTTTTCACTGTTTTAATTCCAACTATTAAAACATTTCAACATGTCAACTTTCAAGTATTTTTGTTACTAAAAATCTTACTTAAAGCTTTTTAAAAAAGTAATCCGTTTTCGGAATGATTTCAAATGTTTTTTTTAACTGTTTCGAAGCAAATTTGAATTGTTTGTTTACTAAAAATCTAATATCTATTTTTGTACGTTTAAATTTTTTTTCTTGGCAAATTTCATTTGTTTTTGTGCAATGTCAACTGTTTCAGACAAATATCAAATACTATTTAATAATTTAATATAATTTAATTTAAGCAAACTTTTAATTAATTATTTGACTTAAGCAAGTTTTCAATTGTTTATGTAAAATTCATATTTTAGGGTTTTTTGTTTTTATTTTTTTATTTGGCAAATATTTTTTTTAGTCTTCAATTGTTTTTAACAAAATTTTCATTGTTTTAATTCCAACTATTTAAAAATTTTAACTGTTTTTATTTTGTTAAATTTCAACTGTTTTTTTATTAAAAATCTTATTAAAAGCTTTTTAAAGCGGTTTGGTAATATTTTCAAATGTTTTTTCGTAGGAAATTTTAAATTATTTTAAGCAAATTTTTAATAGATAATAATTTTAACTATTTTTTTTTATTTAGGATAACATTTTTTTGACATTTTTGCATCTGTTTACTTCAAATACTTCTAACAGTTTCTAAGCAAATTGTTTTTTTTTACTAATAATCTAATATCTTTGAAAAAAACTGTTTTTGTAAGTTTTAAAATGTTTTTTCTTGGAAATTTCAATTGTTTTTGTGCAATTTCAACTGTTTCAAGCAAATTAAAAATATTATTTCAATTTTTAAACTCTTTTAAGCAAATTTTATATTATTAAGCAATTTATCAATTGTTTTTGTAAAATTCTAATAAATATTTTCGAAAGGTTTTTTTAAATTTTTTTTTTGGCAAATCTGAATTGTTTTTAAAAAAAAATTGAAAACTAAGATTTTAAAATATTTTTTAGTTCTCAATTGTTTTTAAGAAAGTTTTCATTGTTTTAAATAGTCTAACTAAAAATTGAAATGGGTTTTTTTTGACAAATTTCAATTGTTTTTTAATGAAAAGTTTTACTAAAAGCTTTTAAAGAAGTAAACTGTTTATTATTATTGCTTAGCAAACATTAATTAATGTCAACTGTTTTAGACAAATTTTAATAAATTTAACTTTTTTTTAATTCCAATAATTTTTAAATTTTAACTCTGTGCTCAAAATTTATTGTATTTTTTTATGTATGTATCTATTAATGTATTTTGTTAACAGGTTATCCAAAGAATCATAATAAATAAATAAATAATGTATTTAAAAAAAATCGTCAACTGTTTATTTGTAATTATTTTAAATACTTCAATTTCAGTTTTTACTCTTTTAAACGATTTTTAATAGGTTACTTAATTTAAGGAAATTTTCAATTGTTTTTTTAGTTATTAGTAAAATTTAAAAAAAACAATTTTCGAACAATTTTTTATTTTATTTTAACGTGTCTTTTCTCGACAAATCTTAATTGTATGTTTTGATAAAATTATCGTATATAAAACTATTTCCGGGAAATGTTTAAATATTGTTCTTAATGAAATATTTATTATTTTAATTTAAACTATTTTCTAATAATAATTAAAACGTTTCTACCGAAAATTATTATTTTCTTTGTGCTAGGTTTTATTGATTTTCACTTTTTTTTTAAACTATTACTTTCCTGATTTTTTTCTACTACTTTTCTTTAAGTTCTCTAACTATTATCCGTTCATTTTTCGACTACATTATTTACAATTTTTTTGCATTCGTCTAGCGTACTCTTGACCTACCACAATAGGCGGTATATTAAGATAGGTCAGGATGACACTAGGTCAATACACTTTATGTTGTGGTAGGTCATGAGTACGCTGGATCAATGAAATATTTATGTATGTAAAAATGAATATTGAATTTATTGAGTTAGGTCAGGAGAACGTAAGGTTAATAGAAAATTAATTGAGGTAGGTCAATAGTACGTCGGGTTTGTATAATAATAATAATAATATAATAATATTTATAGTGCATATTTAAGATAAACAATACACCTACAATTAATATAGAACTTTTATGGTTCTTGTAAAAATGTTAACACGTGAGTGAAAAGTAAAGGATAAAAGCTAAATAAAATATTGAATATTTAGCAAAAATTCTAAGAAGTTGCTTGAAGCCATGGAATATTAATAGTTGAAAATAAGGCGAAAATAGTTGAAAATTGTTACAAATATCAGCAATGAAAATATAATCATTTAAAAATCATTTTTTAAACTTGAAATTACTTATTTTTTTTAAGAGATTCCTTAATTGTTTCTAAAAACAAAAGAATATCTTCAAGAAATAGAAATTGATTAGTATAATTTAAAAATTGTCAAAATAAACATTATATAGAGACAATAAATAATATTGAGAAGATTATGATAGAATTAAAAAAAACTATTAAAAGTCGTAACAAAATATAACCATTAATCAACCCCCATGGCGTGGGTGGGTGTACACTATATCTTACCCTAAAATTTTAACAATACTCAGTTTAATTTCTATTATTATGTTAAGCAACTCTTCTTTACTTAACAATCACAATAATTATTTCTTGTGTCATACATTTGCCTGTATTTATCGTTGCCTTGTTATTCGATAAAGAACTATTGTATATAAGACTTCCCGAAGTAATTATTTACGTCTCGAGGGCGGCGAGTTTATTTATTATTCATTTTACATCCCTACAGCGATGTGTTTTCATTGAGCGAACTTAAAGTCTGTAATATATTCCCTTGAAATCGAGCTTCGCGTCCGGAGGCATTTCAAATATTAAATTTTCTACTTTAATATGAGATATTATAAGTTTTCCATTTTCCATTCAACCCTCGGAATAGTGGCAAAATAAAAACCCACAAATAAAATAAGAATATATTTTTGACAGGGTTTTTTTAACTATAAATTATTATTTGCAGTTTTAAGTTTTCCTTTTTCCATTCAACCCTCAAAATTGTGAAAAAATTAACACCAAACGAACAAAATAAAAGTATATTATTGACAGTTTTCTTTTTTAAATTAAAATTTATTATCTGCAAGTTTAAGTAATTGTTATTCTTTATCAATAATTTACAGTTTATTCAAACAAATTTTAACAGATAAATTTTGATTTTAACAATACATCAAACGTTTTATTTCATTTCGAATTTGTAAACGTCCTTTACACATGGCAATTAAATTAAAAATAATTGTCAATAATACAGGTAACGAACTGCTACAGCTATAGAGCCAATTACTCGTATTTCGTTATGAAGTGTTGTTTAACAAGGCGATACGCAAAAGGAAATAAGGAAAATGTGATTAAATTAAAGGTAATTAATAAAATGGAGTGGCATATATATATTTCTATTGAGAGAGGGAGAGAAATAATAAGAAGTTCAAGAGGTCGTAAATGTCGGAATGCGATCGTCAAAGGAAAAAGAAAAGTGGGCTGTAGAGGGAGAGGTTGTGTAAAAATAACCGTGATTAATTACGTCGGACAGGTCGTAAATTATACGCGCACATTCGAAAACTGATTAATGAAATTTTGCGTTATGGATCGAGAACGTAGATTAATTCGGTGAAGTCAAGATAAGGTTTTGTAATTATAATTAGAAAGATTTTGCAATGTATTATGTAATAAATTATAATTATTAATAATATTTGAAAAAAAAATCACGATCACAATACTTCTCCTATATTTCATATAGGGAAAGTAAAAACAATCATAAAATTGCTTCAGAGAAATGGAATTATAAAAAATTCAATTGAGAAATAATCTATTTGATAATTGAAAAAATTGAATATTTAAAATTTTAATAGTATACACTTATTCACTTTATATTTAGAAGGAGATTTTAGTTGCAATAGTTTATCATTTGCGTTATTTTAAATGTACACCTCTGGTTGGCAAAAGGTATTTCCTCCCCGCTCATGCCCCCCTATCTAATTATAAGTTGAAAAGATCAAACTTGAAAACTCATCTCGAACGACGTAATTCAATAGAATGGGGTTTTACGCTGTTCGCCTCCTGACTGAGCGCTCGTTCTGAATGGGATACAAAAAAAACTTTCCTTTTCACTTTTGGCAATCACTCGAACGTAATTATCAACGATTTACTTTACTTCTAGTCTATTAAACAAAATATTAATTATGTAAGCATGAGAAATTAAAAAAAAAGCAGTGAGATTTATTAGGAATTGTAATTGGTTTTATTATAAAGTTTATAATTTTAAAATATGTTTCCTTAAATTATACGAAAGAAATTTATTAACAACAGCAAGATTTTAAAACACGTTTATTAATTGATTAATGGTTGAGGCTTTAACTTCATGATACGTCTTGGAAAATTAAACAAAAACGTTTACGTTGTTGATATTACAATTTATTAAGACTCAAACACATACTTATTTATAGTTATTGATTAAGTTTATTATAATCCCTTAAACTTGTAGACTTAAAGTCTTCTGATACATTTCCATTTCAACAATTAAAATATTTTTCTCCCTTTTATACAACAATAACTAAAATTAATGAGAAACAATATGTTTTTAAATTCTAAATAAAAGACAATATAAAATCTCCACAATTTATTATCCGTATCATATTGTTATATATTCCCTTTACGCAAAAAAATACTTATCCTTAAAAAATTATTTAAAACTAGGAATTCAAAATGTGTTTAAATTCTTCTGTTATCGAAAGTATCAAAAATGGAATGAAATTTTCTTTTAAAACGCTGGTGAAGATTTCATAAAAGTTTTCTTTAAAATTGTTGAAAATGTGGTCCAGAACTTGATTACCATTGTAAAATTCTACGTTGGTAAGCCTAAAAGATAAAGATGATAACGATAAAGTAATACACATGGATACCCACAAATAAATGATCAGTACATTTTTAGTAAACTCAAACGACGAATTAGAGTTTTAAAGTTAAAACTCACTTAATGAGAAATTTAAGATTTTCAAACTGGTTAAGAAAGGTAATTGTTTCGAGAAAAAAAAAATTCAATATACTTACGTGAAAGATGAACTATTTCCGATCAAATCGAAGGAATCTTGCAAAACATTGAAGTTTAACCGGAGTTTGAGATCAAAAATATGCGTGTTCATTTCACCAGAGTAAGACACAAATGAATCGAAAATGTATTTTGACGTGAACTTGAAAATAAAAAGGATATTTATAGTTAATATACTAATTATGAATTTTTATTTAATATAATTAATTCAAAAAGAAACATAACTATATGATTTAATACTCACCCTTACTCTCTCAAACGACATTAATACGTCACAAAGTCCATTTTCTGAATCGACTACAATAACATCGAATGAATAGGAGTGGAGATTTCTAACTATGGTTTCATTTAAAGTAATGGTCGTAGGATAGAATGGATCTCTGGATGGTATGAAGCTCCAAACGATTTCTCGTTAAGTAAGGTTGTTTAAAACATTAGCATTAAATTGGAAAATTCGCCATGCGTTTAAGGAAATCAAAAAAAAAATTTGATGAAGAAATGGAATTCAAATTTTTGTCCGCATCTTAAAAAACAATTTATCTTTAAAACACAACAAAACAATTGACGTACGTTGTCTAGAAACAAAATAGTAACGCTCTAAACCTGAATGATCATAAGTGGAAAATTCATCATGTTTTTAAGAAAATCTAAAAAATATGACTACAGAAATAGATCCAAAATTTGTGTAGGCATATTAAGAAATAACATATCTTTAAACCAAAAAAAACAATTGCCAGACGGTAACTAGAAACAAAAGAATAACGCTCTAAACTTGAATAATAAAAAGTCTAAAATGAATCATGCTATTAAAAATAATTACAAAAACAATATCACTCTTGAAATTCTTGACCTATTTTCTTGCTAATATAAAGAAATGATTAATCTTCAATATACAACAAACTCCGATTAGAAAATTGGAACACTCTAAATTTTAATGATCAAAAGTGGAAAATGCATATCACGGTTGAAATAAATATTCAAACAAAATATTACTGCTACTATTAAAATTTATCTTGCGTATTAAAAAAATAACATATTTTTAATTTACAATAAAACCATAGGCTTACACTAACTAGAAATAAAACAATAATGCTTAAAACTTGAATGAACAAAAGTAGACAAACTTAAAAAAAAATACTTAAAAAACTCACTGCAGAATTAGGCTGTAAATATATTTTATATATCAAAAATAACGAATCTAAATTACAAAACGAAATCATCAAAGTATACTAACTAAAAACAAAATGACAACGCTTAAAACTTGAATGAACAAAAATTATAAAATCATCAGGCGAATAAAAATTCTTTAAAAAAAATCATCATTACAGATTTTGACTCAAATCTTCTTATACGTATAAAGAAATAAAAGTGTAATTAATATATTTTAGTTAAACAATCGATGTACGTTGTCTAGAAACAAAACATACACGCTTTGAATTTTAATAGGCAAAAGTGGAAAATTCATCAGACCAATAAAAACGATTTGAAAAAATTATCACTACAAAAATAGACTTAAAATTTATAGTATATATTGAATTAAAAAAGTATTTTAGCCTCCCAGTAAAACAGTCGATATACATCAACTAGAAACAAAACACCAACGCTCAGAACTTGATGAATAAACATGGAATCCAGCAGGCAATTTAAAAAAAAAAAACGAAAAAAATTATTATCACCGAGAAAATAGACTCTAAATTTCTTGAATATATTTATAAAAAATGTAACTAGAAACAAAACGACAATGCTTAACACTTGAAAGATTAAAAAAGAAAAATTCATCAGTCGATTTAAAAAAAAATCGAAAAAAAATATTATTACCGAGAAAATTGACTCTAAATTTTTTGTGTATATTTAAAAGAAAATTATCTGTAATTTTCAGTAAAACAATCGACGTACATTAACTAGAAACAAAACGACAACGATTGAATCTTGAATGATTATAAACTAAAAATTCATCAGGTGATTTAAAATAATCGAAAAAAAAAATACCACCGAAGAAATAGATTCTTAATTTCTTCTGCGTATTAAGTAGTAATGTACCTTTAATTTACATTAAAACAAGTGACGTACGTTAATTAAAACCAAAATGGCAGCGCGCCAAACTCAAATGATTAAAAATGGAAAATTCATCAGGCGATTTAAAAAATATCGAAATTAAATTATCAACGGAGAAATTGACTCTAAATTTCTTCTGTACATTAAGAAGTAACGTATCTTTATTTTACAGTAAAATAAGTGACGTACTCTAAACAGAAACAAAACGGCAACGCTTGAAACTTGAATGATTAAAAATGAAAAATTTACCAGGCGTTTCAAAAAATTTGGAAAAAAAACTACCACCAAAGAAATAGACTCAAAATTTTTTTTGTATTTTGAGAAGTAACGTATCTTTAATTTACAGAAAAATAATCGACGTAAGTTAACTAGAAACAGAACGCCAAGGCTTCAAACTTAAATGATTAATAATGGAAAATGCATAAAACGATTTAAAAATATTGAAAAAAAAATATCACCAGAGAAGTAGACTCCAAATTCTTTGTGTATATTAAAAAGGAATGTATCTTCAATTTACAGTAAAACAATCGTCGTACGTTAACTAGAAATAAAACAGCAACGCTTGGAACTTAAATAATTAAAAATTGAAAATTCATCAGGCGATTTAAAAAATATCGGTAAAGAAAATACCATCGGAAATATAAACTCTAAATTTTATTTCTACATTAAGAAGTAATGTATCTTTTATTTACAGTAAAATAAGCGGCGTGGGTTAAGTGGAAACCAAATGATAAAGCTTGAAACTCAAATAATTCAAAAATGAAAATTCATCAAGCGATTCAAAAAATATTGAAACAAAAATTGTCACCGAAGTAATAAACTCTAAATTTCTTCTGTATATTAATAAGTAATGTACCTTTTATTTTTACATACATCAACCAAAAACAAAATGGAAACGCTTGAAACTTAAATGATTAGACCTGAAAATTCATCAGGCGATTCACAAAATATCGAAAATAAAAAATACCACCGGAGATATGGACTCTAAATATGTTGTGTTTATAAAGAAGGAATGTAGCTTCAATTTACAGTAAAACAATCGACGGATGTTAACTAGAAACAAAACGGCAACGCTTGAAACGTATTTGATTAAAAAAGGAAGATTCATCAGGCGATTCAAAAAATATTGAAACCAAAATTATCACCGCAGAAATAGACTCTAAATTTCTTCTGCATATTAATAAGTAATGTATCTTTGATTTACAGTAAAACAATCGACGTACATCAATTAAAAACAAAACGACAACGCTTGAAACTTAAATGATTACAAATAAAAATTCATCATGCGATTCAAAAAATATCTAAAAAAAAAATACCACTGGAGATATGGACTCTAAAATGTTTGTGTTTATTAAGAAGGAACGTATCTTTAATTTACAATAAAAAAATCGACGGATGTTATCAAAAAATAAAATATACCTACCGGAAAAATAGACTTAAATTGCAATTATTAAAGAGGAAAAAAATTTTGTTGCATTTTATCGTTTCATTGCAAATCCATGTTGTTTAAATGTAATATAATTATGTAAATGAGGGAAATATTTTTGCACCAATTATTACTTGAAATATATTATTCTCACCCTCCAGTCAGTAAAATATCATCAAAAATTATTTGAAATATTTGTATTAATACATCAATTAAAAAATACAATTATTTTGTGTTTGATTACATTTTACGACTTTCAACTAAAACCCTCGCTTATGTTTTAGTGATTGGAGGGTGGATAGAGGCCACCCACCCACCCTACATATACATGATAACTACAATTGCTAATCGTTGATGATTTTGCTGCTGAAAACAATAAAACCCTTTACGCAGTGGAAAATGAAACAAAACCAAAATTTTAATTTAAATCTAAATTACATTTTATAGCATATCTTATCTAATTTAGATTTAAAGTCTGCCCACCCATCATGCATCAAATTTTTCGAAACTTCGAAGTATATTTTTGAAAATCTAGAATTCTGGAAACTACAGGAAATCTAAAAGATTGCAAAAAATATTATTGCAATTTGGTAAATAAATCTCTAACAAACTGCAGAATTCCAAACGAGAAATTGTTCGAAAAACCTAAAAATCTCGACGAGACTGGAAGAATAAAACCTTCGGCAAATATTTTCGTAATTTGGAAGAAAAATATCTAAAAATCTCAAGAAGAAAAATCACTAGAAAACGCTATAAATTTAAAGGATAGTAGAAAATTATAGAAGTACAATTTTGAAAATCTAGAAATATGGACGATATTAGAAAACTAAAACCTTCGAAAACTATTTTTGCAGTTTGTAAGAGAAATCTCAGAAAATCTTTAGAGCCCCAAGCGAAAAATTGTTGGAAATGTCTAGAAATCTGAAAACTATTGGAAAAATAATAGCTTCAAAAAATATTTTTGCAATTTGGAAGAGAAATCTCTAAAAAAAAACTTTGGATCTCTAAACGAAAAATTGTTGGAGAAATTTAAAAATCTGAAATATAGTGGAAAACTAAAACAATTAAAAAATATTTTAGCAATTTAAAAAGAAATATTTAAAAAAATAGAATAATATAGAAGTGTTAATAGAAAAATATAGAAGTGTGAAAAATTTTAGAACCTGCGAAGTATATTTTTGCGAATCTAGAAATCAGAAACCTGCTGGAAAACTCCAAAACCTTCGAAGATTATTTTTGCAATTTGAATAATGAATGATTGAAAAAGCCTTGAAAAGCAAAAGTAGTCGAGTAAGTAGATACAAAATGTTGAAGCAAACCAAGTGCAATTTAATTTAAACCTTCATCAGTAATAGTTCTAAATATTTTACCGAGTGATAAGTGAGAAAGTCATTCAAGAAAAAAAAAATCTTTTGGTTTCTAAGACAGATACTGAAAATTTATAATTTCGAAGCCAATTTTGAAAATCAAGAATTCTTTAAGATGCTGAAAAAATATGAAACCACAGTTAGATAAAAGAAGAGTGGAAAAAATCTGAATAAAAAAATATTTAAAAAAATTGGACAACATTTAAAAAAATCCTCGTAGTTAAAAATTATATTCTAGTTTAATTTGAAGACATGCCTAACAAAATTAGGCAAGATATGCTATGAATTTGTAGTAGTCCAGAATTTGGCAAAAATAAGTAGTAAAAGTTTTATACCATTTTTTTTGAGAGGCAAAAATTAGAAAATTATATTTAAATTTTTTTATTTTTCCTTTAGACACGTTTATTCGAGGAAATTCTCTTACAATAGTAAAGATTTTTATTTTCATCTAGATTTTCAGATTTTTCGTTTTTTTCAAAATTAATAAACAATTAACTTTGTTGGTGTAAAAAGTGATACCAACAATATTAATTATTTATTCTGAATTAACAAAATGATTGTTTATTTATTTTGAATTATCAAAATGTATAACAAAACCTCCACAATTACTTATTTATTAATAAATTATTTTAATTTAGCGATTTTAAAGTTTCTGAATATTCCACAACAGTCTCATTGACCAAATGTGGTATGAATTTTTTGTTTAAAATGTTAAAAAACACATCGTCGAAATTGCTGTTGAAAGTGTTAAAAACACTGTCCTTGATTGGGTTGCCTCTATAGAATTCTGTACCATGAACCCTAAAAAGAACAAAATTGTAAGAAAATAACATTCACATCTACCACTAACAAACTTACAAACTTTGGATAATTTAGCATAATTACAATAGTCGCTATTAACAGATAACTTCAATCTACCTGTTTGGGATCTAGTGCAACGTTTAAACAATAGATGGCACCTTTATGATTTAATCGTATTTTATTTTATTGAAAAGTTGTTAAAATTAAAGAAAGATATCTTTACTCCCCTCTATTTCATACACGTTTAACAAGCTCAAATTCTTACTACTATAAATTCAAATAGTTTAGAGTTGGTCTATCTAAACCACTTGACTTAATATCTGTTTCGAGAAGAAAACTAGATATACTTACGTAAATTTTGCTGCACTATCTATCAAAATAAAGCTATTATTCTCCACATTAAATTTTAAGTCGAGTATAAGATCATTAATATACACATTCATTTCTCCAGAATTGTATATATTGGAATCGAAAACGTAATCGGACGTAAACTTAAAAGAAAAAGAAAAAAGTATTATTCGATTTCTTATTATTAAAATTCATAAACGATGACATAATTTTAAATACATTATGCTTTATTACGTACCCTTACGCTATCGTAGATAATTGTTACGTTAAAAATTGATAAATCCGGATTGGTTTCAGAAATTTCAAATTCATAGGAGTTTAGATTACGAGCTATGGAATCTGTCAATATGATTCTCGTAGAAAAGCTGCCTGCATTTAGAAGCAGCGTGACTGGTAGGAAAATAGTTTGGGGGGTTCCTAAAAAGAAAAAACCATTACAACACTAATTATAAAAAATTTATTATGCTAACTTACGAAATCTTCATAGTTGTTAGTATCTGGGATATCAATACAATTCAATGTTGTATTCGTAATTACGGAGTCAATTATCTCTTTATTTAATGCAGCATCACTAAATTATAAAATAGTTATATCAGATGTTTAAAATTAAATAAATGAATCTAAAAGATATTTACGTTATAAATTGACATCCGCAGATGAACGCAAAAATTGTAATTGGATTCCACATTTCATAACCACTGATTTTTTTCATATTTTCTGGTGTTTACGTATTTATTGCTCTTATATTACAATAAGTATTGTTATAAATATATTACATTTGCATTGGTTCATAATTGAATTGAAGAGCAAATATGTATTATGTATTTTGTGTTACGTGCATGTACATATTTCATTAACATATTTTTATTTTTAAAAATATTCCAATACTCACGTTTCATAATAATAAAAATAATAGATATTTGTATTTAAAAAATACAATTTGAAAAATACCTCATTTTGTTATAAAAGTAATTGTTTATAATACAAATTTTATTTGCTATAAGAATACTTCATTTTTATTTTTAGCATTATCATAATGTTTCACCAGGTGAAAAAAGAGAAACAAATACAACATATAGAAAAGGAAATATGAAATATTTTAGTAATTTTTGGCCTAAAACAATTTACCTTTATATATATATATAGTATGTTACAGTATTTACAGCGATTATGGCTGTTTTAATCAATGGCTTAATAAAAAGGTTTATTCAAAACGAAAAACAGTTTCATATTTAATTTAAAAGATAAATAAATATCTTTCTTCCTCAACTTGCGAAAAAAATTAAAAATTAATAATTTTGATATTTTTGCCTACTGCTAATAAACTATAGGAGTAAAATGTAATTTACGTAACAAGTAATTGCAAAGAATTCAGAATTATTAAGAATAGCTTTTTGCGTAAATCTCATAGTTTTCGAGAAAAATGTAAAGAAAGTACTATCAGCATTTTTTATGTTTTTTTTTTTTTAAATTTTACAACTTTTAATTAAAATCCTCGCTTATGATTTACTGCTTAGAGGGTGGGATAGAGGCCACCCGCCCACCCTACATATACAAGATAACTAAATACTAATCGTTGATAATTTTGCTACTTAAAAAACAATCAAATCAAACAAATATATTTTCCAAAAACTTTCATCCATATTTCAAGCAAATGTTCAACAATTCTTTTAAATTTGTTATTTGTTTTTTAGAAGTTTTTTTCGTTGAAAGGTTTCTAGATTTTTTTTAAATTAATCTAATAAGTTTTGAAGATTAATATCGCTGGTTCTAAATTTTTCAACAATTTCTTTTCTGCCTTTGATATTTTTTTCAGCTCTTTCTCTATCAAATTGATAAATCGTTATTTAACAATTTGTAGCAATTTTTCTTCCAAATTTCTGATTCTATCAAAAATTCTTCTAAATTATAAAAAATTTTCAAAATTAAACGAAAACGCTTACTTTGTTGATTTCACACTTAAAGTGTGATATCAACAAAGTAAAAGTTTTTGTTTAATTTTCCAAGATGTATCACGAAGTTAACGGCTCAACCATTAATCAATTAAACATTTTTCAGCAATTCGTTTCAAAATTTCTACAAATTTTAAGCAAATTGTGAACATTTTTCCTGAAATTTCTCTTTATTTGGTTAAGAATTTCCCAGTAAATTTTTAGAATTTTTATTGAATTCCCTACTAATAGACTTCTTCAGAGTTAAAAATTGCAAGATTATTATTTTAAGGACGCTATTTTTTTTCTGGGTTTGTAGCATTTTTGTCTCTAATTTTGTTTAGCATTTTAAAGCAACTTTTATTCTAAACTTCTGTCTTCTTTAAATTTTTTTAGATATTTTGGTAATATTTCTAGAACTCCTAGCATTTTTTTCAATATTTCTAAAAATTTATATAATTTTCTTCAGTTTCTTGATTTTTCTAAAAATGAAATTGTTAAGAATTGTTTTTTAGAAATTCTTCTTTCAAACATTCTTTTAGATTATTTGAATTTTTCAAAAATTTACTTCTAATTTCTGTCCTCTTCCACATTGTTAGATTTTTTCCTAAGATATCTAGAATTTTTCAGTAATTATTTTCAATATTTCTACAAATTCCTAGAAATATCTCTTTTTTGCCTACAATTTTCTAGCAATTTCTCTTACAAGTTTCCTTCTGGATTACTAGAATTCTTCAACAATTATTACTGGATTCATAGAATTTTTTAGAAAATAAACTTTTATTTTTTTTTCTAACAATGTTTATTCTGGATTTTTAGAATTTCTTAAGAATTTCTCTTCCAAATTTCGGAAACTGTCTCTAAGAATTTATTTAGCATTTTAAAGCCGTTTTTTATCTCTTCTTCAATATTTCTCACAAATTTAATCCCTAATTTCTAGAAGTTTCTTCAAAAAGAAATTTGTAATTTTTTGTTCTCTAAAAATTTCTCTTCTCTTCCAAATTAGATTAGATTTTTCGCCAAAGTTTTTAGATTTTTTCTGCATTTTGCTTCTCATTATTTCTGCAAATTGAAAAAACTTTCTTGAGATTTCTTGATTTTTTTCAAAAATTCTGTTTTAATTTGTTGCGATTTTTTAAGCCATTTCATTTAGATTTCTAGTGAATTTTCGGATATCTCTTCTCTTCCAAATTGTTAAAGATTTTCAAGTATTTTCTAGCACTTTTACTTAATATTTCTATAAATTTTCACCATTTTTTCTTATAAAGGTTATACATTTTTTGAACAATTCTTTTCAGACGTTTTAGAATTGTTCAGTAGTTTCTCGTTCAAATTGCAAGGTAATTGCATCCAAGATTTTTAAAACCTTTTTTAAGCAATTTTATTACTGAATTTCTGTTCTGTTTCAAATCATTAATTTTTTTATCCTTCAGCAATTTTTTTTTTTCAGATTTCTGTTCTCTTTTTAATAATTAGAATTTCCTCTAAGATTTTTGGACTTTGCCAGTAAAATTTCATTTCAAAAATTTCAAACAATTCCTCTTCAATTTATAAAAATTTTTTTGCCACTTCTTTTCCAAATTTTTTTTAGGTTCATAGACTTTTCCAGCAATATTTTTGTGTTCACTTTTAAGTTATTAGAATTTTCTCTGAGATGATTATAGTTTCCAGCAATATTTTGATTCATAAATTTCTAGCAATTTCTGTTATAAATTGCAAACAGTTTTCTTATTTTATTTTGCAGTAATTTCTCTTTAATTTATTAGATTTTTTTTGCCATTACTCTGCCAATGTTTCTTCTAGGTTCCTAAAATTTTTCACACTTTTTTGTGTTCTCTTCCAAATTATTAGAATATTTTTAAAGATATTTAGTAATTTTCAAACAAAATTCCATCTCTAACTAAATTATTATGTTTTACTGATTGGAGGGTGGGATAAAAGCCACCCACCCATCCTACGTATACATGATAACTTTAATTGCTAATCATTGATGATTTTGCTGCAGAAAAGAATAAAACCCTTTATGTAATAAAAAATAAAACAAAATCAAAATTTAAATATAAATAAATTTCTATAGCTAATCTTAGTTAATTTAGATATAAAGTTCACCCACCCATAATGCATCAAGCTTTTACTAATCTACACACTCAAAAATGTTTCTTTTTAATATCTTTTTCATTCAAAAATTTAAAAATTTAATAATTTGAAATAAATAAAATTAGTTTTGAAATTATAAATAAATTTTATCTTTATTTCAACTTTCTAGATTGAAAATAGAAACATTTATGATAATAAGAATATTTAAATTGAACAGTTTAAGAAGTAAATAACTTACAAATATTTGAAATTTAGAAAATTTTAAAATGTTGTAATTTTGAAAATTTTAAAACGTTGAAATTTGAAATTTTTAAAATTCTGAAATTTAAAACTGAATTTGATTTCAATTTTAACTTTCCAGATTGAGATTTAGAACATTTAATAAATAAATTAAGAATTTAAAAATGAAAGAATTTAGAAACTTGCGAATTTAAGATTTTAAACATTGGATAAGTTAAGAAGTTTATAATTCTCCAATTTATCAGTTTTCGGATTAGACCATTTG
Source organism: Ontholestes murinus (assembly GCA_963969525.1). Taxonomy (NCBI): domain Eukaryota; kingdom Metazoa; phylum Arthropoda; class Insecta; order Coleoptera; family Staphylinidae; genus Ontholestes; species Ontholestes murinus. The sequence goes on from OZ018391.1 coordinate 6,086,685, forward strand.
ATGACAAGAAAATAAGAATATTTAGAATTTGTAAATTGGAAAATAAAAAAAATTAAAAATTCAATATCTGAAGAAGTGGAAAACTAAAGATTGAAAGAAATAAAAACTTGGGAAACGAAATAATTATAGATACATAATATTAGAGGATTCAGGAATTTGAATATTTAGAATTGTATAAATTAAAAAATCACAAAATTATAAAATAAGAGTATTAGAAAATAGGAGAATTTTCAAATTTGAAAAGATTTTTTTGATTGAAAATAGTAAGTTTGACAATTAGAATATTTAGGAATAGCAATAATAACAATAAATTGTTTCAAAGCTTCAAAAGTTTTAAAATTTGAAAATTTGAAAATTTGAAAATTGATAAATGAATAAATAAGTCGAGAATTTGAAAAACTGAAAATATAAATAGTTAAAAATATGATAAATTAAATGGTTGAAAATTTAAATGTTTGAAATTTTGAAAATTTTAATCATTGAAAATTTAAAAATTTGAGAATTTAAAATTTAGAAATTTTGAAAACTGAAAATTTGAAAATGATATTTTTTTTGTTAATTCCACTTTCCAGATTGTGAATTAAATATTTTAACGAATTAATAATTGTAAACATATTTTAAAATTTTAAAATTAATAAATAAAGAAATTGGGAAATTTATCAATTTTAATATTAAAAATTTACTAAGTTAACAAATTTGAAAATTAAAGTGCAAGAAAACTTGAGAATTAAAGATTTTAAGCATGGGAAAGTTAAGACGTTAAAAACTTTTTAAATTATTAGTTTTAGAATTAGAGCATTTTAGGTCAAGAAAATAAGAAATTTGGACATTTGAAAATGGAAAAATTAAAGGATCGGAGAAGTGAATAAGTAAATATTTAAAGAAATAGAGAATTAGGAAAGTAAATAATTAGAGAAGTATTGAATTAGAGATCTAATGAATTTAAAAAATTTGAATTCTAAAAATTAAAAAGAAATATAATTTAAAAATTTTAAGAGAATTAGCAAATATGAATTTTTGAAAATTTGAGGGATTTTTAAATGAAAATATTTAGTTTGACAATTAGAAAACTTAGGATAAATAACAAGAAAGTGGAAAATTTTGAAAGCTTAAAAACTTAAAAAGCTGACTATTCGAAAATTTGGAAATACTAATAATAAAATTTGAAAGATTGAATTATCATTTTAAGTTTTAATGATAACTTTACTCTGTATTTGGCCTTTTGGCTGTTGTGTAAAGACCAATAAATAAATAAATTTAATTTTTTTAATTATTTAAAAAATTTAAACTTTGAACTTTGACTATTTGAAAATTTAAGCATTGCAAAATTTAACTTTGATAATTTGATTATTTGATAATTTGGAATATTGAATATATAAAAATTTCAAAATTTGAAAACTCGAAAATTTCAAGATTTCAATATTTCAAAATTACAAAATTTGAACATCTGAAAATATTAAAATTTGAAAATTTGAATATATAATATTTTGAAAAACCAATAAATAAATAAATTTAATTTTTTAATTATTTAAAAATTTTAAACTTTAAACTTTGACTATTTGAAAATTTGAAAATTTAAGCATTGCAAAATTTTACTTTGATAATTTGATTATTTGATAATTTGGAAATTTGAATATATAAAAAATTCAAAATTTGAAAACTCGAAAATTTCAAGATTTCAATATTTCAAAATTACAAAATTTCAAAATTTGAATATCTGAAAATTTTAAAATTTTAAAATTTGAATATTTGAAATTTTGAAAATTTGAAAATGAATTCATTTTTATTAATTCAACTTTCTAAAATTAGAATTAGAAATTTTAGCAAAAGAATACCAGGAAGAACATTTTCAGATATTTAGAAATTTATTAATTTGAATATTAAAGATTTGTCAATTTAAGATATTTAGAATTTAAAGTAGAAAACTTGATAATTAGAGATTTTAAACATTAGAAAAGTCACAACTTTTCAATTTATCATTTATAGTATAGAATTGGATCATTTTAGGACCAGAAAATCAGAATTTAAAATTTGAAAATTAGTAAATGGAAAAATTAAACCTTCGTAGAAGTGAAAAAGCAAAGATTTAAAGAATTAGAAAAGACAATAATTAGGAAATTATAAAATTGTAGAACTCATAAATAAAAAAAATGTTAAAAATGTATAAGTTTTTAAAAATAATAAAATTAGAGAATTGGCAAATTTGATTTTTTGAAAATGTGACGTTTGATTCTAGAAAATTAAATTTACATCTGATATTCTAAACGTTCTAAATATTGTAAATAAACTAAAGTTACTAAATATTCTGAATATTCTATACAATCTGAAATTTTAAACATTCTAAATAATCTAAAGTTTTTCAATATTCTAACGATTTGAAAAATGCTGAACAAACTAAAATTCTAAACGTTCTGAATATTCTACAGATTATTAAAAATCTAGATACGAAACATTTTAATATTGTAAACATTTCAGTATTCTATTTTCAAAATGTCCAAAAGCTTATAATTAATATTTTGCCATCATTAAAATTCTCAAAGACTTTCAATATTTAAAAGGTTTTGAATCTTTAGATATTTTAATAATCTTTGAATATTCAGAATGTTTCGAATTTTAGTGTGTTCAGAATTTTTCGAATCTTTAGAATATTGAGAAACATTTATGATATTTAGTATGTTTAAAATATTTAGATTGATTAGAATCTTGAATTCTCAAATCTTTACAATATGAAAAAAATGAATGTTTAGATTTTCTAATAATCTATAGAATATTCAGAATGTTTAGAATTTTAGTTTGTTCAGAATGTTTCGAATAGAATATTGAGAAACTTTAGAATATTTACGATGTTTAGTATGTTTAAAATATTTAGATTGATTTGAATCTTTAGGAATTTTAGAATCGTTACAACTTTAGAATATTTACAATATTTAGAATCTTTGATCGTTAGAAAACTTTATAATGCTTGAATTAATGAATTAAAACCTTAGAATTTAATTTCAATTTAATTTATTTTACAGAAAACTCCTGTATACAGAACCAATAAACGAAACTTTTACATATGAAGTGCGAATACTTAGAATTTTCAGCATGATTCAGAAAAGGCATTAATTATAAGATTTGGGACATTCTGAAAATTCCCAAGTATTCTAATATTTTTAATTTTTTTAAGCATTCTAGCGTTTTTTTAAAGACCAAACATGTTAAATATTGTGAAGATTCTAAAGTTTTAGATTCTACAGATTTTAAAAATTCTGAAGGTTACAAAGAATTTATTTGTTCTAAATATTTTAAAGATTCTATAGATTCGTTTAGTTTTAACTTTGATAATGATCCGCAAGGACCGAAACACGTGTCAGTTATCTGAAAATAAAGAAATGGAACATAACAAGAGTTTTACTTCTCCTAATTTGAAAATTTGGTTCCATTAAGAGAGTAGCAGAACAAGTATCGATTATATTAAGAACTCTAGAATTTCCATTCTATTCCAAATATCTGAGAATATTTTATATTACTGATAATTATGATTATCTTTAATTTTTTTTAAAAACAAATTTATGGATGACTACAAGACCAATGACAGTTTTGCTCAACATTTTTTCCTATTTTTGAGTTTTATAACATATTTTCTTTAAAAATTAAAGTATTTTTCAATATTTACTATTGTAGACTTCAGACTTTCAGTAATTTTTCTTCCAGATTTCTAGAATTTATGTAAGAGTTCAAATACGTTCTGACAATTTACAGATTGTATCACTAACACAACACTTATGAGGGATTGGTAGGTTATATACAATAAATAAAATAATAAATATATTTACATGTTAATCCAACATTTATTCAACAACAACTAATTAAATAAAACATATTAAACTCTTGTTGAGGCCTCTTGCATTGCTACATCTATCTTGTTAACACAATGGGGTATTATATCTTTGAGTGTAATTTCTTCGAATATTTCATGGAAGGTGAACGAAATAATGTTAAAGAAGGCATCTTTGAATATGTTAGAGTTGGAGAATACCAGGTTTTGTCTCCTAAATAGAAATATGCTAATGAGTATTTAGTTCTTTATCATCGAAAGATATTAACAAAAATAAGCGTGCATGGTTAGATATTTTCAAAGTTATAACATATGGACATAAATATATTTTTTTCCCTATGTTATAAAATAACAATTAACAATTAAAATAGAATTTTTTAAAATACTTTCAACACAATGCTTTTCTAGTCTTATTTCACTTTTACAAAAAATGTGAGAAAATTCTGAAAAGACAAATTAGGAAATATTATCAATTTTACTCTGTTGAATCAACAATTGGGTTTTTTTTTACAGATATTCAGTTATTTCTGGCAATTTCTTCTTTACCTGGCAGAAAGACCATGGGTCGATAGCCGTAATAAAAATAAATTACGATTGTACTGTACAAAACAAATGTATTCAATAATAAATAAAGATGTTTGTCTCTCTCTCTTCTTTACCACATAAAGCTTCTTAATTTATTTTAACTTACTTACCTCATCACAGCAGTATGATTAATGAAGGTAATACCGCCTGTAGTGTCTAGTCTAATAGTGACGTTAACATCAAAAACTTCCCCTTTCAGCGTTCCGGCGTTATTTATAACGGAATCAAATATGTATTGGTATTCATACTTGAAAATAAGAATTTAAATACACAAACGAAATATCGTATTATTGATAATAAATCGATATATTTTTAATCTAATCACATCTGCAATATTATTTATTACTCACTTCAAAAATATCAAAGCCAAGCGTCATGTTATACAGGTTCTGGTTTGCATCAATCCTAGTAACCTTTTCAACCAAATACGTGTTAAGATACCTAATAGTTCCGTTTTGCAACGTGACGTTTGCTTTTAACCCTACATTAAAAGGAGATATTTGCCACTAGAACAAAAATTAACTCTTAATTTAAAAGTTTTCTTTTTATATATAATGTTTATATAAATTTATATACCTGATTACTTGCTATGGCATGGAATGGTCTCTAAAGAAAGTAAAAAACAATTTAGAGAAGTCCTTAATATATTTGTACCTATACCAACTTACATAGGTCGTAATTCTTGAGATGTTGTTTGCTCCAACATTTATTAAAAGTTGCTGTGCATTTACTGCTATTGTTTCAATTCTTCTTTCATCTGATTGGGCACCACTAAATTATAGAATGATTGTATCAATCAAAATGTTTTAGATATTGAATTGACTCCGTAACACATTGCATTTATGAATATTTACCTTTCTAATAGGCAGTAACCACAGAAGAACGCGAGAATCACAATCGGTGTGTTCATTTTGTGAACGCTTTAATTTTATTTTCTCAAATCGGCGCATTTATTTCCTTCTCGCGGCCACATTATCACATCATGTGAGTGTTGACTTATTGTTATGAATACTTCACATTTACATCAAATCATATTTAAAATTAATGACTGAAAATAAATATAATTGTTTTATTGTTTACGACATGTACGTATTCCAGAAAAATGTTACTTTTTCATATTTATAATATTATCTCTATTTAAATTAGTTTGTCTTTTGTTTAATAATATAATAATAAAATTTAATTCCTCAACATGCTTCAATAAAATTAACTAATAATTTTAACATAGAAAATATACTTGGTTATTTTTTTATTCCTCATTTTTTTATCGATTTAATTTATAAAAAATATTTCGTAAATGTGCTAAAATTAATTTTAATAAAACAACGAAATAAATAACGACGTTCTTGTCTAGGTTAAAATCTGAGGTTAAGGTTGATAACTTAACTAAACCAATATTTTATCTAAATTTTTATTTCTATTCTGTTAAGCCACATTGACTTTCGGAAAAAATAGTTTTATGTTCTTTTCCTTAGAATTATTAAATTTGAGAGGTGAGTATGTAGAAAAATAGTTTAAGGTATGCTTTGTACAAATATTTGTTAATAATACGGACACCATTTTCCGGATGGTCGTCGTATATAGTCTAAAATTCCGCTTATTAATCTAAAAATATTCAGGCAACTATGCCCTTTATCGAAGCAGTCGAAGGGGTTCGATATTTTCAAGGTGATCGCGCTTATCGCTGTGAAAGGGCCGCCCTTCTACGTGATAAGAATCCCCTATAATTCGCACTTTAACGGAAACTAATGGTTATTTCACTACCGTGGCCGTTTTTCAGAATAATTACGGTCGTTTGGGAATCGGTTTGTACCTAAATTTGCACGTTTCAAATTGTAAGTTATATGAATTTATGTGTGGGACGAGAGTAAATTAATAATGTGTAAATTTATAATAATAGGAAAACGGATAATTTAAGCTTATGACTTGTAAAATTATATCTAATTTATTCAATAATAAAAAACAGCTATTTAATTAGAATTAAATAATAATTAATGTGACATATTTCCGTGCCGTACGGAGCGCTGACGAATAAATTAACCGCCGGATGTGTGCTAACATGTTCATTTATATATCAGCTATCTGTGTGTAAAGTTACGTCCCGCCGGAATTTACACCGCTGTATATGTGAGTGTTTAAAATGCTTTAGAAAATAAAGAACAACTTAAATTGTAAAGTTAAGGCTGTGATTAGATTTCTCAACGAAAGAAATGTTCGACCTTATGATATTCATCATCAATTGAAGGATGTGTATGGAGAAAATATTATGAATGAGTCTCTGGTGTCGTAATTTAACCGTAGATCGTATACATGCTTATATTTCTAAAAACTTATTACAAGAGCATTAATGCTTTAATTCTTATGTATATTATGTAAAGAAATATGAATCCCCTTGTATAAATAACAGAGCGTAAATACGATATTCAACAAATATTAAACATTTTGTAAACGTGATGGGTGTGCTTTTGAACGTTCGCAATAACGGAAATATAAAGAGCAAATATTGGATTATCTCTTGCTTACTCGACCTCTCAGTCCATTTCATTCCAGCTGCAATCGATGGAAACCAATTTACAATCGTCCGGTTTGTTGTTTTTTTTTTGTCATAATTCAGTCGAGCTGATTCACGTGTAGTTTCAAATCTACTTACAAAAAACATAATACTGGACTGACGAGGCTGTTACATGTTAAAACTCCATATCACTTAACAAAATATCGACACAGTATAAAAATGTTTTTATTTCTACGACAATGTTTCACCAAACAGTGGCTTAGTTAGGTAGATGAGAAATTCATTTCTATTTTATTAAAAGAATTAAAACATAATCATATGGGTAAAAAGTTGTTAAACTTTAGAATATAAAAGTGTAACATTTTTTATTATTCTTATTATTATTTAACTTAACTAAATTGTAATAATGAATAAAACTGTTAAATTAATTTTATTAATTTCAGGTGCGGACACTCTTCGATACGTGGTGCAATCAACTGAAGGTAGGACTAATTTATGTTCTCCAAATATTTAAAAAATAAAAAAGGTTAAATGAAAATAATTTTTAAGTTTTTATATTTTATATTTATATTTTCATTTAACCTTTTTTAAAATGAACTACCACATAGTAACGGTCGCTACCATCATTTTCATTTAAAAAATAACTATTTATTCTTTTTTGAAAAGTTTTGAGGTAGAATGTTACACATTTTGAACATGTAAACCAATAAAAATTTTGATATTTCAATCTCTCTAAAAACTTTTACTTGAGATTAAAAATAAAAACTCGCTGAAACGTTGAGATTTATAAACTCCATACTCGCGAGAAGCAACCTGAAAATACACCAATGAGTGAGAAGTTGCTCTTCACGTTCTCTTGCTCAAATGTGTTTTCATTATAGATTAAGGGATAGTTATTATACCAGATAAGTACCAACTTATTCATTAAATTACGGTGCATGTAGTGACGAACAAATTAACGTAAAAGGAAAAGCAGAATTCGCCTAGTTAATTAAATTTTGAAATTTACATTAAATAAATTCTGGTGCATTAAAAATCATTATATTGAAAGAACATTTGCGTTGTTCATTAATTACATTTATTATGCTAGATGTTACCTTTTATGCAACAGTTTTTAACTGCTGTAATTCATTCCTCAGTTATATGTTATCAATTTCAATAGACCTAATATTATCATTTTTTTAAATTTCATTATTAAAACAGTTTTGCAGAAAATCTCCTTTAAATGCTGAAAATCGTTTTCGTCGATTTATTATCGCAGTCAATATTAGAATATAGGAAAAAAGATCTAAAAAAGATAAGTCTAGATATGTTTCTTAGAATCTGCTACGTGTATTTTAGAAATCATGTTAGATATAATAATTATATCTATTCTGAAGATTTTGTTTCAGTTTAGCATGAAATGTGTGTTTTCATTTATAAATCCATTTCTAAAGCTAAAAGTTTTACCTTTTAGCTGATGAAATAGTGAAACATATTGAATTAAAGAGACGGATACATGAATCTCCATAGAACAGTTTCGATGGTTTTACATTTATTGTTAAACACTGCAATTTGAGAGGGGCGCTTATGTTAAACACTTTATTGCCTCCAAATGATTTTGATCAAAAGGGAACTGTATAATTAAGTGTATCAATGAAAGAAAGTATAAGAAAATTGGTTTTCCATAAATATTCAAGGTCTACAATAGATGTAAGTAGATAAAACTTTTCCAGGAATATTCGTAAATTTTTATATACTTTCCTCCACTTCCAGCTGACAAAAAAGAAGTATTGGATCATTTCTCAGTGATCTAAAATTGCTACCTAATTCTTCATCCTGAAGAGATAAAGTAATGTAGATCTTTTATTACTTCCAAAGAACATCTAAGAAAAAACTGTATTATTATATTAAGTACACCTAACGGAGGCGAAGTTTAAATTCTATCAAGATGGAAAGGTAATGAAAATGTAGTAAAGTGGTTTTGCAGCAATAAATGTAAATTTGTTACTTTTAATGATTCCTTACATACCCTGATCGATGAATTGATTGATTAACTCACTGATTTTCGTTCCGAAATAATAATATTTTTCAAGTAAAATCGATAATAAATGATTTATACAAAAATTACAGACCTACAATCCAAAAATGCTTTTAATTTTCCCGAAAGTAACCCTGATACGGACAAAAATACTATTTACTTTCTTCATTTATTAAAAGAAAGTAGAGAAAAATATATTTTCCAAAAATGTTTAAGGTCCATAATAGGGGAAAGTAGATCAAGCTTTTCTAAGAATATTTAAAATTAACATGATAGAAAAATAATAATAAAAGGAGGAAAATCATTTTTTGTATCACTTAGAAATAATCTAGAGATATAGAAAACTAAATTCTATACTATTTTCAAAGAAAACTGTATAATTTTATTATCATCATTTCCAAACCAAAGTATAGGAATTAAGGGTTTCAAAGAGTGTTCAAGGTCGACAATAGAGGAATGTAAATAAATCTTTTCCAAAAATATTTAAGATTTACCAGCTGACAAAAAAATGGAAAAAATTGTAGAGAGTAATTTAATCCAGAATTCTGGAACACTTCAAAAATGTTTGCAGTTTGATAGAAATGTTGCTGAAAAAATCAATAATTGAAGAAAAAAACATTGCTGAAAAGTTTTAGAAAGGAATTGTCTAAACTTGGTGGTCATGATTGAACAATTCAGATAAAATAAAATTTCTGTAAAAATTGCTGAAAATTCAAGAATTAAAGGAAACATTGCGGAAAATTTCTAAAAATCAAAAAAAGCAAGAATGGAAATTTCTGTGATGTATTCTAAAATGTTTAATATTTATTGCTAAATTTGGTCGGCGTTAGTATTCTTCAATAATTTCAGAAATGATTTTTGCTTTAGCTTATCATTTTCTTGATTTATATTATCGGCATTTTCTGATAATTTTTTTTTTGCTTAGATTTGAAGTTGCATTTTCACTCTAAAATTTGACTTGAGAATTTCACAGAATTTTTCCAAAATCTACATTAAAATGTATTTTTAGATATTTCCATCATCAATTTACTCACGTTAAGAAATATTCTGTGTACTATCCTTTAATAATTCTTATATTTTTAGCAATTTTGTGATTCTTTGTCTTCTTCTTTTTCTTCACGACTATCGACCAAAGAAAAACAAATTTTAATTTTTTAGATGTTTAAATGTTTTTTATGTCTTGTACTACATAAAAATTGAAAAAAAATAAAAAATTTAAAAAAGGCAATTCCCACAATATTAAAATTAAAAAATTTACTGGAAATGGATTATAGATTATGATTCAATAAGAATTTCAAAGTATCCCTTCAAAATTTTTAAAATATTTCCATTCGAACAAGATTTGGCATCATTTTGAACTTTCCACATTTCAAGCGTTGGAAAAAAAATGCAAAAACAATTGCCATAATCACTAAAATCAACAAGTTTACTTAAAATGGATTATAAATTAACATTCCATTAAAATTTTAAATTATCTCTCCAGAATTTATTTAACAAAATTTTGAACTTTCCAAATTTCTTGCGTTAGAAAAAATCGCTAAAATCAACAAATTAAAATAGATTATAAATTATGATTACTTAAGAACTCTAAATCATCTTTTCAGCATTTTCAAAATATTTCAATTGAAACAAGACTTGACATCATTTTGAACTTTCATAATAATAATAATAATTTATTTAACGGGAAATTTCCCTTGATACAACATATTTTACAATAGTAAATTAATAATCAATTACAAAAAGTTATACAAATAACATACATAAATATTACAGTATACCTCTTTCCAAATTTCAAATGTAAAAACTATTACCACAATCACTAAAATCAACAAATTCTTTCAAAATAGATTAAAAATAATATAGTTTATATAAATTTCCATCATCTCTAAACAATTTTTCAAAATATTTTAATTGAAACGAGATTAGACATCATTTAGAACATTACAAATTCAACATGTTTGAAAAATTGTAAAAACAATTGCCATAGTGACCAAAATCAACAAATTTATTTAAAATAGATAATAGATTATATTTCCATTAAAATTTCAAATCATCTCTTCAGAATTTTCTAAATATTCCCATTGAAACAAGATTTAACATAATTTTGAACTTTCCAAATTTCACGAGTTAGAAAAATCGTTATAATCACTAAAATCGACAAATTTATATAAAATATATTATAAATTATGATTTCTTAAGAATTCTAAAGCATCTTTTCAGAATTTTCAAAATATTTCCATTGAAACAGGATTTGATATCAATTTGAACTTTCCACATTTCACGCGTTGAAAATATGGTAAAAACCATTGCCATAATCACTAAATTCAACAAATGTACTCAAATTAGATTAACGATTATGATTCTATAAAAATTCTAAATTATATTTTTAGAATTTTTGAAATATTTTCATTGAAACAAGATTTGACATAATTTTGAACTTTCCAAATTTCACGCTTTGGAAAAAATTGTAAAAACAATTGCCACAATCACTAAAATCAGAAAATTTATTCAAAATAGATTATAGATTATGATTCCATAAGAACTCTATAATATCTCTTTAGATTTTTAAAAATATTTGATTGAAACAATAGTTGACATAATTTTGAATTTTCAAAATTTCACACGTTTGAAAAAATTTAAAAACAATTGCTACAATCACTAAAATCAATTTTTTTTTTCAAAATAGCCTATAGATTATGATTCCATAAGAATTCCAAAGCATCTCTTTATAATTTTCAAAATATTTCCATTGAAACAAGAGTTGACATCATTTTGAACTTTCCATATTTCAAGCGTTAAAAAATGTAAAAACTATTTCCACAATTACCAAAATCAACAAATTTACTCAAAATAGATTAAAGATTATGATTCCATAAAAATTTCAAACATCTCTTCAGAATTTTTCAAAATATTTTCATTGAAACGAGATCAGACATCATTTAGAACATTCCAAATTTAACACGTTGGAAAAATTGTAAAAACAATTGCCATAATCACCAAAATCGATAAATTTACTTAAAATAGATCATAGATTATTATTCAATTAAAATTTTAAATAATTTCTTCAGAATTTTCAAATAATCCCTATTGAAACAAGAGTTAACATAATTTTGAACTTTCCAAATTTCACGCGTCAGAAAAAATTCCCACAATCACTAAAATCAACAGATTCAAATAAAATATGTTATAGATTATGACTCCTTAAGAATTCTAAAGCATCCTTTTAGAATTTTCAAAATATTTCCATTGAAACAGGATAGGATATCAATTTGAACTTTCTAAATTTCAGGCGTTGGAAAATTATAAAAACAATTGCCATAATCATCAAAATCAACAATTTTACACAAAATAGATTATAGATTATGATTCCATAAGAATTTCAAAGCATCTCTTCAGAATTTTTAATTTTGTTTCTATTGTAACAGGATTTTACATCATTTTGAATATTTCACATTTCACGCGTTGAAACAATTGTAAAAACCATTACCATAATCACTAAATTCAGTAAATTTACTCAAAATTTGATTATAGATTATGATTCTATAAAAATTGCCAATTATATTTTTAGAATTTTTAAAATATTCTCATTGAAACAACATTATTTTGAATTTCCATATTTTACGCGTTGAAAAAATTCCAAAAACAATTGCCATAATCACAAAATTCAACAAATTTACTAAAAATAGATTATAGATTATGATTTAATAAGAATTCCAAAGTATCTCTTTAGAATTTTCAAAATATTTTCATTGAAACAAGATTTGACATAAATTTGAACTTTCCAAATTTTAGGCGTTGGAAAATTTTTTAATAACAATTGCCACAATCACTAAAATCGAAAACATTTATTGAAATTAGATTATAGATTATAATTCCGTAAGAATTCCATCGGATCTCTTAAAAATTTTCAAAATAATTGATTGAAACAATAGTTGGCAACATTTTGAATTTTCAAAATTTCACACGCTCGAAAAAATGTAAAAACAATTGCTACAATCACCAAAATCATCAAGCTAACTAAAAATAGATTATAGATTATGATTCCATTCGAAATCTACAGTATCTCTTCAGAATTTTCAAAATATTCCTACTGAAACAGGATTTGATATAATTTTGAACTTTTCAAATTTCTTGCATTGAAAAAAATTGTAAAAACAGTTGCTACAATCTCCAAAATTAATTAATTAATTCAAAATAGTTTATAGATTATGATTTTATAAGAATTCCTACTCACATCAGAATTTTTTTATTGAGGAAATTTTTTAAAATGAGAAAATACATTTTGAAAAAAATCTAAAAATTTCGAAGGAATGTATTTAGAAAATTCTAATGGAATGGATGAAATTTAATGAAAATTTTAATTATATTTTAGCATGAGGGTTATGAAAAATGACAGTCAGTAGAAATAATTAAAATTAACATTCAAAGAGATCAAATAAAAAAATTAAAGATCTTCATTATTTGCAGTCACTTCTAGATTCAATTTATTTTAAGACCTTTAATGTGTGGCTTTAATCTCTTGAAATTTTGGGAAAATTCTTTAGATTAAATAATAATTTTCCATTTTTCCACAGTATTTTGATTTATCTTGTTGGAATTTTCACGCATGCCTTACTTCCAAATTTCAAGTATTTTTAAATAATTGATCTTTATAAAAAAAAAATTCTTGTACCTTTTCCCAAACGTTAATTCTTAAAACTTAAAAGTGAATCAAAACGATTTAATTTTAAACGTCAATTATGGAAAAAGTATAATTTGTATACACATCATTACAAAGCTGTTTTCATTTGAAAAAACACATCTCATCACCCTCTATTTGTGACAAATCGTCAATGCATTAACGCAAATTGCTTCCGTCGTTCGCTTTGTCGTTCTGTGTTTGCGTAATAATGAAATATTGCGAGTAAATATCGGATTATCTCCCTTCAGTCCATTTCATTTTCGGCGCAATCGATGGAAACCAATTTACAATTCGCCGGCTCGCTCACTTAATAGACTTGTTTTTGTGATAATTCAGTCGAATCGAAATCGGGCCCGAAGGCCATCACGACCGTCCGAATTCGGATTGAAACGTTCTCAACAGATGAATCGATAGAGTGATAATTGTGTAAAACCTTAATTTACATAATTATGAATGTTTGAACAAGAACAACATTTCGTGCAGGAAGCATAAACAAAAGTACTATTTACGCTTCCTGCACGAAATGCTGTTCATTATTTTTGATGGAAACTTGCAGATATAAATTCAGGAATGATTTTATGATCTTTTGTTGATGACTGATAAAAGCATAAGCAGGATTTTCTCAAAAAGTTTCATAGAAAGAAGATAGATTAAAAATTACCCAGATGTTTTTTCAATGAATTTAAAGGATTTTATAGGGATGTTCAGAATTTAAAAACAATTTATTTGATCTAAACCTATTTATTAATGAATTATTGCATTACTTAATTTTATTAATTGATTCGTTCGCAGCCGTAACTATCGCTTTGACGACATTATCCAGATATATTTTTTCTGCCAATTCCTTCGCCGTTTTGAAGAAGACGCCGTGATACAGGTTAAAGAGGAAGTCGACAATATGGTCACCTTTTGAAAAATATATTTCATGGTCACTAAAAAAAGAGGTTTAAATGTTGCTAAAACAATAATTCAGATAATTTATAATGATAATCATTCACACTAGAAAATTATCAGTTATGTAAATTATCATTCATTACATATATTATATAATGATGTTAATTTAATATATGTTTATTTTATTTTTATATAAAATCCCTTACATAATTCCAAGGTGATAAAAATATTTACAATGGATAGTGCATTTATTAATTCAAGTATTATTATTTCGCATTCATTCCATTCATAAAAATATAAGGTGTAGTAAACATAAATCCATTCAAAAGATGGCTTTAGTTATCCATAAGTTCGTTTGGGTTCCACTAGATGGCGTTAGAAGATGAGATTTCCTTCTAAGAAAATAAAATACTCACCCTATATCAAGTGAAACAGGACTAGCAAGCTTTACTTTACTGCTAGTAATATCGAGCAGATAATTCATTTTTACGTCGTAAAACTCGCCATCGACGTGTCCCTTGTTTGAAAAGGAGGCTTGCAATTTGTAGTCGATTTCATACTAAAAAAAACATAAAGATTTTAAAAAACAGATAAAATAATTGAATAAAAATAAATATAAATGACCCTTAGTGTTGAAAAGGTTACTTGCTCAAATGAAAGATTTGAGTGAAAGAACATACATTTTACAGTATCAAACAGATATTAAGATCTCTAAATCAACATAATGATATTTAATAATATTGAATAACACTAGTAACTGTTTAAGAATACATCATTGTTATATCACCACCGAATAATTCTATTAATATCATCACGAAGAGCAATACAAACAATCGTTTAGTCTACTAAAAATGTATGTTTCGATTTTACTTACCGTTACTTTATCTATTGATAAAGTAATGTTAAACCTTTGAGGTTTTCCATCAACGGCTCCATGGTTGCGTAAATTGAAATTGTTTACACCGTAAACCTTTCCATTCTTCAAACTAACTGTAGCTGGAAATGTTATAAATTTACCAATCGGTCCCTAAAATTCAAACATAACAAACATTAACGAAATCGAAAATTTTATCATCTAAAGAAGAAAACGCACAATTTCCGTTTGTATCCTGTTCCTCGTCGGTAGTGTAATGACTTCCAGTTTTTGTCTTGCAAACGTTGTTATCGCCTTGACTTGCTCTGGTGTAAAAGGGGAAACACTGAAAAGAAAAGAAAAATATTATTAAAAAACAAATCTAAGAAAACTTCAATTAATCAAATCAAATCATAAAATTCAAACACATAATAAGAAATAACGTTTATTTTTTTCATACGATACAATTAAACAATCGGCATACTTCAGAAACAAAACTGTAACGTTTAAAACTTGAATGATTAATTGTGGAAAATTGGCCATACAAATATCAAATAACTTTTAAAAAAATATCAGCGCAGAAATTAATTAGAATTTTTTCCTACATATAAAGAAATAATATGGCTTTAATTTCTAGTAAAACAATTGATGTACGATGAGTAGAAACAAAACAGCAACGCCAAAAACTTAAAAGATCAAAAGTGGAAAATACATGAGGGAAATAAAATAATAAAAAATACAAAATATAACTGCAGAATTAGACTCGAAATTTATTTTGTGCAAAGAAAAATAATGTATCTTTAACATACAGTAAAATAATTGACGAAAGTTAACTAGAAACAAAACGACAACACTCGTAACTTGTTTGATAAATAGTTGAAAATTCATCAGTCGAATTAAAATTATTTAAAAAATGTATATCATTGCAGATATATACTTTAAATTTCTCGTACATATTTATTAATAACGTATCTTTAATATATAGTAAAACAATCAATCTGAGTTGACTTGAAACAAAACTGCAATGTTTAATACTTGAATGATTAAAACATGAAAATTCACTAGGCAAACATATAATAATTTTTAAAAAATTATCAGCACAGAAATTAATTAGAAATTTTTCCTACATATAAAGAAATAATGTAGGTTCAATTCCCAGTAAAACAATTGACGTACGATAGGTAGAAACAAAACAGCAACGTTAGAAACTTAAAAGATCAAAAGTGGAAAATACATGAGGGAAATAAAATAATAAAAAAAATACAAAATATAACTACAGAATTAGACTCAAAATTTATTTTGTGCAAAGAAAAATAACGTAACTGTGTGTTAAAGTAAAACAATTGACAAACGTTAACTATAAACAAAATGGCAACCCTCGTAACTTGTTTGATAAATAGTTGAACATTCATCAGTCGTATTAAAATAATCTAAAAATTATATATCATTGCAGATATATACTTAAAATTTCTTGTGCATATTTATAAATAATGTATCTTTAATATATAGTAAAGCAATCAATCTGAGTTGACTTAAAACAAAACTGCAACGTTTAAAACTTGAATGATTAAAACTGGAAAATTCACTAGGCAAATATATAATAATATTTCTTTTTAATTATCAGCACAGAAATTAATTAGAAATTTTTCCTACATATAAAGAAATAATGTAGCTTCAATTCTCAGTAAAACAATTGACGTACAATAGGTAGAAACAAAACAGCAACGTTAGAAACTTAAAAGATCAAAACTGGAAAATACTTTAGAGGAATAAAAATTTTAAAAATAAAAAAAAAAATACTGAAGAATTAGACTCAAAATTTATTTTTATGTAAAAAGAAATAACGTATCATTAACATACCTTAAAACAAATGACGAACGTTAACTAGAAACAAAACGGCAACACTCGTAACTTGTATTATAAAAAGTTAAAAATTTATCAGTCGAATTTAACTAATCTAAAAAATTGCAGATTTGTACTTAAAATTTCTCTTGCATATTTAAAACTAATGTATCTTTAATTCACAGAAAAATAATCAACCTGCGTTGTCTTGAAACAAAACTGCAACGTTCAAAACTCGAATGATAAAAAAGTGTAAAATGTACGAGGCAAATATAAAAAAGTCTGAAACAATTATCAGCCAAGATATTAATTTGAAATTTTTCCTACATTTAAAAAAATTATATATCTTCAATTTCCAGTAAAAAAATTGACGTATGATACGTGGAAACAAAACAGCAACGCCCGAAACTTAAAAGATCAAAAGTGAAAAATACATGAAAGGAATTAAATAAGAAAAAATATAAAATATAACTGCTGAATTAGACTCAAAATTTATTTTATGTAATAAGAAATAATTTACCTTCAACCTACAGTAAAACAATTGACGAACGTTAACTAGAAAAAAAAAAATGAAGCGTTCGAAACTTCAAGATAAAATATGTAAAATTCATCAGACAGATAGAAACATCTGAGACAATTATTATCACAGAAAAAGACTTAAAATTTATTGTGCTTATTAAAAAATAATCTTTTTTTAACATACAGTAAAAAAACGACGCATGGTGACTAGAAACAAAACGGCAACGCTTGAAACTTGAATGATCAAAAGTGCATGTTTTATAAGACGGTTAAAACAATGTAAACATACAAATCACCGTAGAAATAAACTTTAAAATTCTTGTGCATATTTACAAACAACATATTTTTAATCTGCAGTAAAACAATCGCTAAAGACTAACTAAAAACAAAACGGTAACGCTCAAAACTGGACTAAATAGAAGTGAAAAATCAGGCGATTTAAAATAGTCTAAAAAATCTATGACTGCAGCAATAGACTTAAAAATATGTATGTGTCTTAAAAAATGATATATTTTTAATATAAAGTAAAACAATCGATGTACGATAGCTAAAAACAAAACGGCAATGCTAGAAACTAGAAGTGAAAAATGCATCAGGCGATTTAAAATAATCTAAAACATTTATGATCGCAGCTATAAACTTAAAAGTATGTTTGCGTCTTAAAAAATGATGTATCTTTAAAATAAAGTAAAACAATCGACGTACGTTGGCTAAAACAAAACGGCAACGCTCAAAACCTGAACGATTAAAAATTTTGGAAAAGTCATCAGGCGGTTAAAGCAATATTAAATATGTATTACTATAAAAATAAACTTCAAATTTCTTGTGAGTATTAGGAAATAGTATATCCTTAATATATAGTAAAATAATCAACCTCAGTTGACTTGAAATAAAACTGCAACGTTCGAAACTTGAATGTTTAAAAGTGGAAAATTCAAGAGGCAAATATAAAAAGATCTAAAAACAAATTATCAGCACAGAAATTAATTAGAAATTTTTCCTACATATAAAGAAAGAATATGCCTTTAATTTTCAGTAAAACAATTGACGTACGATAAGTAGAAAGAAAACAACAACGCTCGTAATTAACAGAAAATGCATCAATCCATAAGAAAATTTTAAATGTATTTTTAAAATATATTACTGCAGAATTAAAATCAAAATTTCTTAAGCGTATTAAAAACTAACGAATCTTTAATATATAGTGAAGCAATTGACGAACGCTAGCTAGAAACAAAAGAGCAAGGCTCGAAACTTGAATAATTATAAGTGGAAATTTCACCAGGCAATATAAAAAAATCTCAAAAAATTATCAACACAGAAATTAATTAGAAATTTTTCCCACATATAGATTAATAATATGGCTTTAATTTTCAGTAAAACAATTGATGAACGATAAGTAGAAACAATACAGCAACGATCGTAACTAAGAGAAAATGCAACAGGCAATAAAGAAAACTTTAAAATGTATTTTTAAAATGTATTACTGCAGAATTAAGCTCAAAGTTTCTTAATCGTATTGAAAAATAACGCATCTTTAACATATAGTAAAACAATTGACAAACGCCGACTAGAAACAGCAAGGCTCTAAACTTTATAATTATTTAAGTGGAAAATTCATTATGATATATAAAAAAATCTTTAAAAATGAATCACTACAGAAATAAACAATAAATTTCTTATACATATCAAAAAATTATATGTGTTTCATATATAGGCAGCAAAAAAAATCGATGAACGTTGACTTGAAACAAAATGGCAGCGCTTAAAACTCGAATGATCAAAAGTTTAAAATTTATCACTCAATTATAAAATTATCCAACAAAAAATAACCACCGCAGAATTTACTCATAAAATTTATCTTATATATAAAGAAATAACGTATCTTTTATTTCCAGTAAAACAATTGACGTACGATAAGTAGAAACATAATGGCAACGCTCTAAACGTGAATCATCAAAAGTAAAAAATGCATTAGGCGAATAAAAAATTTTAAAAAAATTAATACCACCGAACAATTAAATTAAAAATTCTTGTACGTATTAAGGGATTAGGTATCTTTAACATAAATTAAAACAATCGGCGTACGCTAACTAAAAACAAAACAGCAATGCTTTAAACTTGAACAATCAAAAGTGATAATTTGCTAAAGCGAATTCAAAAATCTAACCAAAAATATCTTAACAGAAATTAACTTAAATTTGTGTCTACATATGAATAAATAACGCATTTTGAATTTCCAGTAGAACAATTGACGTACAATAAGTAGAAACAAAACGGCTAATATTAAAAAATTAGGAAATGCATGAGGCAATTAAAATTTAAAAGAAAATATTACTGCTGAAGTACACTTAAAATGTCTTGTGTATATTAAAAAATAACGTATCTTTAATATAAAGTGAAACAATCGACGTACGTCAACCACAAACAAAACAGTAACGCTCCAAACTTGAATGCTTCAAAATTGAAAATCGTTATGACGATATAAAAAAACTAAAACTAAAATATCACGACGGAAATAAACTTTAATTTTCTTCTCCATATAAGGAAATAAGGTATCTTTTATTTTTAGTAAAACAATTGGGGTACAATAAGTAGAAACAAAATGGTAACGCTTGTAATTTGTATGATTAAAAGTAGAAATTTCATCTAGCGATTATTTTACTTCTTCTTAATATCAATATGAAAATAAATTTTTAACTTCTCTAGTACAGATAACGTATTATTAGCACGCAGTAAAACAATCGACACAAGTTAACTAAAAACAAAACGGCAACGCTCAAAGTATGATCGAACAAAAATTAAAAAAAAAAATGTTAAAAAAGTTGTAACTGCAGATATAACCTTGGAATATTTTGTGATTTTTAAAATAAAACGTATGTTTAACGTTTCTTTCTTTAACACGCAGTAAAACAATCAGCATACGCTAACAAAAAAAAAAACAAAAAACGCTTAAAACCTGAATGGACAAAAGTGGAAAACTCACCTCGGGAATAAAAAACGCCTAGAGATATTATCACTACAGGTATAGACTTAAAATTTCTCGAGCGTATTAAGAAACAATACATATATATATTAACAGTAAAACAATTGACCAACGATTACCGAAAACAAAACGGCAACGCTCGAAACTTGTAACTCAATTGTATAAAATTTATAGGGCAATTAAACTAAAATAAAAGCATTATACCTGCAGAAATAGACTTAAAAAAATTATGTAGACTTTATAGAATAACGTATTTTTAACATACCATAAAACAAGCGACACACGCTCATAAAAAACAAAAAGATAACGCTTGAAACTTAAATGAACAAAAATGGAAAATTTATCACGCGAATAAATTTTTTTTTTTATATTATCAACTGCAGAAATTATTTTTAAATTTCTTGTGCATATTATGAAATAACCTATCTTTAATACACAGTAAAACAATTGACGTACGCTAACTAGAAACAAAACGACAACGCTTGAAACATGAAACAATGTGGAAAATGCAACAGGTGATTTAAAATAATCTTAAAGTAGAAAATAGAAATAGAAATAGACTTAGAATTTCTCAAGCGTGTTAAGAAATAACATTCATTAAAACAAAAGATAGACGCTGACTTAAAATAAAATGGAATACTTGTGTGATCTAAATTGGAAAATTCGTCATGCGTTTAAGAAAATCAAAAAAAAATGTGATGAAGAAATGGAATTCAAATTTTTGTCTGCATCTTCAAAAACAACGTATCTTTAAAACACAACAAAACAATTGACGTACGCTGACTAGAAACAAAATAGTAACGCTCTAAACCTGAATGATCAAAAGTGGAAAATTCATCATGTTTTTAAGAAAATCTAAAAAATATGACTACAGAAATAGATCCAAAATTTGTGTAGGCATATTAAGAAATAACATATCTTTAAACCAAACAAAAAAAAATAATTGCCAGATGGTAACTAGAAACAAAACAATAACGCTATAAACTTGAATAATGAAAAGTCTAGAATGAATCATGCTATTAAAAATAATTACAAAAACAATATCACTCTTGAAATTCTTGACCTATTTTTTTGCTAATATAAAGACATAATTAATCTTCAATATACAACAAACGCCGATTAGAAACAAAATTGGAACACTCTAAATTTGAATGATCAAAAGTGGAAAATGCATATCACGGTTAAAATAAATATTTAAACAAAATATTACTGCTACCATTAAAATTTATCTTGCGAATTAAAAAATAACATATTTTTTATTTACAATAAAACCATAGACTTACACTAACTAAAAATAAAACAATAATGCTTAAAACTTGAATGAACAAAAGTAGACAAACTTAAAAAAAATACTTAAAAAACTCACTGCAGAATTAGGCTGTAAATATATTTTATATATCAAAAATAAGGAATCTAAATTGCAAAATGAAATCATCAAAGTATACTAACTAAAAACAAAATGACAACGCTTAAAACTTGAATGAACAAAAATTATAAAATCATCAGGCGAATAAAAATTCTTTAAAAAAAATCATCATTACAGATTTTAACTCAAAACTTCTTATACGTATAAGGAAATAAAAGTGTAATTAATATATTTTAGTAAAACAATCGATGTACGTTGTCTAGGAACAAAACATACACGCTTTGAATTTTAATAGGCAAAAGTGGAAAATTCATCAGACGAATAAAAACGATTTGAAAAAATTATCACTACAAAAATACACTTAAAATTTATAGTATATATTGAATTAATAAAGTATTTTAGCCTCCCAGTAAAACAGTCGATATACATCAACTAGAAACAAAACACCAACGCTCAGAACTTGAATGAATAAACATGAAATTCAGCAGGCAATTAAAAAAAAATCGAAAAAAATTATTATCACCGAGAAAATAGACTCTAAATTTCTTGAATATATTTATAAGAAATGTATCTTTAATTTTCAATAAAACAATCGACGTAAGTTAACTAGAAACAAAACGACAATGCTTGAAACTTGAAAGATTAAAAAAGGAAAATTCATCAGTCGATTTAAAAAAAAATCGAAAAAAAAAATATTATCACCGAGAAAATTGACTCTAAACTTTTTGTGTATATTTAAAAGAAAAGTATCTGTGATTTTCACTAAAACAATCGACGTACATTAACTAGAAACAAAACGACAACGATTGAAACTTGAATGATTATAAACTAAAAATTCATCAGGCGATTTAAAAAAATCGAAAAAAATTCTAAATTTCTTCTGTGTATTAAGAAGTAATGTACCTTTGATTTATATTAAAACAAGTGACGTACGTTAATTAAAACCAAAATGGCAGCGCGCCAAACTCAAATGATTAAAAATGGAAAATTCATCAGGCGATTTAAAAAATATCGAAATTAAATTATCAACGGAGAAATTGACTCTAAATTTCTTCTGTACATTAAGAAGTAATGTATCTTTGTTTTACAGTAAAATATGTGACGTACTCTAAATAGAAACAAAACGGCAACGCTTGAAACTTGAATGATTACAAATGAAAATTCATCAGGCGATTTAAAAAATTTGGAAAAAAAAACTACCACCAAAGACATAGACTCAAATTTTTTTTTGTATTTTGAAAGGTAACGTATCTTTAATTTACAGAAAAACAATCGACGTAAGTTAACTAGAAACAGAACGCCAAGGCTTCAAACTTAAATGATTAATAATGGAAAATGCATAAAATGATTTAAAAACATTGAAAAAAAAAATATCACCAGAGAAGTAGACTCCAAATTCTTTGTGTATATTAAGGAATGTATCTTCAATTTACAGTAAAACAATCGTCGTACGTTAACTAGAAACAAACAAGAAACGCTTGAAACTTAAATAATTAAAAATTGAAAATTCATCAGGCGATTTAAAAAATATCGGTAAAGAAAATACCATCGGTAATATAGACTCTAAATTTTATTTCTACATTAAGAAGTAATGTATCTTTTATTTGCAGTAAAATAAGCGGCGTGGGTTAAGTAGAAACCAAATGACAAAGCTTGAAACTCAAATAATTAAAAAATGAAAATTCATCAAGCGATTCAAAAAATATTGAAACAAAAATTCTCACCGAAGTAATAAACTCTAAATTTCTTCTGTATATCAATAAGTAATGTACCTTTTATTTACAGTAAAACAATCGACATACGTTAACCAAAAACAAAATGGAAACGCTTGAAACTAAAATGATTAAACCTGAAAATTCATCAGGCGATTCACAAAATATCGAAAATAAAAAATACCACCGGAGATATGGACTCTAAATATTTTGTATTTATTAAGAAGGAATGTAGCTTCAATTTACAGTAAAACCAACGACGGATGTTACCTAGAAACAAAACGGCAACGTTTGAAACTTAATTGATTAAAAGAGGAAAATTCATCAGGCGATTCAAAAAATATTGAAACCAAAATTATCACCGAAGAAATAGACTCTAAATTTCTTATGCATATTAACAACTAATATATCTTTCATTTATAGTAAAACAATTGATGTAAGTCAATCAGAAACAAAATGGCAACGCTTACAACTTAAATGATTACAAATGAAAATTCATCAGGCGATTCAAAAAATATCGAAAAAAAAAAAATACCACCGGAGATATGGACTCAAATATTTTGTGTTTATTAAGAAGGAACGTATCTTTAATTTACAGTAAAATAATCGACGGATGTTAACTAGAAACAAAATGACAACGCTTGAAAGTTAAATGAATAAAAATGGAACATTCCTCAGGCGATTTAAACAAAATCTAAAAAAATACCACCAAGGTAAAAGACTCTAAATTTTGTGTGAATATTGAGAGGGAATGTCTCTTTAAATTACAATAAAACAATCGACGTACGTTAACTGTAAACAGGACACCAAGGCTTGAAACTTAAACGATTAAAAATGGAAAATACATCAGCGGCTTTAATATGTTTTGTAAATCATTACTGCAGAAATATATGACTACATTTCTTTTATATATTAAAAAATTACGAATTTTATAAACATTTTATAAACATAAAATAATTAATGTTTGGTAATAAGAAACAAAGCATCAACGCTCGAAACTTGAATAATAAAATCTTAAAAATGCACCAGGTTGATTAAAGTATATTTTTTTAAATTAACACCGCAGAAATTAAGGTAAATTTTTCTGTGACTATAAATTAATTATTAGTCTTTAATATACAATAAAACAATCGGCGATCGGTAACTAAAAACAAAACAGCAACGCTCAAAACTTTAACAATCATAAGTGAAAATTTGATACGAATTAAAACGATTTCAAAAAATCTCACTGCAGAAATAGATCTAATTTTTTGTGCATATTATTATTTAACATACACTAAAAAAAAAACAACCTGCCAGAAAATGTTATTAATTGATTTCTACTTACTTTCCAAATTGGGAGAGTGCGCAGACTAATGCGAAAGCGACAACAGCGAAGTTCATGTTGATAACGATTTTGGAATTATCAGTTGTGAATCGACCATTTATACATGTTTTCGAAGGTACCAATTTAAATGTACAACTAGGTTCCGATGAATATTCGATTATGAAAATTTCGTTCTGGTATTGATTAGTCTAATTCGTTGAAATACCAATTAGTATTGCAACTTTGTAATCCTTATTTAATTTAGTAATATATACAATTATACAATTTAATATATATATATATATATATATATAAAAGTACTTAGATAATATAAAAATTAATTGCTATTAATTTAACAATATCTTAAATGCAAATTTAATTGGGAAACTTTCTTAACAATGTTGTCCTTGTGTTGTTGACATAACGATGTCGAGTTTGTTATAAATTTAAATAATCACTGATTGTTCTAAATTTAACATGGCAACACGTAACTGGTAAATTGGGTAATGGTAATTGGTTTTAAGTAATATTAATTATGTAGTGTATATTTATTAATTTTTATTAAATTGTTAGTTGTTTAATTGTATTTGTATTTCCATAATTTTCGAAATATCTTCCCATCTTAGGCTATTTGGCTCGTGTAGATCCTGTCCATAAAAGGGTTAAAAAAGATGAATTGAATAAGAAAAGGCACATATCTAATTTACGGATATTGGCAAAAGTATTGGAAAATAATTTATATCACCAACTAGTTGACTTTTTGGGCACCTATAACATAATTTGGGATAATCAGTACGGTCTATGATGGATGTAATCTTGACCTTCACAGGTGAGATCTATCAAAGATTTGAACATTCTTCATATCGTCAAGTTTTTAGATCTCACTAAGGCTTTTGGTTGTATCTCTAATGATATTCTTTTGAGGAAGCTGTGCTATTGCAATAATAGGATACAATAAATAAACAAAAATAGCTGCAACTCGGAAGAATTAAGAATATTTCATGGTGTCCTTATAGTAGGGACCTTGTTATTTTTACTTTATATAAATGACCTCCTGTATCAAAATATATTTAATGACTTCGAAAACCTGCGGATCTGATGAGAACTAGACATCTTAAGCTAAAAAAAGAACGCAGTATACGAAGCATCAATTTGGTTCGCAGCAAATAAATTATCTGACAATCCCGAGAAGTCAACCACTGTTACATTCTCCCTGAAACCAAATACTGTAATAAATTTCTTGGATCGAACTAAGAATGAGACATTGCTAGTTAATTTTTCATTGAAATATTTACAATCTTTGATATCTATAATTAAAAACAAACCCTAAGCAATTTTGGCCATATATAATTTCAAAGAGAACTAATTCATCTAGGATTCTTTCATCTTTGTCATATAATAATGTCATCCTAGATAATCCATAGATATCGTTAATGGCTTCCGAGTGTTTTTTGAGTCGGTGCATAATCCTCCAACAACAAACAATAATATTACCTCTAATTTAAGTTTAATTCCTAATTTCGTTTTTGCACCTACATCAGATCAGCTTGTTTTTAAGCTATTAAAGAAATTACCAAATAATTTTAAATCCGGGGATGATAATTTGCCTTCATTTTTATTAAAAGATTGCCCTAGTCTACTTAATGTTCCTCTTGCAATATTATTCAATTTACCAATTAAAACGTGTACCTTTCCGAAGTGTCTAAAAATTGCAGAAGTTTGTCCTATAGCTAAGACATCTCTGAAATTACAGAATATTAATAATTTTCGTCCTATTGCTATCCTCCCGCATATTGCTAAAATATTTGAACGTTTACTTTTAGATCAAATTTATAATCATATTAAACTTTATATTTCTGATAAACAACATGGGTTCATTCCCAACCTATCAACTGTAACTAATCTCACCCTCATTACTCATGATATTGCTGAAACTGTTGATGGTAAGGGACAACTTGATGTGATTTATACGGACCTGTCAAAAGCCTTTGATACAGTTCAGCATAATATTCTGTTATCAAAGCTAAATACTCTTAGTTTTTGTACGCCGTCCATGTCCTTAATTCAAAGTTATCTTAGTGAACGAATTGCATACGTGGTGGTTAATAGCTTCAAATCACTTGAATCCTCTGGGGTACCCCAAGGTTCAATCTTGGGACCGTTTCTCTTTAATCTATTTATTAACGATCTTTCGGAATCTCTGACTTGTAAACACCTGCTTTATGCAAATGACTTAAAATATATAGCAATGTTAAAAATATCAATGATTGTATGGTCTTACAAAGTAATTAATACTATATATTCATATATTCTAAATATCTCGAAATGTAAACACTCTAAGGTAACTATTCCACATAAATTTATTTATACAATTGATGAAAATATTTTAGAGTATGTTACAGTATCTAAAGATTTGGGAGTTTATTTTGACAGTAATTTAACCTTCAATTATCATGTTAACTCCATTGTTAAAGAATATTGTAAATCTTTAGGTTTTATCTGTCGAAATTCCTCTCAATTCCACAATCTTAACACACTAAAATGGTAGTTTCATTCTTATGTACGCTCAAAGCTGGAATATGCAGCCATAGTTTGGTTTCCTCAGAACCAAGATGAAATCCGTCAAATAGAAAGCATACGACGTAAGTTTTTAAAATTAATCTGTTTTAAATCAGAAGAATCTTATCCAGATAGAGGTATATATGCTCTGCACAATTCTATTGACTCACCTGACTTAAAATTTTTGAAACCTTTGAGATTCTTGTAATCTCTTTAGATATTTGAATGTGCCTGAAGTCTTTGACATAAGTAAATCAATAATAGACTACAATGGCTGGAAATAAACTCTTAATAATAAAGCTTATTAAGGTACAAAATTTATGGCAATAGCGCTCCCAATATTGATATTGGAAGAACCGTGTACCAAGTATGAGTTAGAAAAGAAATCTTTGACTTAAATAAGTCAATCACATACTATAGCCTCTTTAATAAGCGCTTCATATCATATGGACAAATATTAGTCTTGTTAAATCCGAAGTAATTTCACAAGCAGCAACTGTGCTCAAGACACTGTGAAGAAATTTTAGAATCTACAGATCGAAAGGAAGCCATCCAGGTATCAATTTGGAACCGTCGAAGTTGTGCGAATCTGTATACGTTCCCGTTACTAATGTTAACGATTATTTTCCGGTGGTGAACACATGAATTGTTTCATGCTAATTAAGGGTGTTATAAATTATTAACAAGGAAACTATAATAGTACTTTTAACTATTATTAACCAATATAGTTATGTGGACCTCCATGACTGATTGCGTAAGATACTAAAGAACAGTTACTGACTGAAATCTATTTAAGTGTTAATTATAACCTATAATCTCACGAATGCAAATAAATCTACTTGCAAAAATACATGAAAACGTTGATCCGATAACTTTAATGTGTAATAAATGTATAGGCATTAATGTAAATGTGAATGAGTATTTTAAATTCTGCGAGGTCTCAACAAATGTTGTTTGTAAAGTGATACAAGGTCTGATGCCTAGTATAAGTCGCGATATATATGGTTTGAGAGTAGACGTGGTCAAATCAACTCTAAATGCCATCATTGAATCACTAACAAAATTGACTAATATATGTATCAAATTGAACTGTTTTCCTGATTCGCTTTAATAATACCCATACATAAATGTTAATGATCCGACGAATTATCGTCTTATCTCTAAAATAATAGAAAAAATTCTATTGAATCAGCTCATAGAATACCTGCTTAGCAATTGCCAGTATGGTTTTAGAAAAGAACGATCAACTACGGATGCTATCCTAAATTTTGTTAACAATACATTAGACTGTTTTGAAAAAGGATTAGAAACAAACACAACGTTTTTAGACTTAATAAAAGCATTTGACTGTGTCTCTCATTCCATTCTCACCAGAAAATTGTATTATTACAATTTACATCCTGATAGTGTATGATTTCATTCACAGTGCACAAAATATAGATCCGAAGTTTCGTCGCCAGTCACTGTGATTCATGGGGTTCCTCAAGGATCAGTCCTTAGGCCACTATGTTTCTTAATGTATATCGACGATCTGCCAGGTTGCCTTTCTGAGTCGGATGTGATTCTCTTCGCAGATGATACAACAATAACAAAAACGTTGCCTGTGATTTCGGAAAGTTCTCAAACTCAGCCTGCTGACTGGTTTGCAAGTAACTGTCTAAAGCTGAATTCGATAAAAACAAAAGATCTTTTCTCGCTAAAATCATCGGTTGTCGATTCAGAGAAATTCCTTGGCATTTATCTAGATACTCAGTTGAAGTGGTCTTGCCACGGCGAACCCGTTGCAAATAGGCTTGCCAATAATATATTAATGTTGAGAAATCTTGCTTCCCAGGCACCCAACGATGTATTGCGGCAGTACTATTACTGTCATGCCCAAATCCATATCCAATATGGACTACTTGCATGGGGTCATTCAACAATTAGACATCTAATATTCGGTCTTCAACGCCGAGCAATAAGGATGCATTTTCGGAATGCATTGGCTGTTCTTACATCGTATGTAGATTGGTATTATCCCAAATTTGACAACTTTGTTTGTTGACGTACCCAATCATCCAGAAATAGGCCTCTTTCCTGGGTCAGTTGAACTTTGTTTGAATACAGGTCCAAGTCACGGCAAAAAATTCGCCAAGTTGTGGTCTGCGAAAGGCACTCTCTCTTTCAGGCAGAACTTGCGTTTTGTCGTCGTATGGATGTTGGTTCATTATTTATTAAACCAGTGGACTCAAATTTATCCTTCACAGTGCGAATGATCTTCTTGATACGACATAAAATGGGAGAGAATGGGCGTGCGAAACCTTGCCCGAACAGAACACCCATTTTGATAAAACAATTTGATCATTTGCACATGCTGTTAAATATTAGAGCTATAAATGATGATTTGGCAAAACAATCTTAGTAAACTACTTCAACAATTACAGCTATCAATTGTCAAAGATAGGTCCTTATTTGAAGACCCTTTAGAACTGGTAAGGTTAGAATTTTAACAATATAGCTTTTTAAACTATAAACATTTTCTCATCTATAATTTGATGAAACGTAATGTATCAATAAGGTAAATTATTAATTAAAATCACTTGATTTTACTACTTTAATAATTTTATTTGCACACCTATATAATTTTTCTGACTACTTAACATAATCATTTTCAAAGGGTCTTTACAACGATTATTAAATTGTTTTTAAGGTTAGATAATTTAAAAGAGGAATAATTATTTATTCGGTTATTTTATGTGTTAACTGTTCACAGTTTACATCACGCGTTTGTAAGTAGGCAATAATATTATCACAAGTGGTGTCATGGTGTAGCTTATAAATTTAGAGACGCGTCTCTCGTGCATTTTTTTAACCTGCAAGGCACCTTCGATAATTTTAGTCTTCGTCGTAGTTATCATTGTATATGGTTGTAATTTATTACCTTTAGAGAATTTATTCAGCGTGTAAGATGAGTTGCCTATATTTAATACATGATTTGTATTAATAGCGTTGGTTGAAATCATGATAAACTTATGATTTACTGATTGGAGTACACCCACCCATCCTACATATATGATAACTTTAATTACTAATTGTTGGTGGATTCTACATCTCTTTTACAACGAATAAGAACAATAATTATCACCATTATGCCATAATGACCCAGATGATAAGTTGTTGATTAAATTAAGGTCAAAATGGCATGTTTGTTAATAGACATGTCGAATAAATTCTTTATACATTCTAAAGCCCTCGAAGAAAATTTTTGGAAATTTAAAAAATTATTCTTAAAAATTTCTATAACCCTCGAAAATTTTTAGGGAATTTTGGGAGCAATTTCTGAAAATATATAAAATAATAATACTAATTCCACAAACCCAAAAAACGTTTCAAAAATTTGGACCAAAAAAATAAAGTAGACTTATTGAGATTATGAAAATCTGAAAGAACTATTGTTGATTATTCACATGCGATTAAGAAATTAATGACAATGTTTAAAATTTAGAAGAGAAACCTTTAATTGCAAAGAATGATAAGGTTAGTATATTTGTACAATAAATTCCATTAATATCCTAGAAATTTAGGAGAGAAATTTTAGAAAGACTTGAAAATTCTAGTCATGAAAAAAATACCTTTCAGAAAACTTTTAGTAAAATTGGTGGACAAATCTTGTAATTTGGAGAAGAAATACCTAGAAAACTATTTTAAAAATTCAGAAGAGGAGTTCTAAAAAGGCTTACAATTTCTAGTTACCAAAAAATACTTCCTAAAAGCTTCTAGTAAAGTAAATGGAAAAATCTTGCAATTTGGAGAAAAAAATTCCTAGAAAACTTTGATTGTAAGACTCCTGAAAAATACTTAGAAATTTAGAAGAGAAATTCTAGAAAGTCTTACAAATTCTAGTCATCAAAAAAATATTCCTAAAAGATTCTAAAAAATAGATTGCAATTTGAAAAAGAAATTCCAAGAAAACTTGAAAAATATTTTAGATATTTAGAAGAAGAGTTCTAGAAAGGCTTACAAATTTTAGTCATCAAAAAAACTTCCTAAGAGATTTTAGTAAAATATGTAGATGGGAAAATCTTGCAATTTTCATAAGAAATTCCAAGAAAATTTTGATTGCAAGACTTCTGAAAAATATTAGAAATTTAAGAAGAGGAGTTCTGGAAAGGTTTACAAATTTTAGTCATAAACAACTTTCTAAATACTTCTAGCAAAGTGGACGGGAAAATCTTGCAATTTGGAGAAGAAATTACTAAAAAAACTTTGGTTGTAACACACCTGAAAAATATTTTAGAAATTTAGAAGGGGATTTCTAGAAAGGCTTACAAATTCTAGTCATCAAAAAAACCTTTCTAAAAGCTTCTAGTAAAATAGATAGAAAAAATAATAAAAATTAATTCTTAAAAAATTCTACACCCCTAGAAAATCTTCCAGAAATGTAAAGGAGCAAATTTTGGATTTATAGATAATAATAATGCTGAAAAATTCGACAAACCAGGTAAAAGTTCCCAAAATTTAGAAAAAAGAAATCTTCAAAAGATAAAGAAGACCCATTGAGATTCTAAAAATGTAGAAGGAAACTATAGTTTATTATTCATTCTCATGCTGATAAGAAATTGATGACAATGTTTGCAATTATATGGAGAAATTCCTAAACCAAATTAATTGTAACGAAGGGTAAAGTTAGTATCTGTAAAACAAATTACATTAATGTTTAAAAATCCTCAAAAATATTCTAGAAATTTAGGAGAGAAATTCTAGAAAGAAATTTTTATCACATCCTGAAAAATCTTGGAATTTGGAGAAGTCATCCTTAGAAAACATTGATAAAATTGTGGCATACCGGTAGAATAAATTCTTTATACATTCTAAAATCCTCAAGGATAATTTTTAAAAATTATAAAATTAATTCGTTAAAACTTCCACAACCCTCGAAAATTTTCTAGGAATTTAGAAGTCAAATCTTCAGAAAATAAAGAATAATTATTGTGATTCTAAAAATTTTAACTATTGTTAATTGGTGATGATA
Source organism: Ontholestes murinus (assembly GCA_963969525.1). Taxonomy (NCBI): domain Eukaryota; kingdom Metazoa; phylum Arthropoda; class Insecta; order Coleoptera; family Staphylinidae; genus Ontholestes; species Ontholestes murinus. The sequence continues at coordinate 6,119,351 of OZ018391.1, forward strand.
ATATTTGCAATTTAAAAGAGAAATTGTAAAGAAGGATAAAGTTAGTATATCTGTAGAATAAATTCCATAAATGTTTCTAAAAAGGCGTGAAAATTATGATCACCAAAAAACTTCCTAAAAATCTCTAGTAAAATAGGTGAAAAATTTGGAGAAGGAATTCCTAGAAAATTCAAAATGGCACATCTGTATCATAAATTCTTAATACATTCTAAAATCCTTGAAGGTAAACTTGGAAATTAGAAAATTAGTTCCTTAAAAATTCTACAATCCTTGAAATTTGTTTAGGAATTTCGAGAGCAAATTTAGAAAATAATAATACTGAACTTTAAATATTCTAGAATGCTGAAAAATTTTCTAGAAATTTAGGAGAAAATTTCTAGGAAATTTTAGTCTTTGTTGGCGAAAAAATGCCTACAAACAGAAATTTGGAAAAAACATTGTTGATTATAAAATTGATATTAATGTTTGCAATTTGGAAGAGAAATTCCTACAAAATTTTGTTAAAGGATAAACTCAGTACATCTGTAGAACATTTTGTACAGGGGTACTCTGAAAAGCGAACCAGCAATTTACAGGTAATGAAATTAATCGAGTTTATATGTTAGTAAAAATGAATTAAATTATCGCTTACTTTACATTATGGCCAATTCCACCATAAATCTTTTTAATTTTTGCTGTTTTAATAATATCCTCTATTGACTGTTAACTTCCTCCAGAATATCATACATACATACATCTTCAAATATGTCCTCATCTGTTTCTTCTGTTTGTTCAAATACATCTTCTTCTTCTGCTTTGGTAGTAGTGATTATATCTTCTTCTCGTTTAAAATCAAATGATTGAGGCTTACTTATATCTAATTGATTATCTGGTTTTGATTTTTCGAACGGTTTTGATTTGATTTCTTTTGATTTTGGTTCAGGCTTAGGTTTATGTGTTTCTTCGTCTTCAGTTGGTTTCAACGTTATTTGTTTAACTTCAGGTTCTGGTTTTGCCTTCTTTGTTTTCTTCTGCTTTTGTGGAATTTCGTTGGGTGCATGAATTCTGGATTAATTTTGCTGATTCTTGTTCTTTCATTTTCTTTTTAGGTTTTTATTTCTCAGGCTTTTCTTTGATTACTTCTGGATCTTCTTCGAGATTTTCTGGCATTTTTCTAAACTTAATTTCCTTCTTCAGGTATTTTTCCTTTACAAAGTTAAAATTGTTTTCTTTATTCTGGGTCACTTATAATTATAGTGTACGGTTTCTAGTCTCACAACAATTTCCCTCACTTATTTTAGATAATAATAATGATAACTTTTTTGGGTATTTTAACTAGAAGCATTTGCGCAACATTTTCTTTAAATTCTTTAAACCCTATTTAAAGTCTCTGTTTGTCAAATTTCTTTCCCAGAATTAATTGATACTTCGTATCATCTTCAGTCAGCCCTATATTGCACCAAATCTTCCAATCTTCTTTTATTTTAAAGCTGGATGAAATTATGTTTAAAATTTGATCCAGAAATATTTGTTCGTACTAAAATCTTAACAAAGACAAATAGTGATATGTAAAATCTCTTTAATGTCTTCTAAAATCTCTCCCAACAATTTTCATTTGCTTTATTATTATTTTTTTAATCCACCAAAATATTCAATTTGTAAATTATAACACAAAAAATTCTATTGATTAAAATAAATAAAATTCTAATAACATTTATTTAAGCGATTTATTAATTTCATCAAAGATCGAGTTAACCCAAGAAGCGACGTATCTCTTATTCATGACGTCCTCCGCCATTCCGAAAAACATTTTGTAGATGAGGTTGTATAGCATGTCTTTCAGTACGTCACCTTGCGAGTAATGTACAGTGTGTTGCCTAAAAAAAAAACGAATCAGCAATTTGCAGGTAAAGAAATTAATCGAACGGACTTTATAGGTTAGTAAATATTAAAAGGAAATTAATTAATCGCTTACTTTACATTGTAACCAATTGTACCAGAGATCTTGAATTGACCATTTACGGTCTCAACTGGAATAGTCAACCTGACACCACGAAACTCTCCCTCTAGGTGACCTTTGTTCGAGACTAGGGATACAAATTCGTAATCGCAGTCATACTAAAAAAAAAAATTACGTAAAAATTATAATACAACCTAGGAAAATAATAATTAAATAGTATTAACAAAGGTTAAGGAATATTAACGTAAGTTAATACTGCTGATGTCTGATACACATGTTCTGGAAACTTTTCGAGAAGTCTTCTTTTGGATGTAGTTCAGAAACCTCGTCACGTTTCAAGAAAGCTTTTTTTTGGATGGAGTTCAAAAGCTTCGTTTCTTTGGATATCAGGAATATCGTAAGATCTTTTTGCTTTCAAAAATAGTTTCAGTCGTAAGTATAGGAAGAAGTCTGAAGGATTTAAATCTGGTGAGTATGATGAATATTGAATTTTTTGGGAGGAACTGTTTGATGATTTGGTTGTGTGAAGGCTAAAATTGTCGTGAATCAAGAAACATTAACCCTGTTGTTGCGTACTGGGATTTCATTAAACGGTTCAAAATTTCAATGCACCTTGCAGCATTGAAAGGAAAGAGATTTGACGATATTCCTGACATTCAACTAAACGTGACGAAGCTTTTGAACTCCATGCCAAAAAAAGCTTTCTTGGAAATTTTCCAGTAGATGTATAGCAGATCTCAGTGGTGAATAGTTATAGAAGTTAATATTTTATCTACACGACTATTCACCGAACTTTATTGTCAGATAAACATTAAACTATGTTTTTTTACGTAGTAAGTGCGTTAGTTTAATGTTTATCATAAATTACCACTTATTAACGGTTATGATTAATTGTCAGAGGTTGTATTTCTGTTTTAGGATTTTTATAAATATCATTGATTGTGTTGTAACAACAGCAGCTATCAGTTATAACCACAGTATGGTGATTGAATTACGTAATTCATACTACTAAATATTTTATAATCGTGTTAAAAATATGTTTGTTTCGATGCTCACATCTAATTTATCCATGCGAAGCGTAACGTTGAATTTCTGCGGATTACTCGTATCGGACTTATCGTATTCATAGTCCACTTGAAAAGCGTCAAGGCCACGGATGAAACCGTTGTATATGATGAGCTGCGATGGAAGGTTCACAAAATTTCCGAATTTACCCTGAAATCAATTAAATGCACACAAACGTTTCATCATAAATGGTTACTTACTAGAAAATGAAGAGGTTTCTGAAAATTAAAAAAAAAATCGTTAGTATAAAGCTGTGGGTTATGAATAAGATTAACTTACAAAGTCGATCATCTGGTTTGTATCTGGTATGGGGACGACTTTTAAGTTTTCCCTATTCAACTGAGGTAAGTCGACATTGCGTCTTGTTAATTCAGCAGCATCGCTAAAAAAATACAGTGTTAAAAAAAATATTGATAACAAAAATTTAAACACATATCGATAATTTAAATTAAACACTTATAAACCAGAATTATTAAAACATTTGAAAATATTTTTTACATCGATAGTCCTTTGACAGAAAAAAAAAATTGTATCATTGTATCATTGTTACATGTAAATTTATTTCCTTTTTTCTGTCATTATTATTTTCTACATTATAAAACGTCCACTAATTGAAAATTACAAAATTATTCATAAGCTTATTAAACAAATATCCAGTAATAAAGTGTAGTATTTAAATACTTACTTATTGCAATAGCAATAAAAATATTTTAATCAAAATATTAATTATACATTATTACAAATTATTATATAAAATTACATATCTATATATTCTAAAATTATGTGAAGATTATATTAATAATAAATTCTTTTCTTCACTATTTTTTATATAAAATTACAATTAAAATTTACCATATAAAATAGAAGAGTGTGCAGAGTAAAATCACAACTGTAGGCTTCATTTTCTTTTATATAAACCACCGATTTCTTAGCGACTTTTGAGTGTAGAACTAATTTTAGGCAAGTATTTAAAGCAATTAAGCCTACTTAATTATTATTTTTACAGATAAAACGATTTTAAATTTCAAATTTTTGCCTTATTATTTTTTTTAATAGCCGTTTTGAATTCCAAATTCTCGTTCATGTTGACAGGTGATTATTATTATTATTATTATTATTAAAAATCGTTACAGCATATAATTTAAATAATATTTTCCTGCGTTTTATGGCGTATTAGAAAAAAACATATAAATAAACTATGCTAAAAAGTTTTTACTATTTTATTGCATCTACATGAAATATTTAAGATATTTTCCTATCAAAATTATAAGAAGTTTTATATCAATTACACTTATTTTGTAAATATAAGTGTTACGAATTTCAAAAAATTATTTCTTTAGATTATCAGCTTTTTTTTCTGTTTGTTCTGGTATATCTTCAAATAGATGTTCTTCTTCCTTCGGTTCTTTCATTACTTTACGTTCTTCAACTTTAACAATTTTTTTCTTACCTTACCTAGATTTCTTTTCTGTCTTGCTAATAGTGATTACATCTTCTACTTGTTTACTATCAAATGTTTGGGCTTACCCACATCTAATTCTTTGCCTGGTTTTGGTTTTTCGAACGGTTTCAGTTTGATTTCTTCTGGTTTTGGTTCGGGCTTGGGTTTTTATTCATATTTCAAATTTACATCAGGTGTTTTCTCTTCTTTAAAGGGACTTGATATTAGAGCTGTCAAAAAATTTAAATATCGAAGAAACAAATACATCACATAAAAGCAAAATGTCTTTTATAATTCTGGCGTATTCTAATCTATTTACCAGATTAAACATTTTCAACATATGAAGTAGAAATTATATATAAAATAACCTTTAAAATTTTGAGAAATTTATATATTTTTTAGAATAACTTTACTGTGAAAACCTAGGAAAAACTGCAAAGATCATTTTGAATTAGAAGAAAAAAAGGTGAGGTCGGTAGAATCTAGAGAATAAAGTGGTGAGGAAAATATTTAACCCAGTATTTTCCTCGCTATTTTACTCTCTAGATTCTACCAACTGCGGCTTTTTTCTACTTGTTCTAAACGTCCATTCCAGTTTTTCTTCTAACGTGGGTTTTCCTGATGACCACCTAAAAATTTTGAACGAATTTCACATGAAAATTTTAAAGAAAAATAATTAGGGTTCTTTCAGAACTTCAAAAGAAAAACCATAAAGCAAAAATAAAGGTAAAATACAAGAAAAGCCAAAACTGCATATCTTGATAACTTCCCAAAACATCTGAGAAAAAGTCAGGTCTATAAAAAATTTAGAAGAAATACATTATTTAAGATTTAAGAGTTCCTTTAGATTTTGAACAAACTTTACATAGAAACCACCTAAAAATTTTGAACAAACTTCAAATAAAAACTTTAAAAATAATAAGATGAAATCCTTTAGAACTTAAAAAGTAAGACCATAGAAGGAAAAAGCTGTAAAATACAAGAAATCCAAAAACTGTATATCTTTATAACTTCCCAAAACATCTAAGAAAAACTGAAGTCTATAAAAAATCTTCAAGAAACAATTAATTTGAGAGGGATGTTTTAGGATATCATAAAGAAAAATAAGAAGGATTCCTTTAGATTTTGAACAACTTTCACTTAGAAATCTCATGATAACCTAACAATTTTTAAAGAACTTTAAAATAAAAATTTTATAGAAAAATAAGAATAGTTTCTTCAGAACTTCAAAAGAAAAACCATAGAGGGAAAAGAAATGCAAAATACAAGAAATGTAAAAACTGTATATTTTGATAACTTCCGAAAAAAACTAAGAAGAAGTCAAGTCTGTAAAAAATCTAGAAGAAACAATTAATTGAAGAAAGTTGTTTTAAGAAATTTTAAAGTAAACTAAGAAGAGTTTCTTTAGATTTCAAACAAACATCACATAGAAACCTGATGACCACCTAAAAATTTTGAACGAACTTCAAACAAAAATCTTTTTAAACAATAAGAAGAAATCCTTCAGAACTTTAAAAGTAAAACCATAGAGGGAATAAAACTTTGTAATACAAAAAATGCAAAGCAAAAACTGTATATCTTGATAACTTCCCAAAACATCTGAGAAAGAGTTAAGTCAATAAACAATCTAGAAAAAACAATTAATTTAATAAAGATGTTCTAAGAAATTGTGAAGGAAAATAAGCAGAATTCCTTTAGATTTTGAACAAACTTCACATAGAAACCTAATGACCACTTAAAAACTTTGGAAAAACTTTAAATAAAAACTTTTAAAACATTAAGAAGAAATCCTTCAGAACTATAAAATCCACAAAGGCAACAAAACTTTGTAATACAAAAATGCAAAACTTTATGCCTTGGCAACTTCCCAAAAATGTAACAAAGAGTTAAGTTTATAAAAAATCTAGAAGAAAAAATTTATTAAGGAAATATATTTTAAGAAATTGTAAAAAAAAATAAGAAGAGTTCCTTGAGATTTTGAACAAACATTTCCATGAGAAATGTATTTTTCAGAATTTTTCTAAGAGTGTCTTAAATCTTAAAATTAACGGTATTTCTGAATTGTTTTGAAAATTGTAAGTATTCTAAAGTTGTAAAGATTCTAAAAAATCAATCTAAATATTCGAAACGTAAATATTCTAAAGTTTCTCAATATTCTAAAGATTCTAAAGATTCGGAACAAACTAAAATTCTAAACATTCTGAATACTCCATTGATTATTAAAAAATCTAGAGGTTCAAAAGCTTTTGAAATATTGTAAAAATTATTATCAGCTTTTGGACATTCTGAAAATAAAATGCTTAAATTTTTACAATATATAAAATGTTTCGAATCTTTAGATTTTTATTAATCATTAGAATATTCAGAATGTTTAGAATCTCAGATTGTTTAGAATATTTAGAATTTTTTAGAATAATATTTATTATGTTTAGAATCAATACATTATTTAGAATCTTGACAACTTTAGAATAAATACATTTGAATCTTTAAAGTTTTCAGAATTTTTACAATATTTACGATCGTTAAGATTTTTATAAGGCGTAGAATTATAAACATTAGAATACTCAGAAATTTCTGAATATCCAAAATTTTATAATTAATATTGATCAAATATTTAGAATATTTAGAATCTTTAGATTTTTAATAATCTTTAGAATATCATAATGCTATTCTCATAATGAGAAAAGTTCTTTTCAGAATTTTTGTAATCATCAGATGAAAATTTAATTTTCTACAATCAAATTTCAAACCTCGCCATTTTGTTTACTAACACGGTATGTCAGTTGTTTTTATGTGTATTGAAGACACATTCATTCTGAACGTATTTAGAAATTTTGAGGTCATAACCATAAGAATTATATTTTTCATAATTTTTGTAATCATCCGATGAAAATTTAATTTTCCACAATCAAATTTCAAACCACGCGCATATAAACCTGATGACCTCTAATCGATAATAATTTCATTTATTTGCCAACTATTGTTATTAGGTCCTAATTGTTCTAAATTTAAATACAGTTTACTGTTCGAAAAATATTTTTCTTATTGATTCCAAAGGTTGTTTGCTAAATATTTAATCTTAAAGTCTCTTGAAGTTCTTATTAAACTGTTCCATAACAATCTTTATTGCTTCTAGTGCGTTTCTTCCTTACAAAATTATTTATAGAAATTCTGGAAATTTTTTACATCTGTTGAGATTTCTATGTTTTTATCAAACAGCTTCTTCTATATTATAGGTAGGAAATAAACTGTTAATAATAATTTGGCCCTGAAACTTTTGTTCATAGTGTTTAAGAAAAAGTTAAGTCAAATTTGATTTTGAAAATTTATATTTTCATCTGATTATTACAAAAATTCTAAAAAAATACATCTCTCGTAGAAATGATTTCAAAATTTCCAAATATGTTCAGAACGAATGTGTTTTTAATACACATTAATACAATTGACCTATTGTATTAATAAACAAAATGGCGATGTTTGAAATTTGGTTGTAGAAAATTGAATCTTTATCTGATCTAAATATTCTAACCATTCAAAATATTATACATATTCTAAAGTTTCTTAAATATTCTAAGCATTCTGAATATTCTAAAGTTTATTAAAAATTTAAATATTCGAAACATTCTGAATATTGTAAAGAATTAAGCAAAAATATTAATTATAAAAAAATTTATATTCAGAACTTTCTGAGTATTCTAATGGTCTTAATTCTAAGCATTATGAAGTTTTCCAAAGATCACAAAAAGTCTAACTAAAGTAAGATTCTAAAAATTCTAAATACTTCAAATGTATTTATTCTAAAGTTGTAAAGATTTTAAAGAATATATCATTTCTAATCATTCTAAATATTCTAAAGTTCCTGAATATTCTAAAAATTCCAAAAATTCTAAATATTCCAAAGTTTCTAAATACTCTTAAGATTTTAAAAAATGTACAGATTCTAAACAATCTAATGGTATACATTAGTACATTCTAAATATTCTATAGCTTATTAAAAAATCTGAACAAACTGAAACTCTAAACATTCTGAATATTCTAAAAATTATTGAAAATCAAAAGAGACGGAACATTTTAAATATTATAACAATTAATTTCAGCATTCTATCTTCAGAATATCCAAAAGCTTATAATTATTATTTTCCAAGATTAGAATTTTCAAATCTTTACAATATTTAAAACGTTTTGATTTTTAGATTTTTTAATAATCTATAGAATACTCAGAATTTTTAGAATTTTAGTTTGTTCAGAATTTTTAGAATCTTTAGAATCTTTACAACTTTAGAATATTTAAAATAGTTAGAATCTTTGATATTTGGAAAACTTTATAATGCTTGAATTAATTAATTAATTAAAAATGTTAGAATACACTACAATTTTTAGCATAATTCAGAAAGAGCAATAATTTTAAGATTTTAGACATTCTGAAAAATACGTTCAGAATGAATATATCTAAAATCAAATTTTCATCTGATCTAAATATTGTAACCATTCAAAATATTGTATATATTATAAAGTTTCTAAATATTCTAGATATTATAAAAATTCTAAACATTCTGAACAATCTAAAATTCTAAACATTATGAATATTCTCAAGATTATTAAAAATTTAAAGATTCGAAAAATTCTAAATATTGTAAAGATTTGAGAATTCGAATTAAGTAAAAATATTAATTATAAAATTTTGGATATTCTAAAATTTCTGAGTGTTCTAATGTTTTTAATTCTACGCATTATAAAGTTTCCTAAAAATAACAAAAAGTCTAACTAACGTAAAGATTCTAAAAATTCTAAAGACTTCAAATGTATTTATTCTAAAGTTGTAAAGATTCTAAAGAATGTATTGATTCTGAATATTCTAAATATTGTAAATATTCTAAAGTTTCCAATTATACTTAAGATTTTAAAAATGTTACGGATTCTAAACAATCCAGTATTATGAATCCAGACATTTTAAATAATCTATAGTTTATTAAAAAAATTTGAACAATCTGAAATTTTAAACAATCTGAATATTCTAATGATTATTAAAATTCTAAAGATGCGAAACATTTTAAATATTGTAAAAATTTCAACATTCTATTTTCAGAATATCCAGAAGCTTATAATTCATACCTTTCCATCAGTATAATTCTTAAATCTTTGTAATATTTAAAAGATTTTGAATCTTTGGATTTTTTTATAATCTATAGAATATTCAAAATGTTTAGAATTTTTGTTTGTTTGTCAGAATCTTCAGAATATTGAGAATCTTTGGAATATTTACGATTTTTAGTATGTTTAGAATATTTGGATTGATTAGAATCTTTGGAATTTTTAGAATCTTTACAACTTTGGAATATTTACAATATCTTTGATCTTTAGAAAACTTTACAATGTTTAAATTAATGAAAAAAACGTTAGAATACTTATAATATTCAGCATGATTCAGAAAAAGTATTAATTTTAAGATTTTGGACAGGTATTCTAATGTTTTTTTATTTTCTAAGCATTCCAAAGTTTTTTAAACATCAAACATATTAAATATTGTAAACATTCTAAAGTTTTAGATTATACAGATTCTAAAGGTTCCAAAGAATCTATTCATTTTATTTATTATTTATTTAAGTATGTAGATAAATATAGATATCAAATTAGCAATTAAGTAGCTTGTAAGTTTTTGTTTAGACACTGACACAATTTCATTTGGTACATTATTATAATGACACTTTGAAATAAATAATGTTATTATTGTTATTATTTATTCTAAAAATTCTAAATATTATAATTATTCTAGAGTTTCTAATTATTTAAAAAATTATAAATATTCTAAACAATGTATAGTTCTAAATATTCTGAAATTTATAGTTCTAAACATTCTGAATATTTTAAAGATTATTAAAAAATCTAAAGATTCGAAACATTTTTACTGTATACATCTAAGAAATAGAACGATGTTAAAAAAATTAATTACAAGATATTGGACCTTCTGAAATCACTGAGTATTCTAATGGTTTTAATTCTAGGCATTCAAAAATTATTTCTAGGTCATAAAGATTCTAAATATTGTAAAGATTATTAAGATATAAAATTTCTGAAAAATCTATTGGTTTTAAAGATTCCTAGAGAATCCATTGATTCTAAATATTGTAAATATTCTAAAGTTTCTAAAGATTCTAAATATTCTAACGATTTTAAACAATCTAAAATTCGAAACTTTCCGAGTTTGTCGTTTTATTTTTATCTATTTATTTCTTTCAGTGTTGATTTATTTTGTAATTTTTTCTAATGTACGTGGGGTGAATTTCGTTAAGAAAGTTATTATTATTATTATTATTTTTATTATAAATTAAAAACTTTAAAATATTGTGAAGATTTGAGAATTTAGATAATGCATTTGATTTGGGCATTCTGAAATTTTGAAGGCATTCTAAAGTGTACTGAATATCAAAGATTTAAAATACTGTAAGGATTCTAACCTAGATTTTTCAAAACTATAAAGATTTTAAAAATTGTAAAGAATCTAAATATTCTAAACATTTTAATTATCCTGAAGCTTCTAAATATTTTAAAAATTCTAAAGATTCTAAATCAACAATTATAAATTACAAATATCCTGAATATTCTATTGATTATTAAAAAAATCTTAAGATTCGAAACATTAATGAATATTGTAAAGATTTTAGAATTCGGATGATGCAAAAATATTAATTATAAGTTTTTAAACATTCTGAAATGTCTAAGTATTCTAATATTTCTAATTCTATGAAATGATGCAAAAATATTAACTAAAAGATGTTGAACATTCTAAAAATTCTAAGCATTCTACTTTTCTAAAGATCAAAGATTATAAAGATTTTAAAGAATCTTAAAGAACCCATTGTTTCTAAATATTGTAAATAATATTACAGTTTCTAAACATTCGAAAAATTCTAATGATTCTAAACAATCTAATATTCGCAATAAGATAAATAATAATAATAATGATGAATAAAATAAGATTTTTACAAATTATTTTTACAAAAAAAGATTTGAGAATCTAAAAATTCGAAAAATTCTAAGGATTCAAAACAATTTAAAAGTCGAAACATACTGAATAAGATTATTACAAATTTAAAGATTCAAAATATTGTAAAGATTTGAGAGATTGGATGATTGAAAAAATATTAATTATGAGACTTTAGATATTCTGAAATTTCTAAGCATTCTAAAGTTTTCTAAAGATCTATACTGTAAAGATTCTAACTTTTTAGATTTTTGAAATAATTCTAGAGATTTAAAATAAAAAATTTCAAAGAATCCAAATATTCTAAACATTTTAAATATGCTAAGTAAAATATTATAAAGATTCTAAAAATGCTAAAGATTCTAAACAATTTAAAATTACAAATATTCTGAATATTCTATAGATTATTAAAAAATCTAAAGATTCGAAACATTCTAAGCATTGTGAAGATTTCTAAATTTGACATTCTGAAAATTCTAATGTTTTATAAAGATTTCAACGATCAGAAAGTTTCCAAATATTGGAAAGATTCTAAAAATTTAAAAAAAAAAATCTAAACAATCTAATGATGCGAAACATTCTAAATATTATAAATATTTGAGCATTCGGATAGTGCAAAAATTATAATTATAAGATTTTGGACATTCTGAAATTTCTAAGTATTCTAATGTTTTTAATTCTATGAAATGATGCAAAATAATATTAACTACAAGATATTAGACAATCTGAAAATTCTAAGCATTCTACTTTTCTAAAGATTAATGATTCTAAATACCGTGAGGATTCTAAAATTTTACATTATAGAAATTCTAAAGGTTTTAAGCATTTTAAAGAATTTAAATATTTTAATTAATCTAATGTTTCTACACATTTTGAAAATACTAAAAATTTTAAAGTTTGTAAATATTGTATTTATTCTAAAGTTTCTAAAGATTCTAAAAATTTTACAGATTCTAAACAATCTAATATTATAAACATTCTAAATATTTTATAGTTTATTAAAAAATCTAAATATTCAAACCATTCTGAATATTGTAAGGAGTTGAGAACTGAATTAATGCAAACGATTAATTATAAGATTTTGGATATACTGAAAATTCTAAATATACTATTGTTTCAAATTCTATCGAATGTTGCAAGAAGTATTAATTCTGAAAATTTTAATGATTTTAATTCTAAACATTATAAAGTAATTAATTAAAGTTGTAAAATTTAATTTCTTAAAAATCAAAAGATATTAAAGGATCTGAAGAATGTATTGATTCTAAAAATTCTAAATATCCTGTATAATATACGATTTTAAAAATTTTAAAGATTCTAAACAATCTGGAATTCTAAACGTATATTCTAAATATCTTGAATGTTGGAGGCGTTCACTTCGTAGTACATTTTTAATGAATAACAGAAAAACGTTTAACTTTTTTATACTACTTTTTATTTTTATACAACACTTTGTGACTAGTTTCGAATTACACAGTAATCATTATCAAACTAAGTGACACAATGTGTTGTATAAAAATAAAAAGTAGTATAAAAAAGTTAAACGTTTTTCTGTTATTCGTATATTCTAAAGGTCATTAAAAATCTAAACATTCAGAACATTCTTAATGAAATTCTGAAAAATATATTTCTCACCGGAACGACCTAAAAATTTCCAAATACATTTAGAGTAATTGTATTTTTAATACACCTAAAAACAATTGACGTACGGTATTAATAAACAAAATGGCGAGGTTTGTAATTTGATTGTAGAAAATTAAGTTTTTGTCTGATGATTACAAAAATTCTGTAAAATACATTTCTCACGAAAATGGCCTCAAAATTTTCAAATACGTTCAGAATGAATGTGTCTTTAATTAAATTGAAAACAATTAATACAATTAATAAACAAAATGGTGAGGTTTGAAATTTGATGTTAGAAAATTAAATTTTCATCTGATGATTACAAATTTAGATTTCTACATATTTTATAAAAAATAAATGTCCCAACAAGAGTATAAAAAAGGTTTGATGATGGCTCTTTGTTTGTAGGGTTATGGTGCAGATATAAGCATTAATTGTAATGTACTGTAAGCTACAACTTTAGTTCTTTATTTTTAAAAAGAATCTTTAATAAATTTTAATCTTCAATAATTCGTATTATTTTAACCCACGACTGTTGGAATGACAGTGTTGACTGGTTCGATTATTGAATCGGCCCAGAATTGCGTATATCCGTCGTATATAACATCTTCGGTAAGTCCGTAAAATGTACCGCGGAGCAGTGTAAAGATCAGGTCCAAGATTTTCGCCTTTCCTTTACTGAACATCAGCTTTTGACCCCTGAAAGAGTAAAAAGAGTTTATTAAATTAGAAGAGAATGTTAAATACATCTCAAAAAGGGGGATAAAAATAACTTATTAACTTCAGTATATTTCAAATGAAGGATTCAGATTCGATAATGTCAAATACATCTGCTAAAGAGGGGGGAAAATAGCATATTTGGAATAAATTCCAAATGAAGGATTCTGAAGCTATCAGCTTGTCGGATAAATGCGAGTCTGTGTGGAGTCTGTTCGTGATTTTTGCTGCCTAAAATTGTATACGTGTATTTTTTTGTAAAAGTATTATAAGCAAAAAGTTATAAAGAATAAATAATATCTTTGTTTTATAACGTTGTATTGTAATTCAAATATTTTCTAATAAAACTTATGGAAGTTACATGATTTACTTACTTGAAGTCACAATCGATTGGACCAACTATGGTAACATGGTCGTTGGTAGTATCCACTGAAATCATGAGCCTAACACTATATATGTCTCCTTCCACATGACCTTTGTTCGATAAAATCGATTTGAAATCATATTCGAATTGATACTTAAAGATATAAAAACAATTAGTGTTAATAATATTCAAAAGCGTTAATTAATGATAGGCTTAATAAAATTATTGTAATTTAAAATACAAAGAAAATAAATACACTGTGAATTAATAATCTACAATCTTTTGGCAAAAATAAATAAATTATACAAACTGAAAACAGTATTTAGTTTGTACTCCTTTGAAATTGAGTGTAATAACTCGAAACACTTGACAGGAAACTGCCAATAAGAACTTGGAACACAATAGGTGTCATAGTGAATTATACAAACATATAATAATAATTTCTTTGCTAATCCACAGATTTATTTTTGATGTCATATAGACATAAATACTTACAGTCAATGAATCTATGCGAACAGTAATGTTAAATCTCTCCGGATTCTTGTTGTCAAAAACCACTTCGTTATCCTTAACCACGAACGTATGAAGCCCATGCAGTCTACCATTAGATATACTTAGCTCTGATGGTATTTTCAGGCATCTACCAATCTTTCCCTAACAGAGAAAATAGGTTGATGTGTTTGAAGTAAATATTGTTTATTTGAAAGAAAAGAAGAAAAACTCACCAGAAAGTGTAAAGGCGTCTGAAAAAAGCAGCAATATATTAAAATACCGTTTACGAATATTTAAAAACAACTCACCCAATCATATTTGGTATTGTTTTTACCTGGCAGAGCAATATCTGTTAAGAGCGGCCGTGACGCTGCTAAAATATCTTGGATTTGCTTTGCTGAAAATGCGGCATCGCTGAAGAAAATGTAATAATTATTATTAAATAAATATTGTATTAAAAACAAGATAATATACTTACCTTCCAAATTGAGCGAGAGCACAGGAAAACAACAAAAACACAATTGAGAAATTCATTTTTACTACACTGCATCAAAATAATTTCCGTGGTGCGTTTTATACCAAAATTCACGTCAATTTTTAAATAATTAGCGTATGTTAATATGCCGCCGTCTATCGATTTACATTTCATTAGTATATTTATTAACATCTGCTATCTTAAACAAAACGTTGATATTCACGTCAAAATTGTCTGGGTCTAGTGTTGATATTATTATTATTGTTTCCTATTAATTATTTTCGTATTTACGAAATTTGATAACCTCCCAAAAAATCTAAGAAAGAGTTAAGTCTATAAAAAATCTAAGAGGAACAATTAATTTAAGAAAGATATCTTAGGAAATCGTAAAGAAAAAAAACAGTTCCTTTAAATTTTGAACAAACTTTACATAGAAACCTAATGACCACCTAAAAATTTTGAACGAACTTCAAATAAAAACTTTTAAAACAATAAGAAGAAATCCTTCAGGACTTTAAAAGTAAAACCATAGAAGGAATAAAATTTTGTAACACAAAAAATGCAAAACTTTTTGTTTTGGTAACTTCTCAAAAAATCTAAGAAAAAGTCAAGTCTATAAACAATCTAGAAAAAACAATTAATTTAAAAGAAAGATGTCCTAAAAAATTGTAAAGAGAAATAAGAAGAGTTCCTCTAGATTTTGAAAATACTTCACATAGAAATTCTGGTAAATGCATATATTGCATGTTCTTATCAAACAGCTTCTTCTATATTATATTTAGGAAACAAACTGTTTATAATTTTGGTCCTGAGAGTTTTATTCATAGTCTTTCAGAAAAAGTTTAATAATATTTGATGGTGAAAAATTAAAAAAAAAATCTAACAAATACATTTCACATAAAAGCGACTTCAAAATTTCAAAATACGTTCAAAATGAATGTGTCTTTAATATACCTGAAAACAATTGACGTACCGTGTCAATAAACAAAATGGCAAGGTATGAAATTTGATTGTAGAAAATTAAATTTACATCTGATGATTACAAAAATTCAAAAATATACATTTCTTATAAAATTCACCTCAAAATTTCTAAAAACGTTCAGAATAAATGAGTCTTTAATACACCTAAAAACAATTGACGTACCATATTAATAAACAAATTGAAGAGGTTTAAAATTTGATTGTAGAAAATTAAATTTTCATCTGATGTTTACAAAATTTCTGAAAAATACATTCCTTTTCAAAATGGCCTCATATTTTCCAAATATGTTAAGAATGAATGTGTCTTTAATACACTTAAAAACAATTGACGTACCGTTTTAATAAACAAAATGGCGATATTTGAAATTTGATTGTAGAAACTTATATTTTCATCGGATGATTATAAAATTTCTGAAAACAACATATCTTACAGAAATGCACTCAAAATTTCTAAATAAGTTGAGAATAAATGTATCTTCAATACACCTAAAAACAAATGACGTACATTATTAATAAACAAAATGGCGAGGTTTAAAAATAGATTGTAGAAAATTCTATTTTCATATGATGTTTACAAAAATTCTAAAAATACATCTCTCGTAGAAATGTTGTCAAAATTTTTAAATACATTCAGAAATAATGTGTCTACAATACACCTAAAAACAATTAACGTATAGTATTAACAAACGAAATGGCGTGGTTTAAAATTTGATTGTGGAAAATTAAATTTCCATCTAATGATTACAAAAATTATGAAAAATATATTTCTTATGTTTATGACCTCAAAATTTCTAAATACGTTTAGAATGTGTGTCTTCAATACATATAAAAACAATTGACGTACCATGTTAATAAACAAAATGGTGAACTTTGAAATTTGTAGAAAATTTAATTTTTATCTAATAATTTCGAAAATTATGAAAATTCTCAACGAAATGACCTCAAAATTTCCAAATACGTTTAGAATGGATATGTCCTTAATATACCTAACAACAATTGACGTACCGAATTATTAAACAAAATGCCGAGGTTTGAAATGTGATTGTAGATAATTAAATTAATCTAATGATTACAAAAATTTGTTTAAATACGTTCAGAATTAATGTGTCTTTAATACATCTAAAATAATTCACGTAACCGCAATTATAAACAAAATGGAGAGGTTAGAAATTTGATCTTAATATTCTAAGCATTCAAAATATTGTACATATTCTAAAGTTTCTAAATATTCTAGAGATTTTCAGAACTTTAAACATTCTGAACAATCTAAAATTCGAAGCATTACGATATTCTAAATATTATAAAAAATCTAAAGATTTGAAACATTTTAAATATTTGTGAATTCTTATTAAGCCAAAATATTATTAATTATAAAATTTTGGATATTCAGAAATTTCTCAGTATTCTAATGTTTATAATTCTACGCATTATAAAAATCTTAACTATCGTAAATATTCTAAAAATTCTAAAGACATTAAAGATTTAAATTTATTTATTCTAAAGTTGTTAAGATTCTAGACAATCTATTGATTCTAAACATACTAAATATTATAAATAATCTAAAGTTTCTAAATAATCTAAAAATTCTAAATATTCTAAACAATGTGAGATTCTAAACATTCTGAATATTCCAATAATTAATAAAAATCTAAAGGTTCGAAACATTTTATATATTGTAAAAATGTAAGCAATTAATTTTCAGAATGTCCAAAAGCTTATTATTATAATTTTTACAATATTTAAAAGGTTTTGAACCTCTAGATTTTTTAATAATCCATGGAGTATTCAGAATGTTTAGAATTTTAGTTTGTTCAGAATCTTTCGAATCTTTAGAATATTGAGAAACTTTAGAATATTTACGTTTCGAATATTTAGATTGAATAGAATTTCTAGATATTTAGAATCTTTACAACTGTAGTATATTTAAAATATTTAGAATCTTTGATATTTGGAAAACTTTATATAATGCTTGAATTAATTAATTAGTTAAAAACATTAAAATACGTACAATTTTTAGCATGATTCAGAAGGAGCAATAATTTTAAGATATTGGACATTCTTAAAAAAATCCTGAAAATTACATTTCTCATGTAAATGGCCTCCAAATTCCCAAATACATTCAGAATGAACGTGTCTTCAATATACCTAAAAACAATTAACGTACCGTATTAATAAACAAAATGGCGATGTTTGAAATTTGCTTGAAGAAAATTTACTTTTCATCTTTTCTCAATATTCTAACCATTCAAAATATTGTACATATTCTAAAGTTTCTAAATATTCTAGGAATTATAAAAATTCTAAACAATCTAAAATTCTAAACATTATGAATATTCCAAAGATTATTAAAAATCTAAAGATACGAAACATTATAAATATTGTAAAGATTTGACAATTCGAATTAAGCAAAAATATTAATTATAAAATTTTAGATATTCCGAAATTTCTGAGTTTTCAAATGTTTTTAATTCTACGCATTATAAAGTTTATTAATGGTCACAAAAAGTCTAACTAAGGTAAAGATTCTAAAAATTCTAAAGACTTCAAATGTATTTATTCTAGATTTGTAAAAATTCTAAAGAATGTATTGATTATGAACATTCTAAATATTCTAATGTTTCCAAATATACTTAAGATTTTAAAAATTTTACAGATTCTAAACAATCCAGTATTATGAATCCAGACATTCTAAATATTCTATAGTTTATTAAAAAAAATTGAACAATCTGTAATTTCAAACATTCTGAATATTCTAATGATTATTAAAATTCTAAAGATACGAAACATTTTAAATATTGTAAAAATTTTAGAATTCTATTTTCAGAATGTCCAAAATCTTATAATTCATATTTTTCCATCATTATAATTCTCAAATCTTTGCAATATTTAAAATATTTTGAATCTTTAGATTTTTTTCATAATCTATAGAATATTCAGAATGTTTAGAATTGTAGTTTGTCAGAATCTTTCAAATCTTTAGAATATTGAGAAACTTTGGAACATTTACGATTTTTAGTATGTTTATAATATTTAAATTGATTGGAATCTTTAATTGATTAGAATTTCTAGAAACTTTGCAACTTTAGAATATTCACAATATCTTTGATCTTAAGAAAACTATATAATGCTCAAATTAAGAAATTAAGTAAAAACATTAGAATACTTAGAATTTTCAGCATGATTCGTAAAAGTATTCAAATTGCTTTAAAGATCAAACATGTTAAATATTGTGAATTTTAATAATAATAATAATAACTTTAACTTAATTGACAGGATTTACCCTATGTACATTATAAAAAAATACAAAATAAATGAACATTGCGAGAAATAAATATATAAAAATAATATTCTAAAGTTTTAGATTGCACAGATTCTAGAAATTCTAAAGGTTCCAAAGAATCTGTTCTAAAAATGCTAAATATTATACATATTCTAAAGTTTCTAAATATTTCAAAGGTTTTAAAGATTCTGAACAATTTGTAGTTCTAAATATTGTGAAATTTATAGTTCTGAACATTCTAAAGTTTATTAAAGATTCTTAAGGTTCGAAACATATTAAATATTGTAAAAATTTAAGAATTAGAATATTATTAAAACTATTAATTACAAGACATTTTGAAATTACTAAGTATTCTAATGATTTTAATTCTAGGCATTACAAAGTTATTTCTAGATTTCAAACATTCTAAATATTGTAAAGATTCTAAAGATCCAAAATTTCTAAAAAAAAATTAAGATTTTAAAGATTCCTAGCGAATCCATTGATTCTAAATATTGTAAATATTCTAAAGTTTCTAAACATTATAAAAATTCGAAAAATTCTAGCGATTCTAAACAATCTAAAATTCGAAATATTCTGAGTTTGTTGTTTTATTTTTATCTATTTATGTCTTTTAGTATTAATTTATTTTGTATTTTCTTCTAATGTACATAAGCTGAATCTCGTTAATAAAGTTATTATTATTATTATTATTATTATTACAAATTTAAAAATTCAAAATATTGTAAAGATTTGGATCATCCAAAAATATTAGTTATAATATTTTAGGCATTCTGAAATTTCTAGGCATTGTAAAGTTTACTAAAGATCAAAGATTTAAAATACTGTAAAGATTCTAACGTTTTAGACTATCCGAAACTCAAAAGATTTTAAAAATTGTAAAGAATCTAAATATTCTAAACATTTTAATTATCCTGACGTTTCTAAATATTTTAATGATTCTAAAAATGCTAAAGACTCTAAATAAACAATTGTAAATTCCAAATATTCTGAATATTTTGTTGATTATTAAAAAATCTAAAGATTCGAAACATTCTAAATATTGTAAAGATTTGAGAGTTCGAATTAAAAAAGATATAAATTATAAAATTTTGGATATTCCGAAATTTCTGAGTTTTCTGATGTTTTTAATTCTACGCTTTATAAAGTTCACAAAAAGTTACTATCGTAAATATTCTAAAAATTCTAAAGACTTTAAAGATTTGAATGTATTTATATTAAATTTGTAAAGATTCTAAAGAATTTATTGATTCTAAACATTCCGTATATTGTACATATTGTAAAGTTTCCAAATAATCTAAAGATTCTAAATATTCTAAATAATCTGATATTCTAAACTTTCTGAATATTCTAAGTATTATTAAAATCTATAGATACAAAACATTTTAAATATTTTAAAAGTTTCAGCATTCTATTTTTAGACGGTCCAAATGCTTATAATTAATAATTTTTCATCATTAGAATTCTCAAATCTTTACAATATTTCAAAGGTTTTAAATATTTAGATTTTTTAATAATCTAATAATCTATAGACTATTCAGAAAGTTTAGAATTTTATTTTGTTCAGAATCATTAAAATTTTTAGAATATTAAGAAACTTTGCGATATTTAGTATGTTAGAATATTTAGATTAGAATATATAGAATTTTTAGAATCTTTATACCTTTAGTATATGTACAATATTTAGAATCAATAATCTTTAGAAAATGCATAATGCTTGTATAAATGAATTAATTAAAAACGTTAGAATACTTATTATTTTTAGCTTGATTCAGAAAAAGTGTTAAAAAATTGTTAAGCAGTTTAGATGAGTTTGTTATTTTATTTTTATATATTTATTTCTCTCAATGTTGATTTATTTTCATTTTTTTTTCTAATGTACATAGGGTGAATCCCATCAATAAAGTTATTATTATTATTAATTATAAAATATTGAACACTCTAAAATTTTCCAAGTATTCGAATGTTTTTAATTTTCTAGGCATTTTAAAGTTCAAGATCAAACAAATTAAATATTGTAAAAAAAGTTTTCGATTCTAAAAATTCTAAAGATTACAAGGAATCTATTTATTCTAGAAATATTTAAAAAAATCTAATGTTTCTAAATATTAAAAGATTCTAAAAAAATTATTGTTCTAAACATCCTGAAATTTATAGTTCTCAACATTCTGAATTTATTCTAAAGTCGTAAAGAATCCAAAGAATCTATTGATTCTAAACATTCTGAATATTCTAAATATTTTAAAGTTTGTAAATATTCTGAAGATTCTAAAAAATGTTCTAAACAATCTAAAATTCCAACTATTCTGAATATTCTACAAATTATTGTAAATCTAAAGATACGAAATATTTTAAATATTGTAAAAAATGTATTTTTAGAATGTCTAGAATTTTATATTAATCTATAAAATATTCAGCATGTTCAGAGTAATAGTTTCTTCAGTATTTTTTTGAATTTTTTTGAATCTTTACAATATTAAGAAACTTAGAATATTAGTAGAATATTTAGATTGATTCGAATATTTACAATTTTTAGAATCTTTACAACTTCAGAATATTTACAATATCTTTGATCTTTAGAAAACTTTATAATGCTTGAATTAATTAATAACGTTAGAATATTTAGAATTTTCAGCATGATTCAGAAAAAGCAATAATTCTAAGATTTTGGACATTATAAAAATTCTTTTCAATTATTCTTATGTTTTTAATTTTCTAAGCATTCTAAAGTTTTTTTTAAGATCAAATAAGTTAAATATTGTGAAGATTCAAAAGTTTTGAATTCTACAGATTCTAAAAATAATAAAGATGCCGAAAAATCTGTTTATTCTAAATATTATAAATATTCCAAAGTTTCTGAATATTTTAAAGATTGTAAAGATTCTAAACAAATTATAGTTTTAAACATTCTGAAATTTATAGTTATAAACTTTCTGAATATTCTAAAGATTATTAAAAACTCTTAAGATTCTAACATTAACATTTTATATAATGTAAAAATTTAAGAATTAAAATGATATAAAAAAACATTAATTACAAGATTCTGAAACAATTTGAAATTACTAAGTATTCTAAGGGTTTTAATTCCAAGCAATCCAAAGTTATTTCTAATCACAAAGAGTCTAAAGATTCTAAAGATTTAAAATTTCCAAAAAAACCTAAACCTTTTAAAGATTCTTAGAGAATCCGTTGATTCTAAATATTGTAAATATTCTAAAGTTTTTAAATATTCTAAAGATTATAAAATTTTTAAAGATTCTTAACAATCTAAATTCTAAAGGTTATTAAAAATTTATATATTCAGAACATTCTTAATAAAATTCTGAAAAATATATTTCTCACCGAAACGACCTAAAAATTTCCAAATACGTTTAGAGTAATTGCGTTTTTAATATACCTAAAAACAATTGACGTACCGTATTAGTAAACAAAATGGCGAGGTTTGTAATTTGATTGTAGAAAATTAAGTTTTTGTCTGATGATTACAAAAATTCTGTAAAATACATTTCCCACGAAAATGGCCTCAAAATTTCCAACTACGTTCAGAATGAATGTGTCTTTAATTCACTTGAAAACAATTGATGTGCCGTATTAATAAACAAAATGGCGAGGTTTGAAGTTTGATTTTAGAAAATTAAATTTTCATCTGATGATTACAAATCTGATTTCTGAATGTTTTATAAAAAATTAATGTGCCAATAAGAGTATAAAAATGTTTCGATGATGGCTCTTTGTTTATAGGGTTATGATGCAGATATAAGCATTAATTGTAATCTACTGTAAGCTACAACTTTAGTTCTTTATTTTCAAAAAGAATCTTTAATAAATGCTAAACTTCAATAATTCGTATTATTTTAACCCACGACTGTTGGAATGACAGTGTTGACTGCTTCGATTATCGAATCGGCCCAGAATTGCGTATATCCGTCCTTCATAACATCTTCGGAAAATCCGTACAATAAACCGCGGCTCAGGTTAAAGACCAGGTCCAAGATGTCCGACTTTCCCTTACTGAACGTCAGCTTTTGACCTCTGAAAGAGTAACAAGAGTTTATTAAATTAGTCGATAATATTAAATACTTCTTACAAAAAGGGACAATAATAGCATATTTAGTTTAATATATATAAGTTTTGATATTCGAGAATGTTAAATACATCTGCTAAAGAGGAAGCAAAATAGCAAATTTGCTTTAATATAATCCAAATTAAAGATTCAGAAACTATCAGCTTGTCTTACTGGAGTGTGTATAGATGTGGGTCTGAGTGGAAGAACATTGAAAACTTCTTGATTCTTGCTGTCTAAATTTGTTTACGTGTTTTAATAATTTATGTATTCTTTTGTAAAAGTATTTTAAGCAAAAAGATATCAATAATTAATAATTTCTTGGCTTTTTTTTCTCAAGTTATATTTGTTTCCAAATCTTTTCTAATAAAGACTTATTAAAGTTTTTGTGATATAATCATATGTTTTACTTACTTGAAGTCACAATCGATAGGACCAACTATGGTGACATGGTTATTGGTAGTATCGACTGGAATCATCATCCTAACACCATATACCTCTCCTTCCACGTAACCTTTGTTTGATAAAATCGTTTTCAAATCATAGGGGTCGAATTGATACTTAAAGATATGAAAAGAATTCGTGTTAATAATATTTAAATGCAAGTGAATTGTTTATATTTTATTTATAACAAAATATTCACACTGCAAACAATTTCTACAGTTTTTAAATTATCTATAATGTTTTGGCCAAAATAAATAGATTATACAAACATTTAATTATAATTTCTTTGCCAATCCGCAGATCGTATTTTGATGTCATAAAGATATTAATACTTACGGTCAGTTTATCCATGCGAAGAGTAATGTTAAACCTCTCTGGATTCTTGTTATCAAAAGCCACTTCGTTATCGTTAACCACGTACGTATGAAGCCCCTGCACCCTACCATTAGATATACTTAGCTCTGCTGGTATTTTTACGGTTCTTCCAATCGTTCCCTAATAAAGACAAAAGAAATAAATATTGGTTATTTGAAAAAAAAAAGTAAAAACTCACCAGAAAGTGCAAGGGCGTCTGAAAATAGAAACAGCAATATAAAATACAGTTTACGATTATTTTAAAACAACTTACCAAAAAATATTTGCCATTGGTTTTAGTTGGCAGAGGAATATCTTTTAAAAGCGGCCTTGACGCTTCTGAAATATCTTGGATTTGCTTTGCTGAAAATACAGCATCGCTGAAGGAAATGTAATAATTATTATTCAATACATATTGTATTACAAACAAGTTGATATATTTACCTTCCAAATTGAGTGAGAGCACAGGAAAACAGCAAAAACACAATTGCAAAATTCATTTTTACTACACTACACCCAAAAAACTGCGTGGAGCGTTTTATACTTAAATTTACGTCAACTTCTAAACAATTAGTGTATGTTAAGTGTATTTATTTACATTTCGTTAGTACATTTCCAATTATCATCTACTATCTTACCCGCAGCGTAATTAGTCACCTCGAAATTGTCGATTTTTAGTATTGATGATTTATTCACTGTTAATTAATTTAAATTTAAAAAAAGAATATTATTATCACTGACGCTACTTAACAGTATTATTACTGCATTAGCATAAGCTTATAAATTTTAATTATGTGGAAATCACGGGGTCGAGACCTTAAATGCAAATTAAATTGGATGTAATACTTTTTAAAGTTATACGGCGCAAACGAGTTCCTAAATTCGGGCCTTTCTTACGTCACACTGATAAAAAATATAGTAATAATAATAATAATAATTAGAAATATCAAAAATACATTCATTTTGAGTATATCTGGAAATTTTGAAACTATTTCCTTCACTAATGTAATTTTTAAAAACCTTTCTTCTTTCGATCTGCAAATTCCAATTCCTCTAATTTTAAGTTTGCAGTGTTGTCATTTTATCTACAAGCAGTTCACATAAATAATTTTCAGAAATATCAAAAATACAACAATTTTGAGTATGTCTAGTTATTTTGTAACTAATTACTTCACTGATGTAATTTTTAAAAACTTTCTTGTTTCGACCTGCAAATGTCATTTCCTCTAATTTTAAGTTTGCAGTGTTGCCATTTTATCTACAAGCAGTTCACATTAATAGTTTTTGTAAATGACAAAAATACATCAATTTTGAGTACGTTTAGTGATTGTGAAACTAATTCCTTCACTGATGTAATTTTTAATAACTTTCTTGTTTCGACCTGCAAATTCCATTTCCTCTAATTTTAAGTTTGCAGTGTTGCCATTTTATCAACAAGCAGTTTACATGAATAATTTTCAGAAATGTCAAAAATACAACAATTTTGAGTATGCCTAGTGATTTTGTAACTAATTACTTCACTGATGTAATTTTTAAAAACTTTCTTGTTTCGACCTGCAAATTCCATTTCCTCTAATTTTAAGTTTGCAGTGTTGCCATTTTATCTACAAGCAGTTTACATGAATAGTTTTTAGATAAGTCAAAAATACAACAATTTTGAGTATGTCTAGTGATTTTGTAACTAATTACTTCACTGATGTAATTTTTAAAAACTTTCTTGTTTCGACCTGCAAATTCCATTTCCTCTAATTTTAAGTTTGCAGTGTTGCCATTTTATTTACACGCAGTTTACATAAATAATTTTCGGAAATATCAAAAATACATCAATTTTGAGTATGTTTAGTGGTTTTGTAACTAATTACTTAACTGATATGATTTTTAAAAACTTTCTTGTTTCGACCTGCAAATTCCATTTCCTCTAATTTTAGGTTTGCAGTGTTGCCATTTTATCTACAAGCAGTTTACATTAATAATTTTTGGATATGTCAAAAATACAACAATTTTGAGTATGTCTAGTGATTTTGAAACTAATTCCTTCGTTGATGTATTTTCTAAAAACTTTCAAATATCGACCTGAAAATTTGATTTCTTCGAATTTGAGTTTGCAGTATTGCCATTTTATTTATACGGATTCACGATGAATGTTGAGGAAATAGTGTTTGAAAGGGTTTTTCGTAGCTGTTTCAATTGTTTTATTTAATTACGTTAAAACATAAATTACAATTTAATAATCTGGTTTATTTTGCAACATTATAATTACAGCAAAAATAATTAAGAAACAATTTAAGCCCCAAATCCTCCTCCTACTATGACTTTATTGAATGCGTCAATAATCGCCTGGGCCACGTATGGAATGTACTCCTCGATTATTATAGTCTCAGCTAGTCCATAAAATAAACTTCTCAATATATTGAAGATGGCGTCATGGACAGCCGATATACCGTTTCTGAACTTCAGATTTTGTCCCCTAAAAACAATTTGTTTACATCTATCCACAATTTTTTGTTTTGACCACCGTGCCCGAATGGCCCTATTTGTAGAGCGCAGGATTATATATCAAGTACGTATGATAAACTTACCCAAAGGTGCAACCAACATCCCCATCAATCACCATGTTGCCATCAGAAGTATCAATTGGAATGACCAGAACTAATTGAATCACTTTTCCATACAAGTGACCTTCGTTTGATATGATAGAATTAAATACATATCGTTGGAATTCATGCTAAAAATAATGTTTAAACTATAACTAACGGCTATTGTAAATTGACTGTAAAACATTATAAAAACCATTTTGAATGGAAAAATACGTTCCATTGTTTACTTACATCAACCACGTTCATTTGCAGGGTGAGGGTGAACTTTTCTGGATCGTTCGTTGCAAAAACAATATCGTTAACTCCTACGGGGACTATGTCCAGTTTATGAACAACGCCATCTATTAATGACACCGTTGCAGGAAGAGTTATTATATTTCCTAAAGGTCCCTAAAACATAAATTTAAACAATTACGGATAAATCAGTTCAGTAAAATTATTGAATAACTTACGAGAAAATATAACGGATTCTGGAAACAAAAAATACAAATAGTTACTATCGAAAACTTTCTGGTGAGTTGATTCTACTTACAAATGTTTTCACAATGTTAGTGCGCGATGGTAAAGGGATATTGGCCAGATACTGATCCGATAAACCTACTATACTCTGTATTTCCGCCTTACTATATTCTTCAGCTCTAAAACGTAAACGAATTATTTAAATATTACATCTTATGTCATTTATTAATAAAAGTTTTTTAAATAGAGAAAAACACTCATCCCGAGTTTTTTTTTAAATAATTTTATAAACTATTTAATGTTTAATTTTCGAAATTTTAATATCTAATTATATTTACCTTCCAAATTTGGAGAGGGCCGAAACTAAGAACACCAACGCAATAGCAAGTTTCATTTTGGAACGTACTGAAAATTCAAAAATTTCTCTTCCTTATATCCAAACTTTTTAACGATTGCGTAATTTTTTTTTACGACTTTCGATAAATTTTTATTACCACCGACATAAATTTTATCCGTTTTACAATAAATTTTGCGTATTTGCATGTCCATTTTTGTTTCGTTTATTATTAGTTTATTTTAATTTCCATGGTTCGTTATTTTAAACAGCAATTTGTATTTACCCCATTATCAACTTTTGCGTTTTAAAATTTGAATGTAACAGAAAGGAATTTTACAAAGGTCAAAATTTCCAACATCGTAAAATTCATGCATAAATTTTGTTCATAACTTTAATAATACTTTATGAAAAATAAAGTATTTTCTTATAATGGCTATTTATCAATTAAATTCTTTATATAAATAGTTAGACTTTTTTTTAAGAATTGAAGTTTCGTTTTTAATTTTTGCTATAAAAAAATAAACTAAAAAAGCAATTGAAACTTTCTAACGAAGAAAATTAAGAAGAGTTTCCAACAAAATAAAAAACAATTGAAAGTTTCCATAAAATCTAATTGAGAGCTTAAAGAAAATTATAAAACTAGAAACATTGAATTTAAAACACAAAAAACAAATTTAAACTGAGCTGAATAAGATTAAGAATAAGAACAATTCTAATTTTTTAAAGAAGAAATAATTAATCAAAATTGCTTTAAACTAATTAAAATATTTTTTATATAAAAAAATTAAACGAAAGAATAATGTTACTTTGTCAATTTCTTTTATTCAAATTTTGTAATTAAAGTTATTGCAAACCGCGAAACGATTGGTAATTAAAGTTAATATGTATATGTAGGGTGGGTGGATGGCCTCTATTTCACCCTTCAGTCAGTAAAACATCATCAAAAATTATTTGAAATATTTGTATGAATACATCAATTAAAAAATGCAATTATTTTGTGTTTGTTTACATTTTACACTTCTTAACTAAAACCCTCGCTCATGTTTTACTGATTGTAGGGTGGATAGAGGCCACCCACCCACCCTACATATACTTGATAACTTTAATTTCTAATCGTTGATGATTTTGCTGCTAAAATTAATCAAACACTTTATGCAAAAAAAACAAAATCAAAATTTTAGTTTAAATATATAAACATTACATAGCTAATCTCATGTAAATTAGATTTAAAGTCTGCCCACCCATCATACATTAAATTTTTAGTAATTACTCACTCATAAATTTTACCTTTTTAATTTATTTTTATTCAAAAATTTTGTAATTAATTTTATTGAAAACGGCGAGACGATGAGGAATTAAAGTTTATATGTATATGTAGGGTGGGTGGGTGGCCTCTATCCCACCCTCCAATCAGTAAAACATAAGCAAGGGTAGTGAAAATTTTCTAAATAATAAAATAAATTCTAAAATAACGATTTAATATAGTTAAAAAAAGTCTGAGGATTATAGAGATTTTATTTAATTAAAAAATTCTATAAAAATATAAATGATTCTAAAGATTCTAACAATATTTCAATAATTATTAAAGGTAGTTGATAATTTAAAAACACAGATTCTAAAGAAAGAAAGAAAAAGAACAAGAAATTCGGGATTCCAAAGGTTATACAAATACAAGATTTTCCAATCTCTAAAAATTCTAATTATCCTAAAGATATTTAAAACGCTAAAAATTCTAAAAGAAATTTTTCGAATTTAATGAGTTTGAAAATTCTAACGATTCATTACAAAATCAAATATTAATTTCCTATAAAATTTAAAGCCTAATGATTCTAAAGTTTCTTACGATGTTAGCAATCGAAATTTTAATATTCTAATTACCTAAATATATCCAAAATTCTTCTAAAATTTTTAATGGTTCTAAAAATTTAACCCTCTATGGGCCTAATTTTTATTTAAATCCAAAAAAAATTGCTTGTAGATTTCTAGAATTTTCCAGAAAGTTTCATCAAGTTTTTCAGGAATTTTCTTAGAGATTTCTAGAATTCTCTTTAATTTTTTTTTGTAGGTTTGTAAAAAAATTCTTTTATTCCATTTTTCAAGAATTTTCTTATTGGCCCCTATTCATTAATTTTTTTCAATACTTTTTTGTAACTTCAAGAACTTTTCAGCAACTTTCATCACATTTTGAAAAAAAACCTTCTAGAATTTTTTTAGAAAGTAGCAATCAATCAGTTTTTCAGGAATGTTCTTCAATTTGTTTATAGATTTCTAGAACTTTCCACTAACTTTAAATCCATTTGTTTTTTA
The DNA here is from genome assembly GCA_963969525.1 of Ontholestes murinus. Taxonomy (NCBI): domain Eukaryota; kingdom Metazoa; phylum Arthropoda; class Insecta; order Coleoptera; family Staphylinidae; genus Ontholestes; species Ontholestes murinus. The sequence continues at coordinate 6,149,271 of OZ018391.1, forward strand.
ATTTCCTTATGTGCCTCTAGAATTTACCTTATTTTTTTGTAAATTTTTAAATCTTTTAGGTAACTTTTATTACATTTATTTATTTCTCTCAATGTTGATTTATTTTGTATTTCTCCTTTCTAATGTATATAGGGTGAATCCCGTTAATAAAGTTATTATTATTATTATTTTATGAGTTCAAGAAGTTTCCTGATTTTTTCTGTAGATTTCTAGAATTTTTCAGAAAGTTTTATTTAGGTTTTCATGAATTTTCTTAGAGACTTCTAGAACTTTCTTCAGTTTTTTTGTAGGTTTGTAGAACTTTTTTTTAATTTCAGTTTTCAAGAATTTTCTTATAGGCCTCTAGAATTTTAATCAATATTTTCGTAAATTTCTGGAACTTCTCAGCAATTTTCATCGTTTCATCGCATTTTTGAAGAAATTTTCTAAAGCGTTCTTGAATTTTGTAGATTTCTTGAATTTTTAGAAAGTTTAATTCAATATTTCAGATATTTTCTTAGAAAGTTACAAAATTTTCTTCATTTTTTTTTAACTTTTGATGATCTTTCGTTCCATTTTTTTTATATTTTATGTGCCTCTAGAATTTTCCTCAATTTTCTTTGTAGTTTTTAGATATTTTTAGGAACTTTTTTTAAATTTTATCAGTTCAAGAGAACTATCCACTAACTTTAAATCTATTATTTTTTAATTTCCATATGTGCCTCTAGAATTTACCTTATTTTTTCTAAATTTTTAGATTTTTTTGGTAATTTTGATTACATTTTATGAGTTCAAGAATTTTCCTGATTATTTTTTGTAATTTCTAGAATTCTCCAAAAAATAACTCAAAGTCTCTTTAGAGACTTTGAGTTATTTTTATTGGATTGTAGAACCTTCTTTTCCATTCCATTTTTCCATCTAGAAGTTTTCTCAATATTTTCTTGTAAATTTTAAGAACTTGTCAGCAACTTTAATCACATATTAGAAGTACTTTTCTTACGGGTTCTTGAATTTTGTAGATTTCTAGAATTTTTTAGAGTTTCATTCAGTTTATCAGGAATTTTTCCGGAGAGTCCTAGAATTTTCTTCAGTTTGTTTTTTTATAGATTTGTAGAATTTCCTTATGAGCCTCTACAATTTTCTTCATTTTTTGTAGATTGCACACTTTCGAAGAATTTTTCTAAGGTGTTTTCCAAATTTTTTTGTAGATTTCTAGAACTTTTCAGTATCGTGCATTCCATCCTTTATAAAAGTTATAAAACTTTCTTTAGATTTTTTGTACATTTCATTACATTTTTAAAGAAGACTTCTTGAATTTTTTTTATAATCTTTCTAGATTTCTAAAACTTTGCAGTTACTTTCATTCCATCTTTCAAGAAATTTCCTCAACTTTCTTTGTAGATTTTTCGAAAATTTCAGTAATACATTTTTTTGACACAGATGACACAAATTACACAGATGACACAGATGACACAGATGTCACAGATGACACAGATGACACAGATAACACAGATAACACAGATAACACAGATAACACAGGTGACACAGATGACACAGATGACACAGATGACACAGATGACACAGATGACACAGATGACACAGATGACACAGATGACACAGATGACACAGATGACACAGATGACAGATGGCAGATTATAGATTATAGATTACAGATTACAGATTACAGATTACAGATTACAGATTACAGATTACAGATTACAGATTACAGATTACAGATTACAGATTACAGATTACAGATTACAGATTACAGATTACAGATTACAGATTACAGATTACAGATTACAGATGAAAGATGATGAATGATGGACGATCGATATTAAATATTAGATGATATGAGACACGAAACAAATGACATATGAAAAATGACAGATGACATAAAGCTGATGAGTGTAGATGGCCGATAGCAGATAATGGAAAAGTTATAATTTTCTGTATTATCAGAATGTAAGATTTTTTTAAGTATATTAGAATTTTTAATAAATTTACGAAATAGAATGGATGTCAGCTGACAGATAAAAGATGACAGATAACAGATAACATATGTTACGTGGCAGATGGCAAATGATAGATGACAGAATAGAGATTAAAAATTATAGATGACAGATGGCAGATGACATATGATAGATTACAGATTACAGATGATGAATGATAAATGTCAAATAACAGTTGATATGTGACATGACATATAAACAATGACAGATGGCAGATGACTGATGACAGACGGTAGATGATCGATAGCAGATAACAGATGGATAAAAGTTATAACTTTCTAGATTATCAAATTGTGAAATTTGTTAGTTTCTTTCAATTTTTAAAAAAAATATGGAATAAAAGACAATCGTTTAAAATTGAAATTGCAGAAAAATGCAATATCTTGAGTTTTAATTGGTTTTTATTATAATTTCAAGGTTATTAATATATAGTTCTAAACTTAACAGTAGTTAATACAAAAAAAAAGTTTTAAACTTGTTGGTAATTTAACAATTTTTTGTATCCCGACAAAATCAGTTTGCAATAAAATAATTCGCTTGCAATTATCTATTTATCTTGTTTGACGAATAACAAAAATGTTTCAAATTTACAAAAAATATATTGCAGATGTCAGATAACATTTGAAATGAACCAGATGGTAGATGAGGAATGACATAAATATTTTTTAACTCATGATTACAAATTATATGTAGAAGCTTGTAGATGACACATTATTTATAATTGATAAAATACCAAACAGATGACAGATTACAAATGTCAGATGTCAGATGACAGATGACAGATAACACATGACAGATGACAGATAACAGATGACGGATGACAGATGAAAAATGACAGATGACACATGGCACATGACACGTGACAGATGGCAGATAACAAATGACGGATTATACATGGCAGATGACTCTTGACAATTGATAGTTATAATTTAACACTTGAGAGTTGAAGGTTGATATTTTTTTAATGATGTTCTCTTTGTCTCTTAATCAAGATTAATGTGTTATTTTCTCATTGAGTTGATAGTTTACAGTTTCAATATTTTCTTAATTTATTTATTACTTAACCAAGTATAATGTGTTATTTTTTATTCTCGAACAATTTACAATTCTAAAGAATAACATGATGACAGATGACAGATGACAGATGACAGATGACAGATGACAGATGACAGATGACAGATGACAGATGACAGATGACAGATGACAGATGACAGATGACAGATGACAGATGACAGATGACAGATGACAGATGACACATGACACATGACACATGACACATGACACATGACACATGACACATGACACATGACACATGACACATGATAATTCTTATTATCTTGTCTTAATTTTGCAACTGTACTTTGAGGATCGTGAGGATATGACCTTGAACTCAAATGACCTTGTCCTTCAAATGACCTTTACATTCAAATGACCTTTAAGTTGTATTTACCTTTGAAACATCTGTTTCCTTCTCAATTGGAAGAGAGAAAACGATGGAATGAAATAAATTGAAAAGCAATAGATAATCGAAATTAGTTTTATAAAACTTGTCATAATTTTTTTGATTTTATATTTTATTTGCAATCTGCAAAAAAAAATTAATCCAGCAGAGGAGAGCTAGACAGACTGCTGGTTATAGCGATAAAATTTCTATGTCTTCGAATTCTAGAAGGAACTTGTGGTAAAGGGTCACGTCCCAAAGTCATTGGAATGTACGATGAAGCATTTCGAGAGAAAAAAAAATGGACACATATATTCACAAATACGTAATCGTTTTATTATAAATGCATTAATTTAAAGTTAGAGCTAAAACTTTATTCACCTCCATCGTTACGTTCTCCAGAATGAATCGCGCGTGGATGTCTTTGAGTAGATGCAGGAAGATGTCTTCAAATATCGATGTTAATGTGTTGAATACATTAGTCACAATTGAACCATTTGCAAAAATTACGTCAATATATCTACAAAAAAAAATTATTTAATAAAAACATGGATTTATTTATAGAGAAAATTAAATCAGATAATTCAATTTAATATCTACAAAATGTATCAAATATAAAGTTAAATAAGTTCGTATTATAGAGTATGGTTAAAACTTAATAGAAGTTAATAGAGGGAATATAGATTACTTTAAATGGAAGATAGAAGTAATAGATATTTGACAGCAATATATTTTAGATTGATAGATTTTAGAAGACAGAAGATAGAAGATAGATAACAGAAAATGTCCAACTAATTTATATTAATAGATGCAAATATATCTGATCATAAATGGCATTTTAGAGAAGACTCAGAAAACTAGAATTTGACGGTTAAAAGATTAATAATAGATAATAGATCTAACATAGTAGACTGCATATGACAATTATCAGTAGACCCAACACAAAATACAGAATAAAGAAATAAAAGAGGTTAATATGTAATGATTATAATGAACTTATAATAGATAACAGATAGATTACAGATGGCAGATAGCAGATTACAGATACATAATAGACGAGAAAAGTCAGATTATAAAGATTATAAATAACAAATAACAGATTACGGATTAAAGATAACAGTTTATAGATGACAAATGATAGATGGCATATGACAGATAATAGATATCATATTATACACTGAGAGATAACAGATTACAAATTGCTTATGCTGATTACGGATTATATATGGCAGGTTACTGACCATATACAACATATGACAGATAATAGATGACAAAAAACAGTTGATACATTGTGGACGAGAGATAATAGATTACAGATAGCAGATGACATATAATATACGATTACAAATAACAGATTATAGATGGCAGGTTACAGATGATAGATTAGATATGACAGATGATAGATGACCGATAGTAGATGACAGATGGCAAATAAAAGACGAGACAAAACAGATTATAAATGGCAGCTGGCAGATTACATATGACACATGGTAGACAAGGTATAACAGATGGCAGATTACAAATTATAAACAACAGATTTAAAATTATACATTACAAGTTACGGATTACAAATAAAAGATTAAATATGGCAGGTTACAGATGATAGATGACAGATGCAAGATTACAAATTATAGATAACAGATTACAGATTACAGATTACAGATTACAGATTACAGATTACAGATTACAGATTACAGATTACAGATTACAGATTACAGATTACAGATTACAGATTACAGATTACAGATTACAGATTACAGATTACAGATCACAGGTTACAGATTAGAGATTAAGGATTACAGATTAAAGATGATTTGATATATGATAGATGACAGATAACAAATTACAGATGATAGAAAACAGACGATACATTAATGAACATAAAAGAAAAAGACATATAACAAATGAACCTGCAGAAAATAGATGAAAGCAGAAACGGTTGGCAAACATTAAATTTTCACACATGTCATATAGTTGAACTTAGTGAAGATAGATAATAGACAACAGATTATAAAGGGTAACGGATAAAAACAAAAGACAAAAGACACGAAGACATGAAAATTGATAACGCTGTTAATTTAATTTAAGGATGATGATAAATGATATATATAATAAATTATAGACAATAGACAGAAGTCAAATAACACAACACATAAGATTGAGTGTTGAAGAAAATAGAAGAAACCAGAAGGCAAATTACAAAGAACATTTAAGAGATAAAAATGGTAGGAGATAAAAGATAGATATCATATACTAGGTGCCAAAATGAAATGTAGACGATAGATGACAGAAAACAAAAAATACAAAAATATAGATTATAGATGACAAATAATAGAATACAGAAAAAAATACAGATATCTAAAAACAAATAATATAAAGAGGAGAGAGACGAGACAAGAAAGAAGACAGAGGATAGAAGACATTGGACAGATGACAGAGGACAGAAGACAAATGAAGGAGGATAGAGGACAGAGAACAGAAGACTAAGGGTAGAGGACAGATGAAGAATGATAGATGGCAGAGAACAGAGAATAGAGTACAAAGGACTGTTTGCTGTCTTTGAATTTAATTTGGCTAATCTATCATTAAACATTTAATATTATCTAACTTCTATATATTGACATCTCTATTCGAGTTGTCTTTAGATCTCTGTCGTTTTTTCTATGTTCTATCGTTTGTCATCTATTATCTATATTTTATGTTTTCTTTCTAATATTTCTAATGCTTGTCTTCTGTAAATACTCAATTATAATTGCGAATGTATGCCTATTGCCTATAATTTATCGTTTGATATTTCTGTTTCTTCTATTTTATGTCTTCTGTCTTCTGTCTTCTAACCTCTGTTTTCTGTCCTCTGGCTTTTGTCCTCTGTCTTATGTCTTCTAGCTTCTGTCCTCTAACAGAAGAAGACAGAGAGGACAGAAAAGCCAGAGGACAAAGAGACAGAATTTGAGGAGGATAGTGGACAGAGAACAGAGAGGACAGAGAAGAGAGAGGATAGAGACGGCAGAAGACAGAAGACAGCGAGTTTAGAGGGCAAAGAGGGTAGAGGACATAGTAACAAATGAGAAATAGGACAGAGGACAGAGAGGACAGAGGACAGAGGACAGAGGACAGAGGACAGAGGACAGAGGACAGAGGACAGAGGACAGAGGACAGAGAGGATAGAGGAGGGTGGAAAAAGGACAGGGAAGAAAGACGACAGAGAAGACAAAACACAGAAAACAGAAGACATTAGACAGAAGACAGAAGACAGAAGACAGAAGACAGAAGACAGAAGACAGAAGACAGAAGACAGAAGACAGAAGACAGAAGACAGAAGACAGAAGACAGAAGACAGAAGACAGAAGACAGAAGACAGAAGACAGAAGTCAGAAGACAGAAGACAGAAGACAGAAGACAGAAGACAGAAGACAGAAGACAGAAGACAGAAGACAGAAGACAGAAGACAGAAGACAGAAGACAGAAGACAGAAGACAGAAGACAGAAGACAGAAGACAGAAGACAGAAGACAGAAGACAGAAGACAGAAGACAGAAGACAGAAGACAGAAGACAGAAGACAGAAGACAGAAGACAGAAGACAGAAGACAGAAGACAGAAGACAGAAGACAGAAGACAGAAGACAGAAGACAGAAGACAGAAGACAGAAGACAGAAGACAGAAGACAGAAGACAGAAGACAGAAGACAGAAGACAGAAGACAGAAGACAGAAGACAGAAGACAGAAGACAGAAGACAGAAGACAGAAGACAGAAGACAGAAGACAGAAGACAGAAGACAGAAGACAGAAGACAGAAGACAGAAGACAGAAGACAGAAGACAGAAGACAGAAGACAGAAGACAGAAGACAGAAGACAGAAGACAGAAGACAGAAGACAGAAGACAGAAGACAGAAGACAGAAGACAGAAGACAGAAGACAGAAGACAGAAGACAGAAGACAGAAGACAGAAGACAGAAGACAGAAGACAGAAGACAGAAGACAGAAGACAGAAGACAGAAGACAGAAGACAGAAGACAGAAGACAGAAGACAGAAGACAGAAGACAGAAGACAGAAGACAGAAGACAGAAGACAGAAGACAGAAGACAGAAGACAGAAGACAGAAGACAGAAGACAGAAGACAGAAGACAGAAGACAGATAGATGACAAACAATAGAAAAATGAAAAAAGACAGACATCTAAAGACAAATCAGAAATATACTTAAAGGACAAAAAGAGAAGACCAGGGCCAGAATATGAGGATAAAAGATAGTTGACAGGTGATATATGGTAGATAACAAATAGGGCACCACTTTCAATTAACGGACAAAAATAACATACCAAAAATTAGAATAAATAATAAACAGACAAAAGATAGATGACAATTGTGAAAAGTCAATAAACAGAAGATAGATGGTATAAGACATGATATATAAGAAAGGATATAACATAGTAGATAGAAGGCAAAAAACAAAAGTCAAGAAACAAAAGACAGTTGGCAAAAGATAGACAAGAAATGACAGAAGACAGAAGATTCAAAAATATCAAACAATATATGATGGGCGATTGATAGAAAATTATAAATAAGTATTTCCAGAAGACAACAATTTAAAAAAATATGACAGAAAACAGAAAACATTAAAATACAGATGATAGATAATAAACGATAGAACACAAATCAGAAGATTGATCACATGAGTCTAGGTATACAAAAACAAAAGACCCGATCTAGAATAGAGATACAAATAGACAGAAGTTAAATAGTGTTACATGTTAAATGATTGATTGGGTAGATTAAATAGACCACGAGTGACGAATTGACGATTAAAAAGTAGACAAAAGACAAAACGAAGAAGCCAAAAGACAGATTTTAAAAAATAGTTGATAAATGACAGATGATATATTAGAGATTACAAATAGGGTACCACTTTGCCATTTGCGGATAAAAATATTATATTTAAAATATCAGAATAAATAGTAGACATATAAAAGATCGGTGAGAATTGAGAGAAATTAACAAACAGAAAATAGATGACATTATATATTATACAGAAGATAGTTGACAGAAGACAAAATATATAAAACATCATATAGAAGAAAGAAGAGCAGACTGATGATAGAGAGGACAGAGTGGACAGGGACAGAGATGACAGAGGACAGAGAGACCAAAAGACAGAGAGGACAGAGATGACAGAGGACAGAGAACAGGAAGGACATAGAAGACAGATGATAGAGAGAACAGAGAAAAAAAGATGACAGAGAGGATAGAGATGACAAAGAGGATAATGGACAGAAAGGTCAGAGAGGATAGGGGCAGATATGACAGAGGACATAGATGACAGAGATGACAGAGGACAGAGAATAGAAAGGACATAGAAGACAGATGACAGAAAGAACAGAGACGACAAAGATGGCAAAGTGGACAGAGATGACAAAAAGGACGGAGGTCAGAGATAACAGAGGACAGAGAACAGAATGGTCAAATTCCGGAGAGAACAGAGAGGACAAATATGGCAGAGGACAGAGAGAACAGAGGATAAAGAGAGCGAAGGGCAGAGAGGACAGAAATTACAGGGGACAGATAACAGACAGAGGATAGATAGATAGATGATAGAGGACAGAGAGGATAGAGAGCAGAGTGTACAGAGTGGACAGAGAAGGCAGAGAATAGAGAAGACAGATGTTAGAGAGGATAGAGAACCCAGGTAGGAGAGGACAGAGAAGACAGACGACAGAGAGAACAGAGAACAAAGAGGACAGGGATCAGAGAGTACAGAGGACAGAGAGGACAGAGGACAAACGTTACAGAGAGAACAGAGAGGACAGAGAGGACAGAAAGGACAGAGGAAAGAGATGACAGAGGATAGAGATGACAGAATACAGAGAAGACAGAGGTCAAAGAGAATAGATGACATATGGCAGAGAAGGCAGAGTACATAGATGAAATAGAGAACAAAGAGGTCAAAGGACAGAAAAGACAGAGGATAGATGACAGAGGACAAAAAACAGAAGACAGAGGACAAAACAGAAGACAGAAGACAAAGAAAATATCAAATGATTGATGATAGGTAATAAGCGATAGAATTAAATTATCAAGGACTAATTATACATTAGGGAGCTAAGGTGATAAGCATGAATGAGAGCAAAAAAATAAAAAACAAAAGGCAAAAGACAGATGACAATAGAGAGGAAAACAAATGATGATTAATAGATGACACATAACACATTAAAGGTGACATTAAAAAATAGATAAAAGAGAAAAGGTAGAAGCTACAAAAAATGAATAATAGACAATAATTTATAGATAAATGTTGATAGTAAAGAGAAATCAAATGAAATATGACAAGTATCAATAGATAATCAAAACTTGATAACAGATTGTAGATGACCATTTTCAATTGACAAAAGCCAAAGGACAAATAGGAGTAGAAGGAATACTGCAAAATATAAGTCCGATAAAGGAAGCCGAAAAAATAAATTACAGATAATAAATGACAGATGATTATAGACAGAAGATAAAGAAAACATTAGTATGAAATAATAATACAAATTTATAATGAACGATAGATAACAAATCGTGAAGAAAAACACAAAATACAGAAAACATCAGAAAGATGATGAACGATGACAAATAAATAATATTGAGAAATTATAGTTTAACGATTGTTGAGTTACGCGACTTAAGAGATTTGTTATTATTTACGACAAAGACTAAAGGATGAATAATTTTTATCAAACAAACGATAAAAAAACGAAAAACATTTTTCAATTTTTACTTAAACATACAACTGAAGGTTTCTAAAAAGTAAGAAAAATAATTTGAAATAACCGTGTTTTACCACTTGTTACATGAAAGATCAATACATCACCTATATTTAAATGGCTGAATTTCTTTCAGCACGAACTGATTTTGCTCGAAATTAATTGGTAACGTTATCTCCAACTCGTGTACTTTTCCAGCAACATCACCATACCTGTTAAACCATCCAATTTCAGCATCGTAATGATATTCGAACTAAAAAAAGAATTAATTAATTATTAAGATGAGAATCCTAATTTTGTAGTTTAATACAATAGCTTTTACAAAACGAAGATTTTTTTATAGTAAGTCATCTAATAATAAAAATGTATTATTAAAATCCTTTACGTTGTAGCAAAATATCTATTATCTAATTATAAGTTAGAGCTATTTTATTTCTTCAAACGACTCACCTCCAATAATTTAAAACACAGTGGAATTTCAAAACTGCTGTAGCTTTTTCTCGTAACTTTCTCGCATATTTTAAAACTAGATATGTTCTTTAATTGTCCTTTATATAACGAGAGCGGTCCGGAAACTTCAAATATGAAATTCTAAAAACAAAAATATTGAATGCATTACGTAAAAAATATTAATTAATATATCAAGGTATTACGTAATCCACAACTTTATCATGAACATCTTCTAGGGTGATTATAACGTTTTCGAGATTCTCCGCTGATTTCTCAACGATTGTTGAAACGTTTAGATTAGTCAATCCAAGGCGAATGATGTCATTACTGAAACATAATGGAAATCCAACATAAAACACAGTTGCTTCATTTAGTTTAGTTTAGTTTATTTGCTTTACATGATCTATTGAAAGAATGTATAAAATACATACATAAATACACTAAATAATCACGATAAAATTTGAAGGTTCTTCCACTCTACCCATTGTATTTTACAGCTGCTGATAATACCCATCATGCTACTCTAGCTAGTGAAATAATAGTTTTGCCATTTCTGGCTTATTTAGGTCAAATTTTTGGAGACCATATATTTAAAAAAGGTATGCCACAATGTCATTTAAATTATTTGTATTTCTTGTTTAAAAATTTTCAGCCATTTTAAACGTTTATAGTTGAGGCTTACATAAAAATATTTCCTTCATTATTAGTAATTTTAAAAACGTTCTCATATATCATGGAATTAACGTTTCAGCGGCCAATCAATATTATCCAACTGATTTTATAATTACGTGGGTGTTTTAATTATGTAATAAAATAGATGTGTACTTACTCGATAATTGTACGCGGAAGTGCGTCAGCGAGTGCAATCAGCACGGTTATAAAAATGTATTTCAACATGCCGTTCTACGTCGTTACTTTTTTTTAACGCTTCCGAATTCTGATAAGAACGCCGCGTTGGAAGTCCAATTATATTAATGAGATGGTAAAAAATACAACGTCCCAAATTTTTAACAACGTTACCAAATTCTGCTATTTTTAGTGATATAAAAGGTGAGCCACAACAAAAAAAAATATGAAAACATAAAAATTTCATTCATGATAAAATAGAAAAAGTTGATGTTTTATTAAACACATATTAAAACACTTACTACTATTACCACGTAGTAACGGTCAGAATTATTATTTATGTGAAAAATTACATGTTTATTAATCAGTTAAGTAAATCAACTGGTACAAGAATTAAAGTCCCAGGATAAGTATAAGTTTCATTGGAATGTAATACATTTCCTTAAACTCAGAATATATGATATAATAAAAATATTGATGTAAAGAATCTTTAATAATGCACAAGTAGGAGTATTTCTGTATTTCCTGAAAGCAATCCCAGTTGGAGGTCTCTTTGAAATTCTCGTACATTCCTCCACACATTGCTTATATCTCATGCATTGAATCGCTTTAACGATGAGTTGAATTTACTTATGTATTTATTATCAATCCTTGTGAATTCATAAAAAAAACATAAATAAGACATTTTCTTAAAATTAAATAAAACATAGTAAGAAGTGTTTTATTTAATTTTAAATAAAATGTACCACCAATTAAACGCCGACAACATTCAAGAATTAGATATTTTCTTAGTTATTATTACATGATCGATACATTATTTATTAATGATATCTAAAAGAAACCACCTCCAGTTTCAAGTAATTATTAATAATACTCCAAAAATGAATTTTAATTAAGATGAGTACACTTAATTATGCCTTAATTATTTCTCTATTATGTATATAGTTTATTGAATAATTAATTGATTTGTTGTTTGTAATATAAGTGCAATTCTAAACAACATTATTTGATAACATTTTATGTTACGACTTAATTTAAGAACAGTTTGTTACGGAATTCATTGGTATATACTCTACACCAGGAAAATAGCCAATTTATAAGCTGTCACGGAATCTCTCACGTTGACAATGTCTTCTTCCACTCGAACGTGGCCTCGATGCGAACGGCGAGGAAAGAATAATCAAGACCGGATATCGATTCCCGCAAAACGAAAAAGTCAATGTGCTATTTCCAAATATAGCATTACAATAGAAATGTCGATTTAATTGTATGTTCTAAAAATTGTAGAATGGGTTAGTAGACACCCACCTACCCTACATATTTATTTAGACTTCAATACTATTTTAGTTTCCAAAAATAATTCTTTTTATGTGATATTATTTTGCAGAAATTTACAGACACTCTTTTAGCTGAAATTTAAAACACATGTAAATTATATAATAGTAATTTAGACTTTAAAACTTTGGGTAATATCTTGTCTAGAAGTAAATTTAAAAACCAGAGAATTAAAGAAAGAATATAATATAAACAAATCTTCAAATTAAATAGATTATTTTTTATTTTGTAGAATAATTGTTTAATAATTTCTCATCCAAATATTTTCAAACAGCTCCTGTATTATTTAATAAAACTCCTCTTCAAACATTTCGTATTATCCAATTGTCTATTTTCCATATTAATGGCTAAAGATTAAAAAAAAAAGTTATTCAAAATTATAACATTTTTATTTTATTTTGATTTTTGATCATTTTATTTTGTATAAAATTGTTTTAAAAAATTCTAGTATTTTCTATCAATTTGCCTTCCCAATTCAAGAATGTTACCTACAAAAATATAAAAATTTCTTGAGTTTTTAGTTCTTCAAACATTTTTTTCTTAAATTTCCCAGCTCTAAACGCATCATTTCTCTCAAGATCTCTTCGAGCTTCTAGAATGTTATTAACTATTAATCTCTCTTCTAATGTCTTGGATGTTTGTTTTTTGATGGTCTAAACTAACTATATTTTTTTAAGCTCAACAATATCTCTTCCATATTTTTATATTCTTCAGCAATATTTTCTAGGTTCTAGAATATGTTGGCATCTTTCAGATTTTCAGACCTTTTAAGCAATTTTGCATTTAGTGCTCTAAAGTTAAAATATTTTCCAAAGGTTCTAGACTTTTCCAGTATTATCTAGATTTCCAAAATTCTGTACCAACTTGCAAAATTATTTTTTGAAGGTTCTAGTTTTATTTCTAAAATTTTATTGAAAACTTAATTGTTCAAAATTTCCGTAAATTTAATTTATTTATAGTTAAATGTTCGTATATATTTGATCTTTTAATATTATCTAGCATCTTTTCAATTTCAATATTTAATTTGTATCTTTTCATTTTGTTCAGAAACTTCTCTTCCAAATTGCAAAAATACTTTTCAAGGATTTTGGAATTTTTCACGAAAATCCCTTTCATATTTTTCATTAATATTTTGTTTGGTCTATGATCGCAACTTGAGAGAAAAATATTTGAAAAACTCTAGGATTCTAAAATCGAAATTTAAAAATTTGGACGATGCTGAAAATTTCTAGAACATTGAAAATTGTAATATGTTGGAATTAAATTTATTTCAAAATGAGGAAATAGATGCTGAAAATGTTAAATAATTTGTTTGTAGAATTAAACGAGTAATATATGAATTTTCAATGTTTTAGAAATTTTCAGCATTGTCCAGATTTTTAAATTTCGTTTTTAGAATTCTAGAGTTTTCCAAACAATTTTCTTTCAAATTGCGACCATAGTTTTTTAAGGGTTCTAAAATTGGTTAGCAGAACTTCTTTCAAGTTTGTGGAATTTTAATAACAATTTTATATTTTTGTTATTTCTTTTGTTATTTGCAACATCTCTAGCTTATTTTAACAAAATATTATTTTAGCATTCTCATTAGTCTTCCAGATTTCTAAAATATTACACCAATTTTTAAAGATCATAAGCTTTTTCAGAGTTTTCTCCTTTAAAAATATTCTTCAAAGATTTTACAATCCTTCAGACTTCTTGATTTACAAAAATGGCTTCGAAGTTACTAGAAATTTCCAGTATATTTAATATTTCTAGATTTTTCCAGCAATTCTTCTTCTAGTGATTTAGGGTTTTTTGAAGAGTTCTCTTCAAAATTGTAAAAATATTCTTTGAAAGTTAAACTTTTTCAACACCTTCTATATTTTTTAGATTCTTCAAGCTTTAGAGTTTGTTAAGAAATTTCTGTTCCAAATTGGAAAAATATACTTTGAAAGTTTTAGTTTTCCAGCATCCTATACAGTTTCAGATTTTTCCAACAATTTCTCGTTTCCAGTTCTAAAGTTTATTTTAGAGATTTCTTTTCCAAATTGCAAACATATTTTTCTAAGATTTTTAGCAACTTTCTAGGAGTTGTTGTAATTTCTTAGTACTTCTCGTTTTTTTCCCTAGTTATTCTGTTTTGAATTCTCTGAACAATTTTTACAAATTTTCAACATATTTTACCTGTTTAGAATTATTTTGTCTTATTTTGTAAAATTATTATTTCAGAGTGAAATTTTCTTATCCAAATTGCAAAAATTTTCTTCAAAAGTTATATAATTTTCCAGCGTGTCCGAGATTTCTTGATTTGCGAAATTATACTTTTCTAAAATTTAAAAATTTCTTAGCGTGTTTGAGTTTTCTTGATTTTTCCAGCAATTTCTCTTTTCAAATTCTAATTCTAAAGTTTTTCAGAGATTTCCTTTTCGAATTTCGAAAATAATCTTAGGTTTTAGAAATTTGCAGCATATTGAAAATTTCAAGCTTTTATTAGCAATTCCTTTATAAAAATTCTAATATTCAAGATATTTCTTCTCCAAATTGCGAAAATATCTATCAAAGGTACACCAATTATTTTAGAATATTTCAAATTGTAAAAAAAAATTAAAATTCTCTTACATATTTCCAGAATTTAACATTTTTTTTTCAAGTTGTTCCATCCTTTTTTTATTTTACATTATTAGAACATTCTAGGAACCTTTTCCAAATTTTCATCAAAGGTTCAATAACTATTTAAATCTTTCAGATTTCTAGATTTGCAAAAATATACTTCAAAAGTTTTTGAATTTTCAAATAATAAATACTTTGTAACTTTGTTTGTATAACACAAAGTTACAAAGTGTTTATTATTTATACTCAACATGTATAACGAAGTAGAAGCCCCAAAAATCATTAATATTTTCATTTCATTTTCAACCGTCCTTGAAATTTTTATATTTTTCTAGTGATTTTCATTTGAGATATTTTCTTCAAAATTTCGAAAATGTTTTAGTCTTCCAGTATTGTCAACATTTATAAATTTTCTTACAATTTCTCATTTGAAGTACTGAAGTTTATTAGAGATTTCTCTTTTAAATTGCGAAACAATTTGTCGAAAAAAGTTTTTCAATTTCTTTCAGATTTCTTTTCAAAAATATACTCCAGTTCTAGTTCTAGGTTCTTAAACTTTCTATTTTCTTGAAATTTGTTGATTATTCTATTGATTTCTCCTTAAAAGGTTTAGAGATATTTTACTTTAAGATTGCGAAAATATTTAGGTTTTAGTTTTTCAATATCATCGAGATTTCTAGACTTCTCATTTAAAGTTCTCAGGTTTGTTAAATATTTCTCTTCCAAATTGCGAAAATATTTTTCTCAGGTTTTATTTTTCCCGCTTCTTCCAGATTTTTATATTTAAAAAAGTACACTTCAAAGGTTCTAGAATTTTCCACTGTCCTTGAAATTTTCCAAATTTTTTGATTTTTCCAACAATACTCGTTTCTACAGATTTATCGTCCAAATTTTGAATAACTTTTTCGAAGGTTTTATTTTCACAATATTCCAGATATTTGGATGACAATTCCTTTAAGGATTTAAAGTTTTTTAGAGATTTCTTATCCAAATTTCAAAAATAATCTTTTAGAATTTTCAAGCATTTCCAAAATGTCAAAATTTCTGTATAATAATTCTAGTTTTTTAAATGTTTCTCATCAAAGTGACGTAAACAAATTATTAAAGGTTTTACAGGTATTTTAGAATATTTCAAATTTCCTACAATTTTTAAAGTAAATCTTTTTATGTTTCTAGGATTTTATTAGCAAATTCTCTTATAAACTTCTAGAATTATTTAACATTTTATTTATGTTGTTCCATCCTTTCTTACTTTACATCATTAGAGTTTTGTAGAAATTTTTTCCAAATTTCAAGAAATTTTTCATAGATTCATTAAATATTTTAAAATTAAGGGTTGTTTATAGAAAGGCACTTGGTTGATTTCACAATTTTAAAGTGCCTTTCTATAAACTACCTTTAATATTAAAAATGTTTCATCACGTGATAAGCGAGAATCAAATTCAAAATAAAAAATTATTTTAAAATTTCTATTCCATTTAAAACGATTTTTCATATCTTGCTTTATTATATAAGAATTTTATACAAGAATTTTAATTTTGAAATTCTCGCAGTTGTTTTTTTTTTCAAAAAGTCTAGAATATTCTAGCAATTTGTTATCATTAGTTACGATTTTCTGAAGATAAATGTATAACAAAATTATTTTTGGATCGACTTTTAGTATCGGCTTTAGACCTCCGCTTAAAAAAGTCCAATGCAACTTAGTCGAAACATAGCAAACAATTTTACTGTTATAACGTTTAAATTTGATAAATAATATCGATTTTTAATAATCTGGATTTATAGATAGGTAGTAATATATATAATGAAATCAAAAAGATGTATTACATATTTATTTTCTAACGTCCTTAAAATGTTTTCTCTTCTAGAGACTTTGAGGTCTTTTAAAATATTTTTATTTCAAATTTCAAAAATTATTTCTTTTTTTTTAGATTTTTCTAACAATTTCTTGTTTGGAGTTCTAAAGTTGATTAAACAAAGTGTCAAACTAATATTTTATTTCAATGGAGTTCTTAAGTTAGTAAGAGATTTCCCTTCCAAATTGCGAAAATAATTTTTGAAAGTTTTAGTTTTCCAATATCTTCTAGATTATCAAAAAATACTTCGAAGGTTCTATAATTTATCACCCCTCTTAAAATTTCTAAATGTTTCTAGTGATGTTCCTTCTAGAAATCTAGTGGTTTTCTAGATATTCATCTTCAAAATTGCAAAAATATTTTCTAAGAGATTTAGATTTTTTAAACCAACAATTTCTCATTTAGACTTCTGAAGTTTGTTAGAGATTTCTTCTAAATTGCGAAAATATATTTTTCGATGGTTTTAGTATCCTAGTATCTGCCAGATTTCTAGATTTTTCCAGATAATTTCCGATATGGACTTCTAAAGCAATTTAAAATTACTCTTTCAAATTGTGAAAATATTCTTTAAAGTTAAATAGGTAATTGTGGAGGTTTCTACTTTGTGATACATTATTATAAATAAATGATTGTAAATACATTTTTTGAATATATATAAAAAGATATTTACAATCATTTATTATTTGAAGGTTTAAGAAATAATAAGCACTTTTTAGTTATAGTTGCGAAAACAAAAAGAAGAAGAGTTTACAATTTTTCTAGAACAAATCTTTAGTTATAAATTTTCCCAAATTTGAAAAAATATACTCCTAATTTTCTGTGTCTAATTTAACAGAATTTTATAGAAATTCCTTTCTAAACTACGAATAATTTTGAATTCTTTTCATATCTGAAATTTTTTCGAGATTTTTAATTTTAAGCAACTCTTCTTCGCAATTTGTAGATTTTTAGTAATTTCTAGAAATTGTTATTTCTTAGCTAATCTCGTATATTTTTAATTTATTCTGAATTGATTTTTTTTTATTTTTCCAACATAATTATTTTGTCAATGTATTATTTCAGACTCAGAGAATTTTTTTTTCAGATTGAAAAGTTTTATTATCAGATTGAGAGTTTTACCAGCAATGGTTTTTTTTTAATATTTCTAAAGATTTCTTATCTAAATTACAAAAATAATTGTCACAATTTTTGCAGAAATATTTGCTTCAGAGTTTTAGAATTTTCCCAATTGGGAAAATATTTTTAAAACGTTCTACATATTTTTAAAATAATCCTATTTATATTTCTACAATTTTATTAGTAATTTTTTTACATAGGTCTAAAATCATTACATTACTTTCAATTTTTTAGAAATGTTTGTCAAATTAGAAAAATCTAGACTTAAATGTTTTTGTAAAATCACTTACAATTTTTGCAAACATTTTATAGAAAGTTTGTTTGCAAACTCCAAGGATTTTTACATTCATTTTTACATTCATTTTTAAATTTCAAGAATGTTTTTCGTAACACTTTCTATAAATTTTTGTTGTTTTTATTTGATAGCCTTTTTTTTTAATTTCAACTTTTTAAACTCCTGATTTTTACACCTTTTCCTTACTTTTTTCAAATTCTTCTCTTAAATTGAGACAATTTTCTTCAGTGAGTCGCTTCCAGTTTTTAAATTATTAATTAATTATATGAATTTTTTTTCTGGAGAAAATTCTTTATGCAAATTAAAAATTTTATTTATTTTTCTCCAGCACCTTTGAGTGTTTTAGATTTTCTAGAGAAATCTTTTGGAGATTTTCTTTCTAAATTTATAAAATAATATTTTTAGAGAATTTTACAGCATCTTTGAGTTTTTTTAGATATTTTACCAGCAATTCCTCTTCTAGAGATCTTAAGTTTTTTTTAGAGATTTCTCTTCCAAATTTCGAAAATGATCTTTGAAGATTTTAGAATTTTCCAGAATATTCAAAAAAAATCAGATTTTTCTATCAATTTCTTTATAATAACTCTAGTTTTTCAGATTTTCTATATCAAAATAGCGAAAAGAAATTATTAGTAGAATTTTTAGTAATATCTTCTTTATATTTCAAGGATATTATAACCAAATTCTTTTATAGATTCCTAGAATTATTTAACATTTTATTTAAGTTGTTCCATACTTTCTTACTTTACATTATTAGAGTTTTAGAAGATTTTTTTCTAAATTTCGTAAATGTTTATAGTTTCATAAAATACTTTTTTCCGCATTGTATATTTTCCCACTATTTTTCCTTTTAAATGATTCTAGCAATTTAATATTGAAACCTTATACTATTGATGAATATTTTATGTATTTAAACCAACATTAATATTATTTATTATGTCATAATTGACATTTATTATCTATTAAACATTAATTAAAATATTATTTGTGTATGCAAAATATATGATTTGTTTATTTTAATTTGGTATTTCTTTCTTGTTTGTGACGCTTTCAAATTATTATCGAACTACATTTAAGTTTGTAATTTTTTTGAATAAAGCAATTTATTTATTATTTATTTATTTATTAACTAAGATTTTTTCAGGATAATTTATGCTTAAGTTAAACAATTTTTTTCTGGGATCTTCTTTCAGTATCGAGTTTAGTTCTCCGTCTGAAAAAAGTCCAATCCAACATGGTCGAAATATAGCAAACATTTTACTATTACGTCTAAATTTAAGAAAAAATATCGGCTTCTTATAATCTATAAAACTAATAGTAATATGTAATATAAAATAATAGTAATATATCCTGAAATCAAAAATATTTATTACATATTTACGTAAAAATTTACTTTTAAATCTTATTCAGGTAACTCTTAATAAATAACGTTGTTTAATTAATCTGTCGCACACACATCGATCCGAAAATTTATTTCCCACTACAAACGTAAAACTAGGATTCCGAGAATACTTTCGCTAAAACTTTCATTCGCCCTCGAAACTTTACTACCGCTTTCTGGCAGTTTATATTTATGTGCTGTTTTATATCTGTAACAGTCTCGTTGTTTGTACAACACGATGTAAATACAAATATAATCCGTCCTTTTTTATAGGCTCAACACATGGGCCATAAAAAAATTGAGAAAACGGGCCAATAAAAAGAGTTTTAAAAAGTTTTCCCGGCGCATCCACCATTTATTAAAACTAGTAATAATATTGTATTCAGTTAATTTATTAGGATTATTGTAAATGTAATTAAATAATTTGTTAACTTAAACAGTTTTACAGATTTTTAGAAGTTTCTATTATTACTTTTACTACGTTTAGAGAGTGAAAACATCTTAATTGTAGTTAGTGTTACAAAATAAAAGGAGGTCCGAAGCGACTCGGGGTAATCCAATACGTGTATTAATGATATAACTTGAACATTACAATAATAATAATTATTATTATTGTATTTCCTTGTCTTCTTCTGGATATCAACCGTAATTCTTTAAATTTAATACTCTCGTTGCTGCATTCTTGATGGAACATAATTCCATAATTATTTTTATTGATTAAAGTCTTGTCAGTTGTAAGTTGAAACGAAACAAGACTTTAATCAATAAAAATAATTATGGAATTATGTTCCATCAAGAATGCAGCAATGATAGTATTAATTTTAAAGAATTACGATTGATAACCAGAACTGTACCACGTTTATTTATTATTATTATTATTAGTGTAAGCATAGGTATTTATTATTTCTAAGAGTTTGAAATATTACGTATGATATCGAATATGAAAATGTTAAATCCCGAGGAGCGCCCTTTCTCTGCTAAAACTGTCACACGTAAATATGTGCTGACATTTAATACAGCGCTCTTCAGCCATGTACGTTTCCAGCTGACGTACAAATTATGATGCAGTCGTATGCGGAAACCGTGATTCCGGAAAATTCCGTGTATCAGAAACATTTCATAGGATATACGTTAGAATTTAATAACGTTTTGGTCGTACATCCTCTTCATTCAGCGAGGTATTAAATATATCAATCCCGGCGCATCCACCAAATATTAACATTAAAATAACTAAGTAATCATCTACCTGAAAAAGCTACTGTGTGGAGAAATAATTGTTGCAGCAGAATAAAAACGATTTTTTAAGTCTTACACTCTCTCAGTGTTTTACTAAGTGAACTAAGAAGTCCCTGCCTCTAGAATGGTTGTACATATACTAAAATGTAAACTTGTATATGATTGCAATAAAATAACTATAAAAATGCAATACTAATAATAAGAATGGCACAATAATCCATTACGTTCAATGATAAATGTATTTAATATAGGAATAGACTAATAATTCTCGATAATACATTGGTAAACATAGATAATATTTCATTCTCGTCTGCTGTGTAAATTTTACTTTTTAACGGTGTAATTATGTAAGTATTATATTTCACACACAATTATTTATTATTTAATGGCATAACGTTTGTGCACTAAGTATACACGTGCTCGTCTAGGTAAGACGAACCTAATTAATTACGAGGAAAATTAATTACACCGAACATTTCCCTTGTGCGCAAAGACTGTACGTTTATGTGTGTGTGTGTATATGTGAGTGTGTGCTTTCAGCCAATTAGCAAATGTGAAACGTTCCTTCTAATATTCCATTAAAACAATGATTCAATGAGTTACGTGTAGAAGATTGATTACTAATCAAAATTGAATTGTTATTATCAACAAATTAAATTAAATTAATTAGTTCTTTAATTGAAATTATTACATAAATTATTAAATTATAAAAATTAGGTCAAATTATTTGAATAGCAATATTACACAACGATCGATTAAATTCGAGATAAATGTATCATCGTGTGTTGATAAGCATTACGTGCTAATCAGCTGATATATCGATACGATTCCCATCTAGTTATCGCACACTTCACCTGAATTATAGCAGGATGGAAATATCGTGTTACGTGTTTACATTGTGATAACGGTGCACCGAAGCGTATTCAATACCATCCGAGTTTCTATATGAAAATGTTACTGCAAATATTCACCTGTGTGATACTCTTTAGTGTAGTAAATAGTTTGGGGTGAGTATTTTCTTATGTATGGATAAATATACAATTAATTAGAAATTTTGTATTACAATCATAAGATCGAGGTAAGTATTACTCAAACATTATATAATTAACAAACTAATAATTCTCACACATAAATTCAACAATGGTTTTGAATGATGAATTAAATTCTCACTTAACTCGTTGTGAAATTTTTTTATGTTAATTCAAATAGTGAAACAAATTTAAGCAGTACAAAGATATAATAAAGCATAAAATGTTTATTTAACGTTTAATTAATGGTTTAGTGTTAAAAAATGCAATTGCTTCGTTTTAATTGTTATTTTTCACAATTATTTTATACATTGTACGTTTTCAAATACTTTTTTGTAATTTATTAATTGATTTTTTATAAAATTTCAACCGTTTTAAGTGCGTTTTAAATTGGTTTTTTCTTAGAAAATTCTTATTGTTACAACAGATTTTCTTCCAAAATTTCAATTACATTATCTCAATTCTTTTAAAAATTTTAATTGGCTTCTTCTAGTTGTATTTATGTGTTCTGAGATTTTTATGTTTTACGAATTATATTTATATATAAATTTAGATATTTTCTTAATAAATTAATTACCAATTATAAATAAAACACTTTGTTACTTTGTATAACACTATTTATTTTCTGTTTACTATAGTTTCGGCATCTCAACGTGCCATTATCAAAACATACATTGTATGTATATTGTATGTTTTGATAATGGCACGTTGAGATGCCGAAACTATAGTAAACAGAAAATAAATAGTGTTATACAAAGTAACAAAGTGTTTTATTTATACTCAAACATGTATAACGAAGTAGAAGCCGCAAAAATTAATAATTACCAATTGTTTTTCTATAAAAAAAACCTCTTCTAATTTTAATCTTAATTTTAGCAAATACTTAAAATTAAATTATTTTTCAGTTTATTTAGAAAAGAAATTTCAGAATTCAGCAGCATTTCAACTTTGATTTCTGAAAAATTGATTAGTCAAGGATTATTCGAATTTTTCTGAAGATCTCTACCAAATTTGGTCATTTTCTTGGAAATTTCAAGTGTTTCAGATTTGTAGGAACTTTTCAAATTTGAGATAAATTTCTCCGATTATTGCCAGAAAATTCTTTTATAGGTAGCTAGAATTATCTAGTTTCTTTTCAAAAATTGGCAAATTGCACAAGTTTGTCTTAATTTTTTAGAATATTTTAAAATTATTTTCTTTAATTTCCTCAGAATTTCTTACTTCTACAATTTTCAATCATTTGCTTGTACAAATTTCTATAAAGTTTCAGAATTTAAAATTCTTTAGAATTTTCTACAAAAGTTTTTAGAATTCTTTAGAATGTTTATATATTTTTTAGAATTTCTTAGTATTCTTTAGGTATCTCTCAATTTTCTAGATTTTTTTTAACTTATAAAGCTTTTTATTGTTTATTGTTTAGAATTCTATAGAATTTGTAAGATTTTTTAAAAACTTTATAGAATTTTTTTCAACTTATAAAGGTGTTATGAATTTTTTAGAATATGTCAGAATATTGAAAAATTTAATTTTTTTTTAATCTATTAGAATTTTCTCAAATACTAAGGATTTTCTTAAATTTTTTAGAATTCATCAGAATTATATTTTTTACTAAATTTCAAGCGTTTATCTTACAAAATTCTAAACTTTTTCGACATTTAGAATTGTTAATAACGAATTGTTTAAAATTTATAAGGGCTTTTTAGATTTTTGAATTTTTTTCTGAATTATTGAATTTTTAATATTTTTTAGACTTCTTAGATTTTTTTAAATGCTCTTTTACTCTACAATTTTCAAGCATTTGCTTTTACAAATTTCTAGAGTGTTTTAGCATTTAAAATCCGTTTGTAATTATTTTAGAAATCTTCATAATTTACTAGAATTTTGTTAGAATTTTGAACAATTTGTTTGAACTTAATTTTTTTAGAATTTATTAGATTATTTTAGAATTTTTTCAAACTATAAGAATTTGTCATTTGTCTTACAAATTTCTGGTATTGCAGGATTTAGAATTGTTTAGAGCTTTTACAATTTTTGAGAATTCTTATAAATTATAAGGAATTTTCTAATTTTTTTAATATCTAGAAAGGTTGTTTTTTTAGTATTTCTCGTCACATTTACAAAACTGTAATTATTTTTTAATTCACTAAAAATTCTTATTTTTAATTTTTTTTTGAATTTTTTGTGACTTACAAGGGTTTTTTTAAATTGTCTAAAATTTGTTGTAACTTTTTTTGTTTTTTATTATAGAATTATTTTAAACGGATTGAGCTTTTCATTAAATTTGTTAGAATTGATTAGATTTTTTAATGTTAATAATTTTCAGTGAACTATTAGCAACTTTTTTTTAATTCTTAGCGAATTGTTCTCAATGGAAGTAATTGATGTTTTTGAATAAAATTATTGGTTACTTTTTATTGTTATTATTATTTTGTATAATTATACTGTAATTAGACAAATTTTGTCTGTTGTAGAATAAAGCCTATTATAATTATTATTAATATTTTAGATTCTTTTAGTGAACTTTCCAAATTTTGTTTTATCAGAATTTTTTTAACAGTGTTTTTATTCTTAAAAAATGTTCTTCGATGATTCTAAAATTTTCCACAAACTTCTTCTTAAAATGCTCAAAACTTTCAAGTATTTTTTGTATGGTTTTCGAGAAACTTCAAATTGTAAAAAAATAGAAGTCTAGAAATTTTTAAATTTTTTTCTAGGTATCTATAATTTTCGATAATTTTCTTGTACATTTTTTAGAATTTTTGAGTACTCATTAATTTTGAGATAAGTTTCTTCAATCGTTCTAAAATTTTTCCAGCAAATTTTTAGAATTTCGTAGTATTTTTAAATAATATTAATAAATATTACCAAATTGCAGATTTCTTTGCAATCTAGAATTTTTCTAAAAGTTTTAAACATTTTTTAAGGCATCTTAGATTTTTCTGAACGTTTTAAGCTTTTTTTAATTCAGCCTATAAAATTTTGTATAGTTTTTCAGAGCTTTCTAATTTTCTTTTACGGATACTCAGAATATTGTAGTATTTTTTTCTAGTTTACAAATATTTACAAATTGTAGATTTGTTTGCAATCTAGAATTTTTAGGATTTTTTAATTTCTATTTTAGAAAATATATAGAAGAAGAAAATATTAAAAGTTTTTAGAACTTTTTAAGGCATCCTTAGATTTTCTTAACATATTTTGAACATTTTAAGCTCTTTTATTTTAGAATTTCTTAGAATTCTCTCTAACTTCTTAATTGTCAAGCATTTACTTTTACAAATTTTTAAGCAAGTTTTGAACATTTAACGTGTCGTATATTTCAGCATTTAGAATTCTCTAGATTTTTATACAAATTATTAATTTTGAGATAAGTTTCTTCGATCGTTCTAAAACTTTGCAGCAAATTCAGATACTCAGAATTTTTTTCAAGGTTCAACATTTCCAAATTACAGATTTTTTTTATAATCTAGAATTTTTAGTTTTTTTTTAAAGTTTATTAATTTATTTTTATGTTTTTAATTCAAAACAATTTTCTTTGAAATTTTTAATATTTTTAGAATTTTTTGAGAATTACGTTTTTAGAATTTTTCAAAAGGTTTTGGAATTTTTTAGATATTTTTAAATCTATTTAAATTTTAAGCATTTATGTTACAAATTTCTAAAATTTTTCAGCGTTTAGAATTTCCATTGTTTTCTACCATCTTAATTTTATAGGATTTTCTAAAATATTTTAAAATTTTCTAGAATTCGTTGGAATTCTTTAGAATTTTTTTAAATACACCAGAATTTTTTTAAATGTTTACAATTTTTCAGAATTTTTTAAAATTTAACAGATTTTTTTTTAGAATATTTACAATTTTTTTATGTTTTTTTTTTTAAATAAGTAATTGTGGAGGCTTTCACTTCGTACATTTTGATAAATTCAAAATAAATAAACAATTAACATTATAAAAAAATATAAAAAGTGATACCAACAAAGTTAATTGTTTATTTGTTTTGAGTTTTTTTAACTTTCTATAATTTTTACGAATTTGCTCTTATAAGTTTATATTTTTTTTCAGCATATATTGAATGTTTTTAGCAACTTTTGAATATTTAGCGAATTGTTTTCAATGGTTTTGATATTTTTATTGAATTCTCTTCTCAATGCAGGATTTCCAAGTAATTTTTATTACAATTTTCGGAAATTTCCAAATTGTGAAAAATGTTTTGTTCAGTCGTAAACTTTTTAACGTTTTGTGAAGCATTTCTTTTCAACATTTATAGAATTTTCCAACATTCCTAGTTTTACTCCATTAGATTGGATTCTTCTAACAAGTTTTCATTTTTAGCGAATTGTCTGCAAGAAGTACAAAAGTTTCCAGAAAATTCTCCTCAAAATGCCAAGAATTTTTTAGTTTTCAAGGTACTTCCAGTTTTTCTTTATCGGAATTTTATAACGACTTTATAATTTTAACAAATCAGTTTCTGGAATCGTTCTACAATTTTCCAGTAAATTAATTTCCAGAGACTATTTTCTTCCATTTTTTAAAAACCTCCAAATTGCAAATTGTTTTTTGCAGTCTAGAATTTTTAAATCTATTCCTGTTATTATAAAAGAATTTTTAAAATTAATTGAAGTTCTTAAATTATCCAGGAAATTTAATGTGTTATGAATTATAATTTTTTTTTCTAGTTTTCAAGAAATAGTGAAAAATCCTAATCTTAAAAATAGTTTTTTATATACTTTGACAGACTTTTAAGAATAACTTACAATAGTTTTGAATAGTATTAAATAAAATAACTTGTAATAACTTTCTTCGCAGTTGATTTTTAATATTATTATATCTCCACGTAACTTATCAATAAACATTAGGTTTAAATAGATTTATACAATTTCTCTTGAATTAGATTCTCGTGTAGCTCGTAGTGAAACATTTTGTACACAGTGAAACGAACCAAGATTTTGCTCCAAATAATGATTTATCTCTTAGGAATGCGAGATAAAAATCGATGTGCTAATGAAATTGAACCTAATCTTATCTATGATAAGCAAATTATAAATCATGATGACTCCTTGAATTATTAGAGATACAACAGATAAATTTGACCTAGAGAGAGAGTTTACAATAAAGTTTTATACGATTAATAATATGATTAGTTTTAATTGAATCAATAGTCTAAAAT
This sequence comes from Ontholestes murinus, assembly GCA_963969525.1. NCBI lineage: Eukaryota > Metazoa > Arthropoda > Insecta > Coleoptera > Staphylinidae > Ontholestes > Ontholestes murinus. The sequence continues at coordinate 6,176,739 of OZ018391.1, forward strand.
TTGATTTCATTCGAAATACTTACATAATATGTCGTGTTAATTAAAATTAAGTAACTCAAATTAGGTGAGTTCTAAACTATGAAACATAACAAGTGGTTTTCTTAACCTAATTTTCAAATCTAATTCCATCCATCAAGATTGTAACGCAATAAGTACCAAGAAGAATATACTTTTAATTCAATTTTAAATAAGAACAGTTGCTATATTTCGTAATGTTAAAATTTCAGTTACATCAACAGTGCAGTAACTATCGTATCAAGACTGATAACTCAAAATTAAGTCTTCTAAATAAATAATAAAATGTATTAAAATTCTTTAGTTCGTTGTAGAAAATTAAATAATAATTTAATTTATTATCTTCTAAATAAGTTAAATCATAGTGAATTTTCCAATTCAGTTTCTTAGTAAGACTTGCTGTATATTTCGTGTTTTTCTAATTTTTAATTAATTTTCTACAACACATTTTACTCATAACACAAATAAAGTTCACTGGAAAGTGATATTTAATTTATTTTAACAAACTTGCGAATATAGACTTTAGTATCTTTAATATTGCAAACATTATACTTTATAGAATTAATGGAAACACCACGAATATCGATGTTAACAACAGTTTGGTCCATAATTTAATACAAAAATCTAGAGAAATATTGAAAGGCGAGGATGGCATGCGTTTACACGACGTGCAGAAAAATATCACATGTCCAAAGGTATTATTATGTTCTTAACATTTCATACAACACAATTTACTTTACTGAATTTAAAAATTCACTATTTTAACCACATATATTTATTTAATTAATAAATAATTTCTGGTTAAAAAACAGTGAATATTTCAATTTAGTTTAAGTATGGATTACTAGGTAGTAACGGTCGTAACCATACACGTTAACTCAATTTTAATTTATCGGTTACCTCTTAGAAAATGCAATTACAATAATAAAAGCAATTAAATTTTAGGAGGACGGCGTAGCAAATGAATTCCTACTGAATTTACTAAATGGAAGTGCTTTGGGTTTGACCGATTACGAAATTGGGAGCGATGTTAAAATTCTCATAATTGACGAGGGGTTTTACAAAATTGAGATTCCACTGATTTTTAATGAAATACAGGTAGTTAATTTTATTTATAGCATTAATATTTATAAGAGTTGATTATTAAAATGAAAAGTTTTTGAATTGGGTAAAGTAGAACACTTCCATAATTTTATTATCAGTTGCCTGACCCGTGTTTCGATCGGTTAGGATCATTTTCAAACAAAACAAGTGTTCTACTTTACCCAATTTAAAAATATGGTTCCATCAAGAAAGTAGCGCAACAAGTATTCAGTATATGAAAAGTTTTTGTTTATCTAAATCTATTAATTTAATTAACTAATGATATTATTAATAATTCTAATTCTTTTCTAGATTAAATACGCATACGAATCGAATCAAACGAGAGAAATTAAAGGTCTGATAACGGCGAACATAAACAATCTTCGAATAGACATAGACGTCCGATTCAAAACTGGAAACGTTCCAGATATTCACTTTAAACAATACTCAATTGGTCCAATCAAGTAAAATCCATTATGGCAATTCATTAAATATAAAAATTTCAACACTTTCGTTGTAGGAACATCGACGTCAATATCAGAAAATATATAAATGGTTTAGAAAATGAATGCTTAAAAAAGGCGACGCGAAAATTCTTCGAGTTTGTAATTAGGGAGGAGGTGATGCGACGATTTTTAAGTTCAATTCAAGACAGTATGAATTACCACTTGCTTTTTCGTGTTTAATATAGTGAACAGAAACACGTGGATTACAGGAACTATATTTATGATTGTCATAAGTTATTTTATTAATTAATTAGAAATTAAAATTGTCTGTACTAATAATTAATTTTCTATTTTAAAGACATTTTTGTAATATATGAATATTAATAGGCATCATCCTATGCTCAATAAAATTTATTATAAAAATGTTCTCTTATTACATAGTTTTAATAATTATAAATGTGGATGCGCCGGGAAGAACTAAAATAAATATCGTTCGTAATTCTCTTCATTAGAATCTACAACTTAAATTACTATAAAACCACAATTATAAAAAGTACTTAACCATCTGACTGCAGACTCGGATTACAATTTTTTTGCTATTACTATTTTTGCTTTCCATAGTTTCCCTATTTTTTATATTGATAGTTAACATTATAAGCATTATAGTGCCAAAAAAATAAGTAAGCTGAATCGTTTGGAACAGCGGAGGAAAATATGAGTTTGAATGGAAGAACATTTGATACAAATGAATTCCGCCCTTCAGCATGCTGACAAAATTTGTACTTTTTATGTGTATGTATTTTTTTCTGCCACTTTTTGTTAATTATAAAGCATGTATGATAAAGACAAATATATCATATAACATATAAATGGTTAACGTTTCATGTATTTTTGTAAACGCTCATAGTTTTCCTCTTCTGAATTGAAAAGTTGAAATTGAAATTTGACCTGGCTGGAATATTTTTTTAAATAATTATTTATAAATTTTATTAATAATTAATTTAAATTGTTATAAATAGTAAATGCACTGTTTTTAATTATATAAAAGTTCAGGTATTTAAATTAAATTCAATCATTTTTTCAATAATTATTTATATAACTTAATTATTGCTTAAAAACCTTGTAATAATTGGTAATTTTCACTCGAGTTTAAAAGTTTAAACTGAAACGTAACAATTATTTATATAAGTTATTAAAAAAATGGTAAGTGCGCCGAGTTTAAAAGCCATCATAATTTTCCTCTCAAGTTCAAAAGCATTAGTTATGATTGAAAAGCGTATATACGTTTTTTTTAAATTTTATTTTATGTACATCGCGTACGGATATGATTTATCTCAACAGCAACATTCCGAGAGCGAGGGAGAAAGTTTCAGCGAAAGTGGCGAGAAGGTTATGATTTATGGTAACGTGAAACGAAACGCAGAAATATCGTTGAACGATGGTTTCATATTAGGGAAACAGCTGGAGAGAAACTGACACGGACGAATATATTTCAATATAAATGGTGAATGCGCCGGGATGAACATCATTAATTATATACGACAATGGTAAAATAAATATTAAACGCGATTGTGTTGATTCATTTCTGGTTGAAAGGATTTATACACATTAAGCTATTTTAGAATGTTAATTTCTCGCAGATTGCAAAAATTCTTTTTCAGGGTTTTCTAGCAAATTTTTGCAGCATTATTTATAGAATTTTACACAATTTATCTTATCAGAATATTTTTTAAAGTAAAGTAAAGAGTTTGTATACATTCATTTACAATCAAACAATAGCTATAATAGTACCTTTAACATTATTAACAACACCTACATAAGTTCTTTTTTATAGGACTAAAACTGTTTGAGTAATAATAAAAAGTTATTGTAATGTAAATGTAGCATGGGTGGTTGGCCACTAGCTCACCCTACAATCTATAAATTATAACTGAGTTTTGTGTTGAATACCCATTTGAAAGTACCGTTTCTAATGTTTTAGAGAGATCCGCCACAGATATTCCGTGAAAAAGCTGGGTGACAAGGTAGTCCAGCTCTTCCTAGTCCCTACTGACCCATGGCTCCCAACCTTGGAATCAGGGCCCTGGCTCAGCTGCCCTTGCTCGCCTCACCCCATCTCCTCTGCCATTCTCCCTGGATCCACACTTTTGCCTCCGCATTGGCCTCCAGTTGGAGGTCCGTTGGAGGTCCGCTGAAGGGGAGAACGCCAACACCTCTGTCGCATCCGTCGGACATCTCTGAGGGCACCCACACATAGCGCCCCACGAAGCCACTCCGCGTTTCTCCTAGACTATACGGCCTTAATCCACGCTGCGTATAGGAATTTCGCGCCCCCACTGCTACCATCAGTGCTCGACCTCATATTGGCCAGTAGGCTTCACACTGCCCTGATGGTACTAGCCGCCCCCGCTGCTGCCTCCAGTGCCTCTTTGGTGTACTAGGGTTAGTCTCGTTAGGCCTTCTTCCGGCTTTCCTCCTGGCAAGCTAGGCTGCCGCCGTTTTATGGGGGGATTTCTCGATGCCCCTGCTTCTCTTAGTCTCCCCTGAGACGCCTCGTATATTCCCTTGTCGTCAGCTCCTCCCCCTTTGCCATACTCTCCACTCTCTAATAGCCCCCAGGGCACCCGCCGGGACCAGGATCACGTCAATTATTGGCCTTGCGTTTAAGCGTACCTGCGTGGGTTTTTCACCCGATTAGCCACCTCCAGATCCTGGAGGTATGTGCTCTCAAGTAGCAATTCCCCCTCCCGTTGACCCTTTGATCGTCCCAAAGATGTACCTTTGCATTGAAGCCCTCGATCATCAGTTGCCCCTTTCTGCCTCTCACTCAGCTCTCTAGGACCACAGCCATAGGGAGAAATTGTCTTCGGTCTTTTTGCTCCTTTACCCTCATACAACCCTTCACCGGTCTTTCGGACCCGGTGTCAAAGTCTTCCGCCCTGTCTCTCAGCTTTATGGCCACGTCGCCTTTATCCATATACCATCCGCCGCACTTTAATGTGCTCTTGGTGCCCAGATACCATCGCCAAGCCCTGGGCCCCTACAGTTCTCCTACTCTCCATTTTTCTTCTCTTCACTTCCTATTTGAAGCAGGAGAATCCAGAGCTTTCGGTAAAATAACTTGCATTCTCCCCTGCCTCTTGACATGGAGCATATTTGGGTTCTACCGTATAGATGTTCTCTATAATTCCCACCCTGCCACACCTCCTGCATTTGGCCGAGTGGTTTACACCCTCGCATTTAACCACTGTACGCATGTACGCACTGCATCTCCTGCAGTGTTCTAGCTTATCAAAGCCTGCCTGGGTCCTGTAGCGGGATCAAATTACCCTCAATGAGTTTTATGATGAGATCCCTGGAGCCGTCAGCCAGCGCAATTCTCAATTCCGTTCAATAGTTGCGGATTCACTTAATTTCTATTTTCTCCTTTTCCCTTCCTTCCTCTACAATGGAGTCAATTTTCTTACTCACCTCTTCAGAACAAGATTCCCGGCAGGGCTCCTCTTGACCAACTCAGACTCTGTACCCAAGCCCCTCTTGAGCTTTCCCAGTATTGAGCTATATGAGCTCAATTTGGTCTCCACCATGATTTTGAGCGGATTGTTTGCTGTGTTCTATCTGAGGTGGGTTTTTTGCTATTCTTCCTGGTTAACAGTCTTGCAGATTCCTCATTCGCCCTGACCTCCACCCCCCGAGCGTCCTAGAGCCGCCACTTCCGTCGACTACTCTGTCTCCTCCGTTTCGTTTCTCTTCGCTCAACCAGTTAGCTCCATTTCTTCTTATCATCGCCCCCGTCCTGTTCCCATTACCCCTGCTTGGCTGCCAGCCACACTACGGTGTCCTCGATTTTAGTTGCCAGGACCCTAAGCTCCTCCTTCAACTATTGGTGGTCAGTTCCCTCTTACCTGGGTGCTCGACTGCCCATCTGCATACCAATCGACCTATCCGGGTAATTTTCTGGCATATCGCTCCTCTGCACTCAGTTGCGGTCTGGGACCCTGCTTTCTTCCTGTTGACCCTCCGCCAGTGTTGTAGGGGCACTATACGACGTCTTGTATCCCGCCGTGCTCAAGCCCACTTTGACGTTAGATTTGGGTCTACAACTCTCGCTAACCTTGATTTTGCCATTGTTTGTTGCTGTAATCTGTCCTCTATAAACAATTTCAAGTGCTGCTTCATATCTGTTCCCACGAATGTGCTCGGGATAGTAGTCAACCACGGCAGAGCCGGCATACAGTGGCAAGGCTTTTGAAACATGGGATTCGCCAGGTGCCCAAGAGTCCGCAAAGTAAAGACTAAGCTGCTCCTTACCCACGCATCCCTTGACCATAATCTGTTCGAGCTTAGATTCAAGTATTTTTCCAGTGGTTTCTTGTTCACCTTGACCCTGGCGGTTAAGCCAAGATCTCTTAGGTCTAACCGCCCACGAGTCGACATTTGACGTTTACATTTGACATGTGAGATTTGACATCTGATATTTGACATTTGAAATTTAAAGAAAAAAACATAGTAAATATTAGAACTTCTAGAAGCTTTAAAATAGTCTAAGATTTGAAAATAATTTTGGTTCTTATTATTTTTTTTTAAATAATAGAAATTGAATTTTTTAGACTAGAGTAATATAAATTGCTATCTGCATTTATATTTGCCATTCAATACTTGACAAGACACATTTGACATGTGACTCTTGACAGTTGATAGTTGATGTGTGACATATAACACTTAATATTTGACAGTTGATATTTGACATATGACATTTCACATTTTACATGTGACTTTTGACATTTGATATTTGACATTTGACAAGTGAAATTGATATCTAACGTTTGAAAAATTACAAAAATCCTAAGAAACCATAGAACTTTTAAAAAAAGTCTAATAATTGAAAAAATATTGCTCAAACTAAATTTTTAGACTAAAGTATTATAAAATGCACATAAATATATTTTTCATTAAATATTTACTAATAGATGTTTGACATTTGACAGTTGATAGTAGATATTTGATATTTACCATTTAACATATGAAATTTCACGTTTGAAAGTTGAAAAATAAAATTAAAAACTTCTAAAAATTGGATAAATATTGCTGATTTAAAAAATATTAATAGAAACTAATTTTTAATACAACAGTATTATAATATGCACATAAAGATATTTGTCATTTAATATTTGGTTAGAGACATTTGACATTTAACATTTAAAATTTGACATTTGACATTTGGCTTTAACATGTGAGATTTGACATCTGACATTTAACATTTGAAAATTTTGAAGAAACAGTTTTTCTTTGAATTTCTTGAAGTTTTCTAAAATTTGGAAATAATTTTGCTGATTATTAAAAAATCAATAGAAATTGATTTTTTTAGACCAGGGTAATATAAATTGCACATAAATATATTTGTCACCTTTAATTTGCAGACGACACAGCCCTAATCTCCCATGCACCCTCTGTACATAAAGCCCTTCAATCCCTCCAGCAGCTTATTGACACCCTACAACACTGGTTTTGCAAATGGCGAATTAAAAAGACAAATCCAGGTTGAAAGACAGCTGGTCGATAGCCATTTAACAAACTAACACACTAAAGCCAATTGTATCATTCATGTATTATATTAGTTGTATTTGTGTTTGTTAATAAAGATGTTGTATATATATATTTGTCATTCAATATTTGACAAAAGACACATTTGACAAGTGACACTTGACAGTTGATAATTGATATTTGACATTTAACACTTAATATTTGACATATGACATTTGATATTTGACAGTGGATATTTGACTTTTGACAAGTGAAATTGATATCTGGCATTTGAAGATTTAAAAAAATCCTAAATAAAATTTTAAAAAAGGAAAAAATATTTCTATTTTTTAGAATAGAGTATTATAAAATGAACTTAAAGATATTTGTCAGTAGTAACAATTTGATTACAAACTGATGCCTATTATATTTAGCATGCAAACGTTTTCGTACCATGGTTTTCTTTTTTAATACCGTCGACTATATTATAAAACTGGTGGATATAACAGTGGACATGCACCCACCCTACATGTATAATGAGACTTCAACTATAATATTAGTTTTAATAAAAAGGAATATTTACAGTGAAAATAACAATGTATATGTATAGTGGATTAATACAGTCTTGTTTATATCCCTGCTTCTTTTTATTTTCCAAAAGCTAAACAATGTTATTATAATTGAATAAAACAATAACTTGTTAGTTCTTAAAATCTTTTTATTATTAGATTATAATCTTAGAATTGTAAGTCTTAAAACCATCAACACACCTTTTACATTCAATTTACTTTTTCTCGCTATTTTTCTAATCGTTTTTCAAAAACTACAACAGCGTTAGTGATTAAATTATTCAAGAAGATTAATCAGGGTTGTAATTGAAATTTCAATATATATGTATGGTGGGTGGGTGTCCACTGTATTTATAATTTTTTAAACCTATACGTATGAATTTAATCGACTCCTATTTAATCTACTCACTAATACAGTCTTGTTTATATCGCTGGTTTTTAGTTTTCCAAAAGCTACAGAAATGTTATTATAGTTGAATAATAACTTGTTAATGTTTAGAATAATTTTATTCTTAGAGAATATCCTTAGAAATTTAAGTCTTAAAAACGTCAATAATTCTTTCAATTTTTCTAATCGTTTTTCAAAAATAGTAACAGTGTTAGTGATAAAATTATTCAAGAAAATTAAATCAGGGTTGTAGTTGAAATTTCAATGTATACGTAGGGTGGGTGGGTGGCCACTATCCCACCCTCCAATTAATAAAACACAAACAACGATTTCTCGAAATAGAAATTTAATCAAAATAAAATATTTAATTATATTTAAACTGTTTAAAACTAAATCTTTATTCATTAAAACCCTAGCGTATGTTCAAAAGATTGAAAGGTGGGATAGAGGCCACCCACCCACCCTACATACGTATTTTAACTTTCATCATTCTTACTTTTCGTATCTTGTAAACCATTACAAAATTTTCGTCGAAATTATACAAAATATTAAATTAAGAATTTATAAATCAAGAAAAACAATTTTTATAATTTGTTAAACGTAAACTTATAAATTTAAGCGACTTCTATTTAATCTCCACACTAATACAGTCTTGTTTATGTCGCTATTTTATTTTGATTTTCTAAAAGCTAAAGCAATGTTATTATCATTGAGTAATATAATTGCAAGTTAATGTTTTACCTTAAATTTCTTTTTATTCTTAAAGTATATTCTTTGAATTTCTGCCGATGTTTTTCTAATCGTTTTTCAAAAAATGCAACAGTTTTAATGATGAATTTATTCAAGATGATTTAATCAGGGTTGTAGTTGAAATTTCAACATATATGTAGGGTGTGTGGGTGCCCACTATCCCACCCTCCAATTATAAAATACAAACAACGATTTCCCAAAACGAAAATTTAATAATAAACAAAAATTTAATTGCTGTAACTGTTCCAAATGAAATGTGCATTCATTAAAACCCTTGTGTATGTTTAAAAGATTGGAGGGTGAAATAGAGGACACCACCCACCCTACATATGTATTTTAACTCTAATCACTCTTACTTCTGGTATCTTGAAAATGATTACAAAATATTATAAAATATTAAATTAAGGATATAGTAGATATATTAAGAGTTGTAGTTAAAATACCAGATTATATTAAGGGTGGATGGGTAGCCACTATAATAATAGATAAATTAATAAATCAAGATAAACTGTATTTATATTTTTTAACTTAAACATATGAATTTAAACGACTATGCAAATATTGTTTATATCGCTGTTTTTTTTTGGTTTTCCAAAAGCTACAGCAAAATTATGATAATTGAATAAAATAATAATCTGTTAATTTTTAAAACCTGTTTATTCTTAGAGTATATCCTTCGAAAATTAGATCCTAAAACCATCAACCCACCTTTCACATTTAATTTGATTCTTGTTGCTATTTTTATAATCGTGTTTCAAAAATTATAACAGTGTTAGTGATTAAATTATCCAAGAAGAATAAATCAGTATTGTAGTTGAAATTTCAATGTATATGTAGGGTGGGTGGGTGGCCACTATCCCACCCTCAAATTAATAAAACACAAACAACGGTTTCTCTAAACGAAAATTTAATCATAAACAAAAATTTAATTATCGTAACTGCTCAAAACCAAATGTGCATCCATTAAAACCCTTGCGTATGTTTAAAAGATTGGAGGGTGGGATAGAGGACACCCACCCACCCTACATATGTATTTTAACATTCATCAGTCTTACTTTAAATATCTTGAAAATTATTACAAAATATTTAAATATAAAATTAAGGATGTAGATCAAGGGTTGTAGTTGAAATTTTAATTTATATGTAGAGTGGGTGGGTGGCCACTATCCCACCACACAATTATTAAAACACAAACAATGATTTTAATGATAAACAAAAATGTAATTGTAGTAACTGTTCAAAACTAAACGTCCATTCATTAAAACCAATTAGTAAACAGTATTATTTAGCAACAGTTCTGGATTAACATTAGATGCTCAAAAGTAAATTAATGTTTAGAACTAGCTTAATTTACATTATTAACTTTCAATACTAAATTGAATACATTTTTCTTTTTGTAATCGCCTGTATGAATTTATGTAGGATGTATATTCATGAAATTTACTAGAGGCCGTGATGAATAACGTCGTTACACATCTGAGAGAGGATCCCGAAAAGGGTAAATTCGCCCTCCCGCACGCGCCCTAACCACTTTGACGCGGGGTAGCCGAGGGGCCCGGCGGGGGTGAAAATGTATTAAAGTCCCGCGCCTGTATTGTGTGCGTCGAGCTAAATTTATCCAAGTGTTATTCCAACACTTTGCATAAATATGTATACATTATGACCGCCCTTAATGGAACCCTTTTTTCCACCGATTTATAATACGTTTAGCAAACTCATTCTGATCAATATTTATATATATATATATATATATATATATATATATATATATATATATATATATATATATTACAATTTAAAATATATAAGTATAAGTATATAAGAAGTATATAAGGTTATTAAATGAGTTGTTTTTTACAGTGTATGTTAAAGGTTAAATTAAATTACTAAAGATTACTTTTTATTATAATATTGGATAATAAAATTTTAATGTAATTGATTTCTCTTAGGAAAGTTTACCAAAACTCTAAAGATTTTCTAAATTAGTTCAACAATTAATTTGAAAATTATTTCTGTATAATTCCTCAAGTGCATATTTATTTCTATGCATTGTTTATTCATAAAATCTAACCGGAGTAATTTTGACATACCCTAATTACTTTAGCGTAATCTTGACCTACCTCAAAAAACCATACATTGGTTAGCGTACTTCTTACCTAACTCAAAAAACTTATAAACTCTGTTTTACTTTAGTTTAATTTTGACCTACTTCAAATACATTATGCATGTATACTAGGACGATAAATTTATTAAATTATGTATTATTTGGGTGTAATCCGAAGAAACAAAGTTTTTGATGAATAAATAATACAGTAAATAATCAGAAATAAAATAATATTGTCAATAAAAGTTGTAAAATCGTTACTGTTATTAAATTATGTTTGTAATGGAATTGCTTTGAGTATTAAGTATACCTTCAGAATTACTAAATATTTTTCTATTCTTTACAGATAAATTATGTCGCAGCCAACGTACAAACTGATCTACTTCAATGCTAGAGGACGGGCTGAACACATTCGATTCATCTTCGCCTACGCGGGCATCGAGTACCAGGACGAGAGGATCCCGAGGGAAAAGTGGCCGGAATATAAAAAGAGTAAGCGCGTAATGACCGGAAGCTCAGCCATTCGTGAGACTACTTCACTACCCTTCCCCCCCCCCATCCACTTCCTGTGGAACGATGCTCTAATTACGGACGCGTTTATTACTCTCTCGCCCTCAGGAGATTGTGTATTGAAGCCACAATTTAATAACGCGTTGTCAATTTCCTCATACATCCTTCAATTGTTGACGAGTATTGCTAGGTCGCACAGACTTCCGTTAAGAAATATAATTAACAGCTGGAGGCATTCTTTAATTTCTTGAACATAAACAGAACAGTCAGTACGCACAGACAGCTGTCAAATAACTTAAAATATTACGACACATTCAGCGTCTACTCTATTCGCCAGCGCTCCGCACCTTTATTACTTTCCTACCATCCCTCGTATGCAATTTCTTTTTTTTTTTCTTTACGTGTGGTATTTTCTAATATCAATCAAATTATTTCGTGCGATATTAATGATCTTATTTTGGGTAGTGTGGGATAGAGAGGGAGCACCGACATCATTGTGTGTGCTTAGATGTAATGAAATTCCAGAGATGCCGTTCGGAATAGTTCCCGTGCTGGAGATTGACGGCAAACGGATAGACCAGAGCAACGCCATCGGCAGATATCTGGCAGTCAAGTACGGTCTGGCCGGCAAAGACGAATGGGAGGCCTTGCAATGCGACGCCCTGGTTGATACCCTGGGGGACCTCAAACAAGGTTCGTACCGATTTATCTTTGTCACACGTGTCAAGTGGGTTAGTGGATTACACCAACTTATTCAACATTGCTGCATCATTATGATAATCATTTATTTCATGTCGCCTACAATATTACATTAACTATTAGAACTTACGTGATTGATGGTGGATACATACTGAAGATTAGAAACTTTAAAGAAACTACACTTTGTTGGTATCAGATGCATGACTTTTTTAATCTTTACAAGACTATTGTTAGACGCACAATTAATTTTAGTGTTTCTAAAACATACATAAACTAAATATGTTTTCAAACTAAAAAAAAAAATACTAAAATATGTTTTTCCTACTAAAAATCGCTGTAAATTTTTAAGGATTTAGATAATGCAAGTTTCAAGTTTTGGTAGAAAATTATTATGGTTTAATAATAGTGTCATAAGCCTAAACATTTGAAGATAAAATTATTCTAAAATGTGTAGATTATTAGAAAATTTTGAAAATCTCTTTAAAAAAATCTTAGTAACCTCGAAGAAATAACTCCAAATATGAAAAATTTGCTAGAAACTAGAAATCTAGAAGAAATTCTTTAAAAGGAGACAACGGTAAAAATAAAAGACTTGGAATTTTCATATTAAAAATTTAAATAAATATTACTAGAAAAATGTAGTAGCTAAAAAATTAATTAAAATTTGAAAGACAAATGGATGGAAAATCTCTTGAAAATAGTTACGGCAAAAATGAGTTTCAGAATAAAATATATAAGTCCTTTACGTTGTAGATAATTCACTAATAAATAGAAAAAAACACGAAAATATATATGTAAAATCTAATAAATAGGGACAAGTACACACATATAGGCACAAGCACAAACATGTAAAGACAAGGACAAACATATAGGGACAAGGACAAACGTATAGGGACAAACACAAACATATAAAGACAAGGACAAACATATAGGAACAAGCACAAACATGTAAAGACAAAGACAGACATATAAAAACTAACACAAATATATAGAGACAAGGACAAACATATAGGGACAAACACAAACATATAGAGACAAGGACAAACATATAGGGACAAGGACAAACATATAGGGACAAACACAAACGTATAGAGACAAACACAAACATATAAAGACAAGGACAAAAAATTAGGGACAAGCACAAACATGTAAAGACAAGGACAAACATATAGGGACAAACACAAACATATAGGGACAAACACAAACAAATAAGGACAAACACAAACATGTAAAGAGAAGGACAAACATATAGGGATAAACACAAATATATAGGGACAAGCACAACATGTAAAGACAAACACAAACATATAGAGACTAGGACAAACATATAGGGACAAACACAAACATATAGGGACAAGAACAAACATATAGGGACAAACATAAACATATAGGGAGAAGCACAAACATATAGGGACAAACATAGACATGTAGAGACAGGAACAAACATATAAAGACAAGGACAAACATATAAAGACTAACACAAACATATAGAGACAAGCACAAACATATAGGAACAAACACAAACATATAGGGACAAACACAAACATATAAGAACAAACACAATCTTGTAAAGACAAGGACAAACATATAGGGACAAATACAAACATATAGGGACAAACACAAACATATAGAGACAAGGACAAACATATAGGGACAAACACAAACATATAGGGACAAACACAAACAATAGGGACGAACACAAACATATAGGGACAAACGCAAACATATAGGGACAAACACAAACATATAGGGACAAACACAAACATATAGGGACAAACACAAACATATAGGGACAAACACAAACATATAGGGACAAACACAAACATATAGGGACGAACACAAACATATAGGGACAAACACAAACATATAGGGACAAACACAAACATATAGGGACAAACACAAACATATAGGGACAAAGACAAACATATAGGGACAAAGACAAACATATAGAGACAAACACAACAAATAAGGACAAACACAAACATATAGGGACGAACACAAACATATAGGGACAAACACAAACATATAGGGACAAACACAAACATACAGGGACAAACACAAACATATAGGGACAAACACAAACATATAGGGACAAAGACAAACATATAGAGACAAACACAAACAAATAAGGACAAACACAAACATGTAAAGAGAAGGACAAACATATAGGGACAAACACAAATATATAGGGACAAGCACAACATGTAAAGACAAACACAAACATATAGAGACTAGGACAAACATATAGGGTCAAACACAAACATATAGGGACAAGAACAAACATATAGGGACAAACACAAACATATAGAGACAAGGACAAACATATAGGGATAAACACAAATATATAGGGACAAGCACAACATGTAAAGACAAACACAAACATATAGAGACTAGGACAAACATAGAGGGTCAAACACAAACATATACGGACAAACACAAACATATAGGGACAAACACAAACATATAGGGACAAACACAAACATATAGGGACAAACACAAACATATAGGGACAAACACAAACATATAGGGACAAACACAAACATATAGGGACAAACACAAACATATAGGGACAAACACAAACATATAGGGACAAACACAAACATATAGGGACAAACACAAACATATAGGGACAAACACAAACATATAGGGACAAAGACAAACATATAGAGACAAACACAACAAATAAGGACAAACACAAACATATAGGGACGAACACAAACATATAGGGACAAACACAAACATATAGGGACAAACACAAACATATAGGGACAAACACAAACATATAGGGACAAAGACAAACATATAGGGACAAAGACAAACATATAGAGACAAACACAACAAATAAGGACAAACACAAACATGTAAAGAGAAGGACAAACATATAGGGACAAACACAAATATATAGGGACAAGCACAACATGTAAAGACAAACACAAACATATAGAGACTAGGACAAACATATAGGGTCAAACACAAACATATAGGGACAAGAACAAACATATAGGGACAAACACAAACATATAGAGACAAGGACAAACATATAGGGATAAACACAAATATATAGGGACAAGCACAACATGTAAAGACAAACACAAACATATAGAGACTAGGACAAACATATAGGGTCAAACACAAACATATACGGACAAACACAAACATATAGGGACAAGCACAAACATATAGGGACAAACACAAACATATAGGGACAAACACAAACATATAGGGATAAACACAAACATATAGAGACAAGGACAAACATATAGGGACAAACGCAAACATATAGGGACAAACACAAACATATAGGGACAAACACAAACATATAGGGACAAACACAAACATATAGGGACAAACACAAACATATAGGGACAAACACAAACATCTAGGGACAAACACAAACATATAGGGACAAACACAAACATATAGGGACAAACACAAACATATAGGGACAAACACAAACATATAGGGACAAACACAAACATATAGGGACAAAGACAAACATATAGAGACAAACACAACAAATAAGGACAAACACAAACATATAGGGACGAACACAAACATATAGGGACAAACACAAACATATAGGGACAAACACAAACATATAGGGACAAACACAAATATATAGGGACAAACACAAACATATAGGGACAAACACAAACATATAGGGACAAACACAAACATATAGGGACAAACACAAACATATAGGGACAAACACAAACATATAGGGACAAACACAAACATAACATATAGGGGCAAAGACAAACATATAGAGACAAACACAAACAAATAAGGACAAACACAAACATGTAAAAAGAAGGACAAACATATAGGGACAAACGCAAACATATAGGGACAAACACAAACATATAGGGACAAACACAAACATATAGGGACAAACACAAACATATAGGGACAAACACAAACATATAGGGACAAACACAAACATCTAGGGACAAACACAAACATATAGGGACAAACACAAACATATAGGGACAAACACAAACATATAGGGACAAACACAAACATATAGGGACAAACACAAACATATAGGGACAAAGACAAACATATAGAGACAAACACAACAAATAAGGACAAACACAAACATATAGGGACGAACACAAACATATAGGGACAAACACAAACATATAGGGACAAACACAAACATATAGGGACAAACACAAATATATAGGGACAAACACAAACATATAGGGACAAACACAAACATATAGGGACAAACACAAACATATAGGGACAAACACAAACATATAGGGACAAACACAAACATATAGGGACAAACACAAACATAACATATAGGGGCAAAGACAAACATATAGAGACAAACACAAACAAATAAGGACAAACACAAACATGTAAAAAGAAGGACAAACATATAGGGATAAACACAAATATATAGGGACAAGCACAACATGTAAAGACAAACACAAACATATAGAGACTAGGACAAACATATAGGGACAAACACAAACATATAGGGGCAAGAACAAACATATAGGGACAAATATAAACATATAGGGAGAAGCACAAACATTTAGGGACAAACATAGACATGTAGAGACAAGAACAAACATGTAAAGATAAGGACAAACATATAAAGACTAACACAAACATATAGAGACAAGCACAAACATATAGGAACAAACACAAACATATAGGGACAAACACAAACATATAAGAACAAACACAATCTTGTAAAGACAAGGACAAACATATAGGGACAAACACAAAGATATAGAGACAAAAATAAACATATAGAGACAGTGACAAAGATATAAGGCCTAGCACAAACATATAGAGACAAACATAAACAGATAGGGACAAGGAAAAACATAAGGAAAGGAGGACGAACATGTAGATTTAAGTACAAACATGAAAAACAAGGACAAACATAAAGGGAAATGAAAAACATATTTAGGCAAAAATAAAAGATATAAACATGATAAAAAAATAGATAAGTAAATGGGGAACAGTTACTTAATTTTTCAAAAGAAATACAAATAAGTTCTTGGATACACAGCTAATTATCAACTCTTTTAAATTCATGTTAAGTCAGAAATCGGATTTTCGAAATAATTTACTTTTTAAAACAATATTTCTGGTACTTCCTCTAAGAGGAAAACCTAATAGCAAAGTAAATACAACAATTGGAACTATTAAACAATGATAATTTAAATAGTACTTATTCTAATTTCAGAAATATTCGATAAGGAACTTATTATATAAGTTGTATACTAGAAAAATATACGTTGTTATACAGATATGCTAGTATAAATATTTGAATAATTATTTATAGGGCTGTACAAATGTACAAATTTACTAAAAGTATTTTTGTAGTTAATTAGATAATATCATAATATCAGCAGTTAACGAGTTTGAGGAACATATAATTACGCAACGAAATTGTTAATTAAATATGGAATAAACAATGAAAACCAGTTTTAATTATATTTAATTGAATAATAAATTGTTTCATAATATTTAACAAAATATATTTGGCAATATTCATATTAAAGATAATCTAATTAATATAGCCTTTTGACAAATTAATAGTGTTAATGTATTAATTTGTCAATTCATTCATTATTCATTATTCCAATGTAAATATGTACAAATACTTGTCAATAAATATATGTTACTTACTACTCTAATTAATAAAATTTGTTTTTAAATATTTAATAATTTTAGAGACGAAAAATTAAAATTGTAAGTTAATTTAGGAGAAACGCCGAAATAATTTAATTTTAATAGAGAAACAAATTGTTGTACTTACTTTTATGTTAATAAAATACTTTAAGTAAGTTGTCTCTAATTATTAAAATATAAAATCAATATATTATGCGTTCTATTATTATTAATTTATATCTCAAAATTAAAATATGCCTCACTACAAAAAAATGTTATTAAACAAAAATGAGACCAAATTTAAGAATATAATTATATTAATTTTAATTGGAAAAAAGTAATCATATTAAAAATTTTAAATCAATCGATTTTAATTACACAATCTGATTTTTTTCAATTATTTTTAAGAGGATCCCAAACCAAATATGCAATCTGAATTTTTTTACGCATGAATTTACTTAAATATGTTAGCAGGAGTAACGAAGCCAATAAATAATTATTAATGCGTTTAATCAAAGAATACTACCTATTAATTAATAATTAATTACAAGTAATATTACTTCCATAAAGATTTTACACTAATAATTATGTGTTTAAATATCAGTCATAATCGCAATAAATTGGAAACTCATAAGGTAAAATAACCTATCATCATACTCTAATAAGAGGAGAATCGAATCAACTTTTCAAGCGAACTAATAATCATTTTGAATAAATAAAATAAACCAACGGACATAATAATTTTAAGATTATTTTAAATTTCCGAGATAGTCTTAATTATGGTTAAAATTATAGATATAAACATTTATAATAATTAACATATGTTTTTTAGAAAACTTGAAGCATACAAATGAAACCAATTTGAGTGTAAGTTTAGTTAACAGTAATATTTATGTTTAGGCATTAAATAATAGGTAACCTACAAACAATTTTAAATATTTAAGTATGTAATTAAATAACTATTCAATAACAGTAATTGATTGATGAAGCTAATAAGTTTATCTTTACTTTATCGTATATAAACAAAACGTTTTAATATGTGGGGAAACAATTATAGATTTGTACATTATATATATATTTGAATAATAATAGCTCTTATTACCCAACAAACATACAAAAACAGGATAACATAATACATTATAATAATATAGAGAATGATTGCCATACAATAAATTTAATTTAAATTAGATAACTAACAAGATGAATTGATGATTAAAAGTTATTAAAAAGTTTTATTTATATAAAAGCAAAAACAGTAAATTAAAATCATTGGTAATTTTCGTATATAATTTACACTATTGTTTTAAATGTTTAAATTAATTGAGTAATAATTAGTGTTTTTGTGTGTTATTCAGTTTTAATTAAGATGAAAGACATTTTTAAAAAATACATAATTAATTAAATACAATGAAGAATATAAATTATTATAGTAAGACCAACCTTATTAGTGTCCTTCTTCTCCTTCTCTGCCGTTGTGTAGAAAATAACAATAAAACTACATATTTTTTTTATTTTATTCATTTATTTACATTACAAAAATAGCCTAGTTTTATTAGCCGCTCCGCTGAAAATGTATTTTTTTGTCTGCATAAATAAAGAATATTTATCCTTCTGCGTTTTGTAAGTAAAAAAAAAATAGAAAAAAAGCGCTTGAGAGTTGATTAACCTAGGTGCACATTTTTGTTCGTGGCAAAAATGAATAAATAATTGCTGAATTTAAAATTTATTGATTATTTGCACGATTAACTTTGACCGAATGAACTACATTAAATTAAATTAGGATTCTTATGCCGCAAATTTAGTTTTACGAGCTCAAATCTTAAAAAGTAAGTCGAAAAATTGCTAAAATAGGGATATTAAACATTTTCAATCGTGTATGTATATAAATATTTAAGGCGCATAAAATTTGAGAGGAGAAATACCATGTATATTAAATAATTAGTAAATAACTAATAATTTTAACAGAATTCTTTCTGTAAACTGTAATGATTAAAAATTCGTTCAAAATGATCGTGTGTTAATAATAATAATAATAATAATAAATTCATTTCCAAACAAAAAATCTAAAACGGTAAAATTCATAACTTATATAATAGTTAAATATTTAATATTAATTAAGTATTGTGTAATTATTATATTTCAATAAGTAATTCTTGATGTGAATCAGCTAAAATTATTAGTATTTATTTACTTGTATATTTGGCGAAATTTTCTTTGATATGAAGAATTATTATTTCATAATTAATTTATAAGTTCTTTTCTCATGCAACATTTTGTTTGATATATCCTATTTTATGTATTTTGTTTACTTCTGTTTTTTTTTTCTTTGCAACTATTAGCAATGATAAGATAATATATTAACAAAAGGATTAATTAAGCACTTAATTATGTTTCACTTTTTTTAAATATTTTTCCGACTAGATTAATTAATCCTTTTATTAGCATAAACAAGTTACGAACAAAAATGGTTAAGTGAGTTGTTAATTAATCATAATAAGTTAATAATAATAAAAAATCTCGTAGAACTTACCTTATAGATGATCTCTCAGCTTCGTAGATGTCGTACCTAATTTATTAATAATTCTTAAATAGCGTAGCGTTTACAAAAAAAAAATATTTCTCACGAGAAGAAGCAAGTCGTATTAATCGCGTCGCTCAACTAATCAAATTTTCTTACGGCGCAATTGTGGATTATCCCGTCTTTGTCCCTCTCATTGGTAGCCGAAATTAAATAAAGCTTAAAATGTGCATCGGGAGCGCAGGTAAACAGAGTCGTGCGATGCCACACTTTTTTTTGCTGCTTAGGGGAAAAAAGACGGAAGTACGTGCGCGTCTATTGGTATCGCACTTTTTTTTTCTCCTACTGATAAACACGAGTGATAACAAGGTAAATTAAAATTATATGATTAATTCTTATATAGCGAATTATTATTATTATTACAGCATTATTAATTATATTGATTTTTTTTTGACTACGATTAATTTAAAAGAGTAAAACATAAGGGTATAAAAATATGATTACAATTACTAAATAAAAATTGAAATAAATCATTTATACAGTTTAAATTTACAAATATTATATTCAATATTTATTAGGATTTAATTTAATAAATGAAAATTGAAAGATTTGAAAGTGAATTGTAATTAATAATGAGATATTATGTTTATATCATAATATTTATGCAATTATTTTATATTAAATCTCAGAAAGCAAACATTATTGAACGAATTATAATTATAAATTAATTAACTCATGTTATTAGCTGTTTGTTTTCGTTAATAGATTATTCATTTATTTTAATATACTCGTTTATGTTCATATAATTTTGTTTGTATATCGTGCAATTCTCTGGTAGGCAGAATGAATAAAAACAAGACGCAAATATATAATTAAAGTATTAAAATAATATTTTCAACAATAAAGGCTTCTATACTTCGTTATATAATCGAATAATAAACGAAAACATTAACGTAAGTCTATAAAAGTCTACAAATTTAATATTTTAAAATACACAGGTTTTTATTTTAAATAATAAATAACTTATCTACTCAAACATTCCAAATTTAATTGTGAGCTAAATTAATGAATCAATAATTGCTGAGAATAAATTAAATTTCTTCAAAAAAAAAGTGTAACTGTTTTCGTTTATTATTTAAATTAATTATTCTAGGACTAACCTTATATCCTCCTCCTCTTTTCTTCTTACGCGCCGATTTATTCCTATAATAAAAAAAATATATGCTAATTGTTTTTTTAGAAAAGAAACACTCCGTGCCGATAGCGTCACTTAACTGGTCGGTTTTTATCACTGCGCAATTACAACTTATACTATCTCTTTTCCTCTCACGGGTGATCGAAATTATAAAACGAATAAAACCTGCGCCGTGTACGCAGGTAAACACAAGCATATCAATGGGTCACGTTTTTTTTGCTACTAATAAAAAAAACGAAGTAAGAAAATGTGAACAGTTATGTTTCTCGTGGGAGAAAGCCTTTCAAAAGGCTTACTTGCTGTAGGTGTAATACTTAACTGTAATTTTACTGGGTTTCTTTGATATTTACTTTTCTTACATACATCACAAGAATTTATATATTTTTGAATGGCTTTATGTAAATTCGGATAATAGTATTTTGCTTTGATACGTTTTTCTGTTTCTTCTATACCTCTATGATTTGATTTTCCTAAATGATAATTTTCTACTATATTTTCAAAATCTTCTTCAGTTTCAATATCAATTAATTTAATTAAACATCTTTTAAATTTATAAGATGGATATTTAAAAGTTTTCCTAATAATTTCACAAAAAGGTTCATAATTCAAATTTTCTTCAAAATATAAATGATATGTTACATTAGGTACGATATATTCTTTTATAAAATTAATTATATAGGAATTAAAACTTGTTGATGATAACTGCACAATAATTCTTTGTTTATCAAAGATTCTTTTAATTTTTGGCTTCGCTGGGGAATGATAAACATATTGAAAAATAATTTGATTTTTACCAAAATTTAAAGGTGTATCTGTTATTGGTACATCAACTATAAGATTTTCTTCTTGATTAGTATGAACTGTTTCTTGTGGAATATTATCCACTTCTTTTTCTGTTTGCAAACTAATTTCTATTATATCATTTAGAGGATCTGTTTCATTTTCATCTACATTAGCTTGTATAGATTGAGTTTCAAGTCCTTTATTAAATTGTTCTATATATTTTTGTAATTCATTTATATTAACTTCGATATTAGTCTTTTCAGGATCTAATTCTACACGTGATAACGCATCTGCATTAGTTTTAATTTACCTTTTTTATAATAAATATTGTAGTCAAATTCTTCTAATTTTAACCTTCATCTTACAAGTCTAGAGTTTGGATCTTTCATATTAAATAGATATTTAAGAGGTTGGTGATCACAAATAATATTAAATTCTTTACCGAACAAGTATGGCCTAAAAAATTTCGTAGCCCAAACTACAGCTAACATTTCTTTTTCAATTGTACCATAATTTAATTCTGATTCATTTAGAGTACGTGATGCATAAGCAACAGGTAAATCCTTACCAATAGGTCCTTGAGATAATACTGCACCTATTGCAAATTTACTAGCATCAGTAGTTAAATTGAATGGTTTAGAAAAGTCAGGATATTGGAGGATTGGTTCATTTAACAATAAATTTTTACAAGTTTCGAAACATTTTACAAATTCGTTATCATGGATGATTTTCTGATTTTTCTTTAGGCATTTCGTTAATGGTTTTGTTATTTTTGCAAAGTCTTTAATAAAACCTAAAAATGACTTAATTTCTTTCGTAGTATTTGGTAAAGGGTATCTTTTTATAGCTTCAATTTTTGAAGGATTTGGCTTTATACCTTGAGGAGTTACTATGTGACCTAAATAAGCAATTTCCTTTTTTAGAAATTCGGATTTATCCAACTGTACTTTAAAATTAGTTTCTCTTAATCTTTGGAATATTTTTCGTAATCTAACTAAATGTTCTTGCAATGAAGTTGAAAATATTATGATATCATCAAGGTAAGTTAAACAAATTTCATTTTGATAACCTCTTAAAATATTGTCCATCACACGTTGGAATGTGGCTGGAGCATTTTTCAATCCGAATGGCATTCGTGTGTATTCATAATGACCGTTTTCTACCGTAAAAGCTGTTTTTTCTATGTCACCGGGGCTCATTTCAATTTGGTGAAATCCATTTGCTAAATCTAATGTTGTGAAATAATTACATTTACCCAATTTATCTAAAACATCTGTAATGTTAGGTAATGGATATCTGTCAGTAATAGTTTTCTCATTTAATTTTCGATAATCTACTACAATTCTCCATTTTTGTTTATTAGAATTATCCATTTTCTTAGGTACAACCCAGATTGGAGATGACCATGGTGAATCACTGGGTCTAATTATATTCTGTTCTAACATACTGTTAACTTCATTCTTATAGATAAACGGATATCTATATGATTTAGTATAAATATGTTCTTCATCTTTAGTTTTTATTTTATGCTTTATTTGGTTTGTAAAAGTTAATTTTTTATTTTCATCATAAAATATATCAGAATATTCTATACAAAGTTTTTGAATTTGTTCTTGTTCTTCACTATTTAAATGATTAGTTTTAATTCTTTCTAAATTCAATTTATATGGTTTGGCATTTATATTAAATGTATTTATTTTATTTATAATATAAACATGTATTTTTATTTCAGTATTTTGAAATATAAACATTATCATTTACTTAACTACAGAATAATTTAATTTATCCAATCCACACCCTATTTTAGGTATTGATAATATATTAATTTTCTTATTTATGCAGAACTCTTTTAGATTTATTAATGTTTTAAACATATCTTCGTATGTTGGTTTTTCATTGAACTTATTCTATGTTATTAGATATATGATGAATCTATCATTATCTTTTAGAAAACATATTTTATGTTTTTTAGGTTGCTGTGCAATTAATGTTTTTTCGTTTTTAAACTTTTCTTTAAATATTTTTGCAATTTCTTTATTCATTTTTTAATCTGCACTCACACAATGAGCGAGGGAAAAATTAGAGTTGAAAAGATTATCTTTAACTTCTATAATGTTTTCGTTATTTATTTTATTTCTCTTTGATAGCCTAAGAAATGTTTTATAATTAACTTGACATTGATTACTCTAGAGTTCTTTTGTTGCTACAGGAGTAATTTGTTTATTGTTAACATTTCTAGATTGAACATGTGGTTGATTATTACACAAGAATTCAGGTTCAGTTACAGGAGTAATATCAATATGTTTATTATAAGTATTATCATTATTATTACAATCTATTAAATGATTAGTATTATTCATATTTCCATTATTGTTATTGTTATTATTTTTATTTACAGAATATAACTTAAAATTATTATTATTGAACTTAATCGTTTTAATGGGTTCTAAAAATTTAAATTCCTTAGGGTCTATATTCTTATTTAATATTTCTACATAAGCAAAATTATTATTAGCTAAAGTTAAGGTTTCTGGTATTTCAATATTATTAATATTATAATGTGGAATAATAATTTCTCCATTAGGAACATCGACAGGCAATTGAGTTATATGTTTTGTATGTGATTCTAAAAATATAGTAAGCAATGGTTCTTTTGATTTATTTTGATATTTTATTTTAATATTTGTTCGAGGAGTTTGTAAAATTGAATCAGAAAAATCTATTTTTGCTCTTAATTTGGAAGAAGTTCCGCAAAATTTAATTGTCCTCGACATCTAGAGGAAATTGCTTTGAAAGAAAAACAAAATCTAAAATTAAATATTTCTGAAATTTAGAATATCTCAAAATTTGTAAGAAACTTCTGGAAATTTTAAAGAAAGACAGATTTCTGAAATTTATAATATCTCGAAAAAAATAAAAACTGATGCTTCGAAACAACTACTCACAATGTAGAAATACGTAAATAGAAACTGCTGAAAATTTCTAAGGATTTTGAAGAAAAACTCTTGAAATAGACAATGCAAACAATGAATTTTCTGAAATTTTATATGATTGGAAAAAAATAGAGAATTGTTGCTAAACATTGGAATACCTTAAAAAAAGTTACTAAGAATATACTAGAAATTAAAAATAATTAAAAGAACCAAGATTAAAAATTAAAAATTAAAAAATATGAAATCTTTCTGAAATTTCAAAAAAATGGCCTGAAACATAGTATCATCAAAGATTTTAGTCCTCGTCTGCTTTTTCGAAAGTTTTACTCCAAATTTCCAGAAGACTCCAGTAATTTTTCTTTTATATTATAACTAATTATAATATAAAAGAAAAATTACTGGAATCTTCTGGAAATTTGGGGTAAAACATTTAAAAAAGCAGACGAGGACTAAAATAGAAGATTTCTAAAATTTGATGTGTCTCGAAAAAATAAAGAAATGTTGTTAGATAATTGTAGTATCCTCTAAGAAATTTCTTACAATATGGAATAAAAATTGTAAGAAAATTTGAAGAAATTTTAAAAAAGAGCCAATGGATATAAAAAAGTTTTTGATTTTTTTTAAATGTGGCTTCAAAAATACTCCTCACAATATGGAATTGAAACTGCCGAAAATTTCTAGAAATTTGAAAGAAAAGCTCTAGAAAAAGATGAAAAATTTATGAAATTTAGAATTACATTTAAACAATGTAGCTAAAAAATTATGGTAGCCTTGAAAAAATTACTCAGATTGTGAAAGACAAACTGCTACAAAATTAAAGTTTTCTAAAAATTTAGAATCTCTCATAATATAAAGAAATGCTGCTAAAAAATTGCAGACTCGAAGAAATAACTGGTAATGTAAAAGAGAAACGGCTAAAAATTCTCGAAATTATGAAGAAAAATTAAGAAAAAAAAAACGATAAAAATTAAATATTTCTAAAATTGTAAAGTCTCAAAAAATTTTAAAAATTGTTGCTAGAAATGTGTTGTCTCAAAGCAATTACCAAAAATTTTGAAAAGAAGTTACTGAAAAAAATCTGAAGGAAGTATTCTTGAAAAAAAACAACAAAACTGAAATTTGATTAGTTTGGAAAAATTAATCAACTGTTTTTAATAAATTCGATACTTGTTTTGCTACATTCTTGATAGAACCAAATTTCCATATTGGGAGAAGTAATACACTTGTTATGTTCCATTTGTTTATTATCAGGTAACTGACACGTGTTTCGGTCCTTTTGGATCATTCTCAAAATTAAAACTTTTTTAACTTTGAGAATGATCCGAAAGGACCGAAACACGTGTCAGTTACCTGATAATAAACAAATGGAACATAACAAGTGTATTACTTCTCCCAATATAATGAACTGTTGTTAAAAAATTGTAAGAAATTGCCGAGAATGTGAAAAAGAAACTGCTGAAATAATCTAAACATCAAAAAATTAATTACAATGTGGAAAAGAAAAGCTGGAAATTTCCAAATTTCTTAAAAACTCTTGAAAAAAATATATAACACCAAAATTGAAAGATATCGGAAGTTTTGATTATCTTGAAAATTTAAACAAATATTAAGATCATTTCATCAAGAGTGCAGTGAACAAAGTATCTACCATAATAAAGAAATATTGGTGGAAAATTGTAGTAGCTTTAATTAAGTTACTGACAATGGAAAAGAGAAACTGCTGGAAATTATTAGAAATTTGAAACTTGAAAAAAGGCCTACGAAAATAAAATATTTCTAAAATTTTGAATGTCTCGAAGAAATGTTGCTAGAAAATTGTAGTAACTTCAAAGAAAAAAATTTTTTTTAGATGTACAAAAATTTGAAAGAAAAATTTTTGGAAAGAAGATTTTTAAAATTTGCAATTATCACGAAGAATTAACAAAAACTTGACTAGAAAATTGTGGTATTCACAAACAAATTCTTTACAATCTGAAAGAGTAATTGCTATAAGTTTCTAGACGTTTGCAGAACACATTCTTAAAGAAAAGATTTCTAAAATTTGAAATGTCTCGAAAAGTAAAAAGATAATGTTACTAGAAATTTGTAATAGACACAAAGAAATTATTATTATTATTGAAAAAAATACGAAAAGAAACATTCTGAAATTTTAAATGTGTCGAAAAATGTTTGAAATTTACAAATTTCGGAAAATTTAAATGAAATGTCTCAATGAAATTATTTACCATATTGAATAGAAACTGTTGGAAATTTTTAGAAAATTGGAAGGAAAACTAAAAACAATGCCAAAAATTTTTAGAAATGAAAAAGAAATTTTCTTGAAAATAAGACAAAAATTAAATTTTCTGAAATCTGAAATTTGGACTCTCATAAAATTTAAAAAATGTCTGCTAGAAATTTGCAGTGGCACAATATGGAAAGAAATTTCTTGAAATCTGCACAAAAACTATTAAAAAATCTGACGCTAAAAATGTAAGATTTTTGAAATTTTGAATTTTTTTAAAAGATAAAGAAATGTTACTAGAAAATTGTACTAGACGCGAAGAAATTATTTAATTGCTCGAAACATGAAAAAAATGTCCACGCCAAAAAATAAAGATTCCTAAAATTTGGCTTGTCTCAAAAAAGTTAAGAAATATTTCTATAAAATAAGTGTAGCTTAGAAGAAGAAAATAATCTTATAAAAAGACAACGCCAAAAGTGAAAGATTTATGAATTTTCGAATGCCTTGAAATTTTTTTTTGTAAAGCTATATTAGCCCAAAAAATTACTCACAATATGGAAAAAAAATTGCTGTATTTTGGAAAACTAATTCTTAAAACTTTTGAATAAGCAAAAAATATTCCAAGAAAATTTTAGTAGCCCCGAAAAAAATGCCTACAATGTGAAAGATAAATTGTTACAGACTTTAAATTTGCAATAACAATTTCTATCTCGAAAGATTATAAAAATATTGCTAAAAATTTGTAGTAACCTGAAAGAAATTGCTGAAAAAATCTAAAAAAAATTGAAACTTTTGAAAACACCAAAAATGATAGATCTCTAAAATTTTGATTTACTTAACTTTAAAAAACTCGTTACTAGAAATTTCTAATAGGCACAAAGAATTTAATTAAGAAGGAGACAAGATACTTAAAAAGTACCACAAAGTAAACAAATAAGACAATCCAAAAAATAATAAATATAGAAATGTTGAATCGATAAAATTAATTGTAATGTGGAATATAATCTACAAATTTTTAGAAAATTGAAAATCTCTTAAAAAAATTAAGATTTTTGAAAATTTTAATGTTTAGAAACTAAAGAATTGTTGCTAAACATTATAGTAGCCTTGAAGAGAATATAATGATTGTTTTTTAGATATTCGAGTATTTAATTTATTAGTTAGATTAAACTTTAATAAATTCAAAAGACAAATTAAGGGAATCTTTATTCAGAATGCCTTTTACAGTATAAGTAAGATTTTAAATATTACTTCAATACAATTAAAGCTTCAACTTAATCTACAAACACTGAGCATATTTTTTATGTTAGGTTTCTAGTTTTATTTATTTAATTTGTAATTTTGGCTTAATTGACCTGTCAATTCATTATTTCTTTTGTAATTTTACTTGACCAATAAAGATTTGAATATAAATGTAGAAGAAAATTTCTTGAAGAAAAAATAGAGCCAAAAGTTAAAAATTATGTTTGCTAGGAATTTGTAGTAGCCTCAAAGAAATTATTAAGAATATAGAAAGAAATTGCTGGAAACTTCTAGAAATTTGGATAAAAACTTTTAAAAACCTAATGCTAAATATGTACGGTTTCTAAAATTTTGAATTTCGTTAAAAAAATAAATAAATTTTGATAGAAAATTGTAATAGCTTCGAAGAAATTACTTAAAATGTAGAAATTAAAATCTTGAATAAAATGACAATGCCAAAAATTTAGGATTTCTGAAATTTGGACTGTCTCAAAAAAATTTGGAAATAGTTTTAGAATATCAGAGTAGCTTAGAAGAAATTCCATAATTTGAAAAATAATATTTACAAAAAATCTTAGTAACTTAGAACATATCACTCGCAATTTGTAAAAATTGCTGTAAATTTCTAAAAATCTGATCAATTTCTGAATGTCTGAAAATCTTAAACCCTTGAAAAAAGCTAAATTATAAAAGCCTTGAGGAAACTTCGAATAATTTTCTAAAAAGTTTCAAGGAAAAGCTTCTGAAATTTGTAATGTCTAAAAAAAATCATAAAATTATTCACAATTTTTCAAAGAATTTAGTAAAAAATTTTAGTAGTCTGGAGAAAATTATTGAAAAAAATACCACATAAACTTTGGAATATCACATAAAAATTAACAAACTTTGCTATGAAATTGTAATATTCTCGAATAATTTTTTCATAATGTTCAAAAAGAAAAATTGCTAGAAATTTAAAAGAAAATTTCTTTAAAAGTAGAAAATGTCGAAAACCTTCTGAAATCTAGAATCCTTCAAAAAAATTACTCACAATACGAAATAGAAACTGCTGTATATTTCTGGAATTTCAAAAATCATAGACTTTTGAAAATTTGAATGCTTGGAAAAAAAATTATGCTAAAAATTATAATTAACTTAAAGTTGTTCTAAGTTAATTATAATTTAAAATTTGGAAATTTCTAGAAATCTAGAAGAAAAATTCCCGAAAAAAGAAACAAAGCAAAAATTGAATAATTTTAAAATTTGGAATGTCTCGATATTTTGGAAAAAAATTATCGTAGCCTCGAAGAAATTACTCATAAAATTATGTATAATATAAACGAAATTTTTGGACATATCCAGAAATCTGATATAAAAACTGTTGAAAAAACGCCAAAAGAGGAAATTTGGAATACTATAAAACGTTTAAGAAATGTTTCTGAATAATTATAATTTATAAAAAAAATACTCTTAAAAAATGACCACGACAAAAATAAAAGTTTTCTAAAATTTGGAATTTTTGAAAAAATTAAAAAAATGTTGCTAGAAAATACTTGTAGCTTCGAAGAATATAGTCTCAATATGAAAGAGAAATTTCTAGTAATTTTAAATAAAAATTCTTTAAACAAAGGCAACAATAAAAGAAAAGATGAGAAATTTCTAAAATTTCGATTATCTCCAAATATTTAGGAAATGTCCATAGTAAATTACTATAATTATAATTATAAATAAATAAACTATTATAATTATAAATTATAGCAGCCTTAAAGAAATTACTCAGAATTTAGAAGAGAAAGTGTTGAAAAAATTTAGAAAGACTTGTAAAATGTCAAAATTTTTGAAAAATTAAAGGAATGTTGCTAGAATATTGTACTAGCCATTAAAAAATTACTTACATTGTGGAAAAGAAACAGCCGGAAATTTCTAAAAGTCATAAACACAAAAAATATTTAACGCTAAAAATGAAAATTATTTGAAAATTTAAAGAAATATTAAGATTGTTTCATCAAGAGAACAGTGAACAGAGTATTTACCACAATAAAAAAATATTTTTAGAAAATTGTACTAGCTTTTATTAAGTAACTGACAATAGAGAAGAGAAACTGCTGAAAATTATCAGAAATTTTTAACTTGATAAAAATACTACGAAAAAATTTAAATATTTCCAAAATTTGGAATGTCTCTAAGAAATGTTGCTAGAAAATTGTTATAACCTCAAAGAAAATAATTTGGAAGAGGATTTGCTAGAAATTTATAGAAATTTGAATGAAAAAAATTTGAAGAGAAAAGACTACGAAATAAATTTGAATGAAAAAAATTGAACAGAAAAGACTACGAAAGACTTTCTTTAATTTCTCGTGACGTTCTAATTTTGCAAATGTTCAAAATTAGAACGTCACGAGAAATTAAAGAAAGATTTTTTTTAAATTGTGATATTCTCAAAGAAATTCCTTGGAAGAGAAATTGCTACAAATTTGCAAAACAAATTCTTAAAAAAGACAACGCCAGAAAAATAAAGATTTCTAAAATTTGAAATGTCTCGAAAAGTAAAAAGATAATGTTACTAGAAATTTGTAATACACACAAAGAATTTAATAAATAAATAGACACGATACTCAAAAAGTACCACAAAATAGACACCTTCACAATTAAACATCAAAGAAATTACTTAAAATTTCGAAGAGAAATTACTAAAAATGTCTTCAAATCTGAAGGAAAAATTATTGAAAAAAAATTCAAGACAAAAATTTCTGAAATTTGAAATGTCTCTAAAAAGTTTTGAAATGTTATTAAAAAAATTGCAAAAGCCTGAAGAAATAAGACAATCCAAAAAATAATAAATATAGATTTCCGAAATTTGGAAATTTCGAAAAATTTAAAAAAATGCTTCCTTGGTGAAATGAACACAAAATTAATAGAAACTAGAAATTTTTAGAGAATTAAAAAGAAAAACTCTTGAAAAACTATAAAGATTTTTGAAATTTTTAATGTTTAGAAACTAAATAATTGTTGCTAAACATTCTAGTAACCTAGGAAAGAATATAATGATTTTTTTAGAAATGTAGAAGAAAATGTCTTGAAGAAAAATCAGAGCTAAAAATTTAATATTTCTGAAATTTGTACCATCTTATCAAATTAAAATTAAAAGATATGTTTGCTAGCAATTTGTAGTAACCTCAAAGAAATTATTCACAATGTGGAAATTGCTGGAAACTTCTGGAAATTTGGATAAAAACTTTTAAAAACCTAATGCTAAATATTTAAGTTTTCTGAAATTTTGAATTTCTTTTAAAAATAAAGAAATTTTGCTAGAAAATTTTAGCAGCATTGAAGAAATTACTTGAAAATGCAGAAATTATAATCTTGAATAAAATGAAAATGCCAAAAATTTAGGATTTCTGAAACTTGGACTGTCTAAAAACTTTTGGAAATATTTTTAGAATATCAGAGTAGCTTAGAAGAAATTCCATCATTTCTAAAAGTATTTAGTGTACATTTATAAGAATCTGGATGAAAAACTCTTATAAAAATACAACGCCAAAAATGAAAGATTTGTGAATTGAAAAATTTAAAAAAATGTTTCTAAAAATTGTATTAGCCTAAAACAAATTACTCACAATATTTAAGTAAAATTGCTGAATTTTGGTAAGCGAATTCTTGAAAAAAAAACGAACCAAAAAATTAAAGACTTCTAAAATTTGGAATGTCATGAATAGAGAGCGGATTTCTAGCATTATGCTTATCCATAATATTAATAGCATCGAAAAAATTTCTTAATATCTATACGAATCTCGAAGAATGTGATTACTTAGCGCTAAGTTTTTTTTTGCTTTTTTGCTTATTTTGACTTCTTGTGCTTATTTTGACTTTTTATGCTTATTTTCATGCTTTTTTTAGATTCTGATGCTTATTTGGAGCATTTTCGTAAACATTTAAAAAACATTTAATAAAAATTTCACGCTGATATTAAATTAATGTGCTAATATAGAGAATTTTCGTAAAAATCTGTATCCCATCATTTATAGATTATATTTGTATTACATATTTTCTTCGTCTCTTTTGACAACATAATTGTTTAAAATCTTCATAATATAATACAATCATTATAATGAATTTTATTATTAATAAATATTAGTACAAATTACCAATTTACAATGGATTCGTTTATAAATAAGTAGATGTAATAGACCGTCTCATTATTCAGATAATACAGACGAACGCTTCATAGGAATCACACCTATGATATTCCGGATGTAAACGTCGTTAAACTAGGCCCAAACAGGGGCCCCAGTAAGTATTAAATGTAAACAAATTTAAGTGATAGCTAATAATCAGGTGTTCTGCAACCCTATCAATTTTCTACTCTCGGGAAAAATACGGATGGGACGACTGGCGCATATTTACCGTTTTCGTTAATTTTCATATTTAAACTCGCATTCATAAACTATTGAATTGACATTCCAAAAACTTTGCTTATTTATCGAAAATTACTATATGCGTGAATCGTATTAACCTGGGGAATCACAGATAAATTATATTATATAATTCACATGTATATTTAAGCCATAATGCAAAAAGAGAAAACCACAATACAAGAATTAATTAGAGACTATCCAGAATTAACAAGTGAAAATTATACATTAGTTTGTAAGGCATGTTTAAAAATTGTAAGTTTTATTTTAGTTCCCAACTGCATCCTAACTAGTCAAGACTTGTATGTAAAACATGTTATAACAACACTACATCAAGAACGTTTGAAAAAGTTCAAAGCTGAACTAAAAAAACAGCACAATATCACAATCTTTAGCATCATCTTCAACAAACGATGCGCAATCTAAATTAAATTCACATTTGTGCAAAATACTTTTACATTCGAATATCCCTTTAAAAAAATTACAAAATAATGCATTTAAATCTTTCTTGGGAAAATATTGTAAAATGCGCATTCCCGAGAAAAAATGATGTAGCGTACTATGAAACCATGCAAAAAATTATTAACAATAATTATATGTGGTTTGGATGAAACTACAGACGCTTGTTTAATTTAATAATAGGAGTTTAACATGAAGACATCCGACCAATAGTATTTTGATATATACAAAAGAATTGAAGAAAACTGATAATAACATTATAGCAAAATTCATAAATGATGGACTGACAAGCTTATTTTTGCCGTAGACAATACCAAGTTACAAAATTTTACTAATAATGCATTTTGTGCATTGTACAAGTTTAGCACATGGATAGAAACAAATTTCTGAAACTATAAGAATGAAATTTTCATTTGTAGATTTAATTAAATATGGAAAAATAGTTCTTATATTCTTCTGTGAGTGCAATTATTCAAGGAGTCATTTCCTGATATCTCACTGTCCCATAAACCAGTGCTAACAAAATGGGGAACTTGTCTATATGCTACGATGTACTATGCGAACAATTTTGAAGAATTTAATAAGGTTATATACAACTTTCCCGAAACGACAAGCAAATCAGTTAATGACAGTCAAACAGTTCTTAAGAAACACGAGCTTCCTTCAAAACAATTTAGTTACATAAAATCGCGTTTAAATTTTGTGAGCAACACAATCAAATCTTTATAAAAGCAGATTCAATTTAGAAAATACCTGGACGCATTGGCCAAGAAATCAAAATAATATCGAAAGAAGTATTCGGTGAAAATGAAGGATTTTTAATATTAAATAAATTAAACTTGATTTTGAATGGTAATTTTCAAATGGATCCAGCTATAATTTAAAATTAAGAGAAGCTTTTCCACTTTCAAAAATTTATTGAGCGTCAGAAGTAATCATTTTTACAATTAAACCCCTACAACCACATTTAATGATCTACTGTTTTCATGAATATATTTAAGTTATTTTAAAATGTATACAAAATTACAATTTAATTTTTAAATACTTACACAATATTATATCTTGCGTAAAGAAAGTATGTTTATTTTAGTTTTAAGCAGAATTTCTATTTAAAATATGTTGATAAACGTGTAACATATTAAGAAAATATAGTTTTCTTTAGTGCTTTTTTTCGTATTTTTATGCTTTTTTTCTGTTTTTATGCCTTTTTAATGCTTTTTTTCTCTAAATTTTGTGCTTTTTTAAGTGCTTTTTTTCACATTTTTTAAGCTTTTTTATCCGCTCTCTAGTCATGAATAAGAAAAAAAATGCTGCAAGAAAATTGTAGTAACCTAGAAGAAATGCTTACAATGTGAAATCTCTATCTCAAAAGATTATATAAATATTGCTAAAAATTTGTAGTAACCTGAAAATTTATAGAAATTTTAAAAACTCTTTAAATAAATCTAACATCAGAAATGAATGATGTTTAAAATTCACTTAACTTTAAAACACTCCTAATTTGGTAATCTATTTTTAGTACATTTTTAAATTTTCTGCTAAAGTAGCTATAATATCTTTGTAAAATAGAATTAACATTTCATATAAACATACAGTAAACGTCAATCGACTACAGAAAACTTTTCCACCTAAACATGAATATTCATGCGCGCAAAAAAAACCCTAACCCGCAAAATCCATTAGCGCAATCGCTAGCATTTATCTCGACATCCATTGGCAACTACGTCCACCCCTTCCGTCCATTACATACCGCGAAACGAATGCATAATTATGGAAATTAGTTTACGGCTCGTATATTCCGGGACAATGGCGGATTACAATTTGCCCTACACAATAATCCCTCGGCGCTCGTTCTTCAATCACATCTAATCCAATCCGTACTTTACGTCGTTACAGTGCTGTGGCAATTGAGGACGGAACAGGACCCGATCAAGAAGGAGGAGAGGAAGGCGAAACTGATGAGGGAGACCATACCGTTCTACCTATCGAAATTCGAGAAGATCGTAGCTGAGAATAATGGATTTTCAGTTGGATCAGAAGTATGTATTCATTAATAATAATTTTTGATGGAAAATATTCTGGGTTTATCAGTGTACTTTCAAAATAATTTGAGTACAGCCCATACAAACTAAAATAGCAGATGGTGCAGGTAATTGATGGTGCAGAGCTTGTTATGAAGCTAGAAAGAGTGATAATAGGATGTAACGTTACACAAATGCTGAGCTCTCTAATATGCAATTTTTTATCTTAGTTTAAACTAAAAATCACTAGAATACTTCATTGTAGTTTGACAATGACAAGCTGAAGTTGTCGAAACTGCAGTTACAAGAAGAAATATTTTTGTGTTACAATTTTATTGGAAAAGTCACTTTTTTAAACGTTTAAATCAAGAGAGAAATAGTTCCTACATTTTTTACTACGTATTAAGTGATTAGGTTATTAAATATATCATTTTTTTTAAATTTGTTTATAGATAACGTGGTGTGATTTCGTCTTTGCGGTCTCTTTGGAAAACTTCGAAGTGATCTTCGGAAAATCCTCGCTGGACTACTACCCAGCCCTAAAGGCCTTGAAGAACAAAATCTACACCCTTCCGAGTATAGCCGAATGGGTGGCCAGACGTCCGCACACGGAATCGTAAAAACAATCACCAAAAAAAAAAAAGCACACGTACATATCGCCTTTTATTTTCAACGGCTCGTTCAACAACAACAACAGAAGAAGAAGAAAAAAACATATAGAGGTTACAGAATTCAATTTCGGCCTTACAGGACAACAACTTTCATTTATGAACCAAAAAAAATGAATGTCGATGTTAGGTGTACAAAAGTAAATATTTAAAAAAACATAAAACATGTGTAGAATTGTAACCTAGGTAAAATTAGTATCGCTCTTCAGTAATCCAGTGACTACTCACCAAAAATAAAGAAATAGAAGAACACCAGGCGACCATCAGGAGGATGATGTTGAATAATATATATCATTTTTATTTTGTTTTCTCCCTCTCGAGGTTGTAGTTTTTAAGAGAAATCTATTTTTAGAAGGTTATTTTCCGGGTTCCATTTATAGATTCCATACAGAAAGTAAATTTTAAATGAAAAGAAAAATCAACTAAACGCTTTAAATAAGAGGAACTAATATAATGATAAAAAGTAATTGTCAAAACGCTTCGATTTATTTTTATATTGAGAATTATTGGAGAATCCACAGGGTTATCGAATGGACGTGTTATCATTGTTGCATGTTAATTAGGTAAATACATGTTGATTATTTGTAAAGGTTACTAAAATTGATTGTGAGATTTCTTTTAATTAAAATACATACAATTAGAATTTCATATTATTTTGATACATAATTTTAACGATTGTTAATTTTTTATATGTATATTTAATTAGAGCAGAGTAAGATATGTAATTAAACTGGTAAGTTAAATTCTTACCTACAGAAAATATTTTTTCTAACTTAAAACAATATAAAATGTGTGTAAAATTTATATCCTGCTTCTTTTACACATTATATATTATATTTAACAAATAAAAAGAAATTATCTTCTCTCAATATTAAGATACCAATCTGTTACTAATATTGGATAAAATTTATATCCTGTTTCTTATAAACATTATATATGTATTATATTTAAGAAATTTAATGATTATTTTCTACCAAGGTTAAGAAAATTATC
Source organism: Ontholestes murinus (assembly GCA_963969525.1). NCBI lineage: Eukaryota > Metazoa > Arthropoda > Insecta > Coleoptera > Staphylinidae > Ontholestes > Ontholestes murinus. The sequence continues at coordinate 6,213,890 of OZ018391.1, forward strand.
TGATAGTGTATTATTTATCTCACAATCAATTTTGTTATCCCTGTAGTTTAAAGCTTGTTTTGCTTCGAGACTGTAGAGGATTCGTTGTTAAATGTTTCACATAACAAATTTTAAAAAAAGTAAACAAATGAGATGCTTGTGTTTGTGTGTGTATATTCAGGGGCAGAATGATGTAAGACAATTTAGTAAAAACAACAACACTCTCTCATTTATTTTGTATCGATTATTCGAATAAACACGAATAATTCAAATTGTGTACTAATTTTTCCCCTTTCTAAAACGTTATAATAAGAAAATGTCAAAATAACATATGACAAATGACAGATGACAGATGACCGAAGAGAGATGACAGATGAGAGATAACAGATTATAAATGACAGATGACAGAAGAGAGATGATAAATGATAAATGATAGATGACAGATGGCTGGATACAGATGACAGATGCTAGATGATAGATGACAGATGACAAATAATAAATGACAAATCTGAAATGAAAAACAATTGAAATAAAAGTATACAAGGTCTATTATAAAAGTAATGCGCATGATGAAAATGTGGTGAAAGATCTACCCTTCCAATGAAACAGGTTACCTCGAACAGTCTGAGTGGAAAGACCTACCTCCACATGAAGTGTGTTTTTCGACTTTGTAACACGACGCGATGGAACGTTCTCTTGAACAGCGATACGCAATCAAGTTTTGAGTGCGGCTTGGAAAGAATGCAGCCAAAACATTTCAATTAGGAGGCCGTCAAATAATGGCCGCATAGATAGATAACAGATGACAGTTAATAGTTGATAATTGACAGTTGAACATTGACAAATAACAGATGACAGTTAAGCCAAATACAAATTAAGATCACATCTAATATAAAATTCTCAACAATTTGAATAGATATTTATACACACAATAGCTTCAGTTTATTAGATTTATGACAGATGATAAATCGCAGATGACATGTAATAGATGACAGCTGACAACAAATGAAAGATAAGAGATGATACATAACTGGTAACAGATCGCAGATGACAAATAATATATGACTTAACAGATCACAGATAATAGATGGCAAATGACAGATTAAACAATGGATTACAGATGATAGATGACAAATTACAGATAAATAAAACCTCACAGGTGGCAGATAAAAACGGCACATACCATTTCTGAAACAAAATAGTTGATCATCTTATTCAGATAACAATTGACAGCTGTCATACGATAAATAGCATATAAAACATTGTATGATTGTCGATGGTAAATGAAAAAAATAATAAAAATTGTAAACACACTTTAAAGTAATATTCCAAATGAATACAAAATATAACAATTACGAAAATTGAACTGTCATGTGAAATGACAGATGTCAATTGATATTTAACGTATCAAATCATTAATAATGGACACTTTGTGTCCGAAATGTGCATCTGGATAAAAAAATATTGAAGAAATGTTCTAAGTGTTTTAATCAAAGAGGACAGATGAATATCTAAAGAATTATGGATGAGAGATGCCAGACGACAAATGATAGATAATAGAGGAACAAATTAAGGTCAAATATTAGATTCTCCCTAATAATTAAATATATATATATAATCTAATTTTAAAATATTCAAAAGAACATCTCAGTTTCAAAGTTAACCAACAAAAATTATACCAAAAATAAATTTGATTTGGTACAACAGTTCACAGATGATAGATGACAGATGATAAATGAAATATAACATATAATAGATGAAATATGACAGTTGACACGTAACATATGACAGATGACAAATGACAGATGACAGATGACAGACACAGGAATCCCCTTTTACAAAATTGAAATGACATGAAATATTATAGATGATAAATGAGAGATGACAGGTGACAAATAAGAGGTGACAGATGACAGATGACAAATGGTAGATGACAGATGACAGATGACAGGAATCCCCTTTTAAAAATTTGAGTTTACAGATGACTTACAGATGATAAATGAGAGATAACAACTGACAAATGAGAGATGACAGATGATATATGACAGATGACAGATGACAGATGATGGATAAAGGATGAAAGGTGACAGTTGGTAGATGACAGATGACAGATGAGTGTACACAGACGACAGATGACAGATGATAAACGAAAAAAAAATACAACAGAAAATAAAGTAGAATATCCTTTAAGATAATTAATTTCTTAAAAAGTTGTAAAACTTAAAACAATATTCTATAAGAAGAAATGCCTTACAATGTAGACTTTGTAGCTTAAATTTAAAACCTATATTATAAAAATATGTTCTTAAAACAAATTGATAATGTATCGTATCAGCTTAAAGACAGATGACAGTTTTTTTAATGATTGTTGAGTTACGTGAAGATGTACTGTACTATAAATGAAAGATTGAGTCTCCTTTCTTCACAAAATTTATTTAGATGACAGTTGACATATGGCTATTGGTTGTTGATAGAGGACTGCTGATAGGTAATAGAGCAAAAATAATAGATGTGCAGACCAATAAGTCAAAAATGAAACAAAACTAAAAAATACATAGAAATTTAACTTTAAAAAGTTTGTATGACATTGTGTGTGATGACAATCGTCAAATAACAAATTCGTAATACTAAATACAATATTGTTTATTGATTATCTGTTGACTGTCTTAGAGTTTAAACAGATGACCTTCAGTAAATGACACTTGGTAGATAACATATGAAAAACAACATATGACAAAATACAATTGATTATATGACAGATGACTAATTACGGATTGAATATGACAGATGAGAAATGACAGTTGACAAATTACTTATTATAGAAAATCAATGATATATGACAGGTAAGTAATTAAAGATTACTGATCACAGATAACAAATGATATATGATAAATTGAAGATTATATTTACCAACTGGCCTTTAATAGCAGTCAGTTAAAAATTGACAGATAGATGACAGATTATAAAAGAAAGATGGCAGATGATATATTGCAGATGACAGAAGACAGATAACAGATGACAGATAATAAAGGAGAGATGACAAATGAGAGATGACAGATGATATATTACAAATGATAAATGACATATGGCAGATGACAGATGACAGATGATAGATGATAGATGATAGATGATAGATGATAGATGATAGATGATAGATGACAGATGACAGATGACAGATGACAGATGACAGATGACAGATGACAGATGACAGATGACAGATGACAGATGACAAATGACAGATGACAAATGACAGATGACAGATGAATGATGTAAGATGACAAATGGCAGAAGTCAGATGACAGATGACAAATGGCAATCCACAGATGACAGATGACAGATCATACATGACAGACGAAAAAATTATAACTGAAAATAACCTAGAATTTCATTTAAGATAATTAAATTTCTCTGAAACTTAATAATATTTAAACTTCTCGGCAGAGAAGCCTTACCAAGTAAAATAAATTTAAAACTGTAAAATATATATTAAAAAAAACATAACTACAAGTTGATAATGTATCGTATCAAACTTAATGACAAATGACAGCTGACATACGGCTATTGGCTCTTCATAGAGAATAGCTGATATATAACAGAGCAAAAATAATAGATGGCAGACAAATAAGTCAAAAATGAAAGAAAACAAAAAAATAGACCGATAATGTACTTTAAAAAGCCGGTATGACGTTGTTTCTAATGACAGACGTTAAATTACAAATTCGTAAAACTAAAATCAAAATTGTACATTGATTATCTATTGATGGTCTTAGAGAAAAACAGATGACCTTCGGTAAATTACAGTTTGAGAAATAACAATTAAGAAAATACTAATAATAGAAGGCCAATGACATATGACAAGTGACTAATTACATATTACTGATCACATACAACAAATGATTTATGTTAAATTGTAGATGATGTTTGCCTACTGACAATTAATAGCAGTCAGTTAAAAATTGACAGTTGTCAGATTTAATTTAACAGACAAGAGACGAAAGATGAAACTAATCACCTAACTAACGCTGACAGACAGTTGACAGATTACAGATAAGCTGACAGATGACAAATGTCAGATGTCAGATGACAGATGAGAGATTACAAATGACAGATGACAGATGAAAATGATTGATGGGAAACAACTAAGTCTAAAATCAAACAAACAAAGAAAATTAATTAAAAACAAGTTGGTATGACAATGTGTCTTGTGACAGACGTCAAATAACAAATACCTAAAACTAAAAACAGTATTATATATTGATTCGGTTTTGACTGTCTGAGAGATAAAACCGATGACAGTTGGTAGATAACATATTACAAACAACTCATGACAGAATACAGTTGATTATATAATAGAAGAGAGATGAGAAATTACAATTGGCAAATTACAGATGACAGAAGGCCAATGATATATGACAGATGACCAATTACAGATTACCGATTACAGATGAAAAATGATATAAAATAAATTGAAGATAATTTTTACAACTGACTCTTGATAGCAGTCAGTTAAAAATTGACAATTGACAGACAAAAGACAAAAGATGGAAATAATCACCTGACAATTTTTGTATTCTCTAAACTAAACAGTTGACAGATGCCAGATGACGGATGTCATATGACAGATGACAGATGATAAATGATAGATGACAGATGATATATAACAGATGACAGATGACAGATATAACTAAAAATAAGGTAAAATTTCATTTAAGATAATTAAATTTCATTAAAAGTTTAATAACAGATGACAGATTTCATACGACTATTGGCTATTGATAGAGTACTACTGATAGAAAACAGCAAAAATAATGGATAAGCATACCCGTAAATCAAAAACGAAACAAAAGAAAAAAATACACAGAAAATGTACTTTAAAAAGTTTATATGACATATGTCAAATAACAAAGTCGTAAAACTAAAAACAGTATTGTTTATTGATTATCTGTTGACTGTCTTAGAGATTAAACATATGACATTGACAGATTACCGATGACAGATAACAAATGGCAAATGATGACAGATGACAGATTATAAATAACAGATGACAGATGAAAATCATTGATGGGAAACAACTAAGTCTAAAATCAAACCTACAAAAAAAATACACTGATAATAAATATGAAAAAGTTGGTATGACAATGTGTCTTATGACAGACGTCAAATAACAAATTCCTAAAACTAAAAACAGTACACTGATTTGAAAAATTCACTATGTTTTATCCACAAATAATTATTTGTGGTTATTTCAATTCAGTGTAAGTATGTATTATCACGTAGTAACGGTCGCAACCATTATCTTTATTAAAAACAGTATTGTATATTTTTTACGTTTTGAACGTCTTAGAGATAAAACAGATGACCTTTAGTAGATGATAGTTGGTATATTACATATGACAAACAACTTATGACAGAATACAGTTGATTATATAATAGTAGAGAGATGAGAAATTACAATTGACAAATTACAGATGACTGAAGGCCCTTGATATATGACAGATGACTAATTACAGATTACCGATCACAGATGAAAAATGATATAAGATAAATTGAAGATGATTTTTACAACTGACTCCCGATAGCAGTCAGTTAAAAATTGACAATTGACAGTTATAATTTGACAGACAAGAGACAAAAGATGGAACCAATCACCTGACTAATTTTGTATTCTCTAAACTAAACATTTGACAAATGGCAGTTGAGAGATGACAGATTACTTATTACAGATAACAAACGATAAATGATAAATTAAAGATAATAGTTGACAACTGACACTTAGAAATCAGTTACAAATTGACAGATGACAGTTATAATTTGACAGAAAAGATACAAAAGATGAAACCAATTACCTAACTAATTTTGTATTCTTTAAACTAAAAACAATATCACATAATCTAATTTACAGAAAGTTAAATGCAGTCACTCCTGGTGTTTTTTTCCCTCCTTCCTCGCCTCGGGATTTGCGGGTGTGGTGTCCCATCTCGTGCTAACGGTATTGAGGGATGGTTTGTATTTTTCTTTTTATTTGTTTCATGATTTTATATTAATTTATTTTTTAGGATTTTATTTTCAAGTTTTAGTTTTTTAATTTTAATTAGATAACATATGACAGCCAACAAACGATAGATGATGAATAAAACGTGATCATTATCATATGACCGGAGACGTGTGACAAATAACAGATGACAGATGAAAGTCAAGCAGATTCATGATAGTAGACAGATGTCATTTGACAGACAAATGTAGTTGATAAGACAGATCGCTGATGGCAAATAAGATATGACAAATAATAATAAAAAGATGACAGATAACAAATGAAAAATGACGATCATGACAAACATAATGAAATAACTACAAATAAAAATAATCTCAAATATTATATTACAATTATATTTTTATTTATTTATGTATTTACATCTTTGGTCTTCTTTCTCAGAAAAATACATTTAAAGCAATTCTATAAAGATTAAAAAAAAAACATCTGAATTTAGGAATCCATAAATATTCTAGTAAATCTCTAAAAATTACAAAAAATAAACTTGTAAACTATGACAAATGAGATAAGAAACGACAAGTAAAGATAACGTATGATACATGGTAAATGACAGAAAAAATAGATGATAGATGACAGTTAGTAGTTAACACTAACAGTTGACAGATGACAGTTGACAGATGATATATTACTGATCATAGACAATAAACGATATATCATAAATTGGAGATGATATTTGACAACGTTCCTAGATAAAAGTCAGTCAAAAATTGATAGTTGACAGTTATAATTGACAGATTAGAGACAAAAGTTGAAATAAAACACTGAATTAATTTTGTATTATTTCAACTAAAAATAATGACACATAATCTAATTTTTATAAATTTACATAATTACTCCAAAAGCTATGAATGCCAATAATTAATTTTAAGTCAACACTTGTCATGTCACAGAGCAGATTACATTTGATAGATAACAGATGACAGCAAACAAATTACAGATTATGGATAAAATGTGACCATTACAATATATTAAATGACCGATGACATATGACAAATAACATATGACAGATGAAAGTTATGCAGATTCGTGACAGTAGGCAGATGTCATTTAACTTATAAATGTAGTTATACTTCACTTAACAAGACAGATCGCTGATGACAAATAAGATATGACAATTATGATAATAGATGACAAATAATAGTAAACAGATGACAGATGACAGGTGACAAATGGCAAACCACAGATGACAAATGACAGGTGAAAAATGGCAAACTCCAGATGACAGATGACAGATCATACATGACAGACACAAAAATTATAACTGAAAATAACCTAGAATTTTATTTAAGATAATTAAATTTCTTTAAAACTTAAAATAAATAATATTTAAACTTCTGGGCATAGAAGCCTTACCAAGTAATATAAATTTAAAACTGTAAAATATATATTTAAAAAAAAGACATAACTACAAGTTGATAATGTATCGTATCAACTTAATGACAAATGGCAGCTGACATACGGCTATTGGCTCTTCATAGAGGATAGCTGATATATAACAGAGCAAAAATAATAGATGGTAGACAAATAAGTCAAAAAGGAAAGAAATCAAAAAAATAGACATAAATCAAAATTGTATATTGATTATCTATTGATGGTCTTAGAGAAAAAATAGATGACCTTCGGTAATTTACAGTTAAAAAATGACAATTAAGAAAATACGAATAATAGAAGGCCAATGACATATGACAAGTGACTAATTACATATTACTGATCACATACAACAAATGATATATGATGAATTGTAGATGATGTTTGCCTACTGAAAATTAATAGCAGTCAGTTAAAAATTGACAATTGTCAGTTTTAATTTGACAGACAAGAGACGAAAGTTGAAACCAATCACCTAACTAACTCTGATAGACCGTTGACAGATTACAGATAAGCTGAAATATGACAGATGACAGATGTCATATGACAGATGACACATGACAAATTACAAATGACAGATGACACATGAAAATGATTGATGGGAAACAAGTAAGTCTAAAATCAAACAAACAAAAAAATACACAGATAATGAATTTGAAAAAGATGGTATGACAATGTGTATTGTGACAGACGGCAAATAAGAAATTCTTAAAACTAAAAACAGTATTGTATATTGAATACGTCTTGACTGTCTGAGAGATAAAACAGATGACCTTCAGTAGATGACATATGACAAACAACACATGACAGAATATAGTTGATTATATAATAGATGACAAATGAGAAATTACAATTGACAATTTACAGATGACAGAAGGCCAATGACATATGAAAATAATTACAGATTACTGATTACAGATAAAAAAATGAGATATGATAAATTGAAGATGATTTTTACAACTGGCAGTCAGTTAAAAATTGACAGTTGACTGTCATAATTTGAGAGGTTAGAGACAAAAAATTAAACAAATCCCTTAACTAATCTTTTGCTCTTAAAACTAAACATTTGACAGATGAGAGGTGACAGATTAGTGATCGCAGATAATAAACGATATATGATAAATTGAAGATAATATTTGGCAACTGACCCTTGATAGAAGTCAGGTAAAAAATTACAATTGACAGTTATAATTTGACAGACAAGAAATAAAAGATGAAACCAATCACTTAACTAATTTTGTATGCATTAAACCAAAAATAATGACACATAATCTAATTTTTAGAAAGTTACAAAATTATTCGAAAATTTTAGGAATTTGTAAAAATTGATCTTAAGTCAAATCCATCTGCCAAGTCAAATACCAGATTACATTTAATAGATAACAGATGACAACCAACAAAGGACAGGTGATGCATAAAATGTGACCATTGTCATATATTAAATGACCGATGATATATTACAAATAACATATACCATATGGAAGTTAGGCAAATTCGCGACAGTAGACAGATGTCATTTTACTGATAAATGTTGTTACACTTCACTTGACAAGACAGATAGCTGATGACAAATAAGATATGACAATTAATACATGACAAATAATAGTAAACAGTTGACAGATGATGGATGACAGATAATAGATGACAAATGAAAGATGGCAAAAATTTAATTTAAAAAAAAATTAAATAAAAATAATCTCAAATATTAAATTACCATTTTTTATAGATGAAAATCCTACATTTAGATATTACAAAAAAAAATAAACTTGTTAACTATGACCGATAAATGTCCTAATAGAGAAAACAGATTATGGATGACAGATGACATTTAGCAGTTAACGCTGAGAGATGACACAGTTGATACAGATGAAACAAATGATACAGATGACATAGATGACACAGATGAAACAGATGACACATATGACAAAGATGACACAGATGACACAGATGACACAGATGACACAGATAACACAGATGACACAGATGACACAGATGATACAGATGACACAGATGACACAGATGACACAGATGACACAGATGATACAGATGACTCAGATGACACAGATGACACATATGATACAGATGATACAGATGATACAGATGATACAGATGATACAGATGATACAGATGATACAGATGATACAGATGATACAGATGATACAGATGATACAGATGATACAGATGATACAGATGATACAGATGATACAGATGATACAGATGATACAGATGATACAGATGATACAGATGATACAGATGATACAGATGATACAGATGATACAGATGATACAGATGACACAGATGACAGATTACAGATGATAGATGACAGATGACAGATGACGGATGACAGATGACAGATGACAGATGACAGATGACAGATTACTGATCACAGATAACAAATTCTATATGATAAATTGAAGATGATAATTGACAACTGACCTTTGATAGAAGGCAGTTAAAGATTGACAGTTGGCAGTTCTAATTTTACAGATAAGAGACAAAAGAAGAAGCCACTCACCTACCTAATAAAAAAATTACAACTAAAAATAATGACACATAATCTGATTCTTAGAAAATGTCAAAATTATTCCAAAATTTTTGAATCGCCCAAATCTTACATCTGCCATATCAAATATCAGATGATATTCAATAGATAACAAATGACAGTCAACAAATGATAGATGATAGAGATGATAGATAAAAAATATATCAGATGACAAATAACAGATGACAGATGATCATTAAGCAGATTTATGATAGTAGACAGATCTCATTTGGCAACTATGGAAACAATCACAAATAAAATGAGTGTCACATATTAAATTCCTCTTAAGTCATTTCGATTTATTGATTTATTGATTTATTTTGATTTATTGATTTTGCTTTACATGTTCACTTAAAAAAAATTATAACAAATAATATAAATTTACAAACTACTTAACAATTTAGAGCAGGGAACATGCGGGCGGAGTTCACATAGTGTTCTTCCACTCAGACCCATAATACTGGATGATGGATTATTAAACAAAAAATTTAATTCAGCTTAAAAAAATTGACAAAAAAAATGTGACTCTATATAAAGTTATCAAATGAATGGAATTATCCTTAAATTTAAAACTGTTGTTATACTTCAGTTGACAAGGTAGATCTCTAGTTACAAATAAGAGATGACAATTATTACATGATCAATAATGGTAAACAGTTGACAGGTGACAGTCGATAGATGACAGATAACATATGATGAATGAAAGATAATGAATAACTGATGATAAAGCATAATGAAAAAAATAACAAATAAAAATAATCTCAAATCTAAAATTACTGAATTACAATTTTATATAGATTTTAAAAATATATATACACCTATAAATATTCTACTAAAGACTACCATTAGTAATTAGTAATAACAAGAAAATAAACTTATGAACTATGGTAGATGAGGTGAAAATGACATTACTTGATAACAGATGATATATGACAAATGACCTAATAGAAAAATCAAATGATGGATGGCAGATGACAGTTAGCAGTTAACGCTGACAGTTGACAGATAAGAGATGACAGATGACAGATGACAGATGACAGATCAAACAACAAACATCAAACAAAAAAATAAACAGATAATGAAGTTTAAAAGTTTTAACCACAAGTAATTATTAATTATTTCAATTCATTGTACGTATGAATTACCACGTAGTAACGGTCGCTACCATTCTCTTTATTAAAAATAGTATTGTATATTGTATATTTGACTTTATGTTTGATAATGAACAGTGAATGTTCGAAACTATAGTCACAGCAATAAATATTTTATGTGGTAAAACAAAGTTAAAGTGTTTTAATTATCTTATTAAAATGTACCACCAAGTTAACGCCTACATCATTCAAGAATTAAGTATATTGATTACGTTTTTACTGCCTTAGAGATAAAAAAGATGACCTTAAGTAGATGACAGTTGGTAAATGACATATGACAAACAACATATGACAGAATACAGTTGATTATACAATAAATAACAGATGTTACATTACAGTTGACAAATAACTGATGATAGAAGGCCAATGACATATGACAGATGATTAATTACAGATTACTGATCACAGGTAAAAAATGATATATGATAACTTGAAGATGATTGACAGACAAGAGACAAAAGATGAAACCAATCATCTGACTAATTTTATATTCTTTAAACTAAACAGTTGACAGATGACAGATGACAGTTGAGAGATGGGAGATTACTGATCATAAATACCAAACGATATATGATGATGATACAATTGACAGTTATAATTTGACAGACAAGAAATAAAAGATTCAAACAATCACTTAACTAATTTTGTATGCATTAAACTAAAAATAATATTACATAATCAAATTTTTAGAAAGTTACTAAATTATTCTAAAATTTAGAAAATTGCAAAAAATTGATCTTAATTCAACACCTATCATGTTAAATACCAGATCACATTTAATAGATAACAGATGACAGATAATAAATGGCAAATGATAGATAGAGTGTGACCGTTGTCATATATGACATATGACAAATAGCACATGACAGATGAAAGTTAAGCAAATTAATGACATTAGGCAGAGTTTGCTGATGACAAATGAGATATGACAGGTGACAGTTGACAGATGATGTAAAATAGATAATAGACGACAAGTGAAAGATGACACATATAAAGGAAAAAAATTCAAATAAAAATAATCTTAAATATTGAATTACAATATTTTATAGATTAAAATCTTACATTTAGAAATTCCAATAAAAATAAACATGTAAACTATGACAGATGAGATAAGAAATAACAAGCAAAAGAAAACGGATGATATATATCATGATGATCTAACAGAGAAAACAGATGATGGTTGACAGATGACAGTTAGCAGTTAACGCTGATAGTTGGCAGATGACAGATGACAGATAACAAATGCTCTATGAAAAATTGAAGACAATAGTTGACAACTAACCCTTGATAGAAGTCGATTAAATATTGACAGTTGACAGTTATAATGTTACAGATAAGAGACGAAAGATGAAAAGAATCATCTAACTATTTTTGTATTCTTTATACGTAAAATGTTGTGTGTATATTTATTTATTTCTGTATTCTTGTGTAATTATGTTATGAGCAATAAAAACATAGTTATAAAGAATAAATACTACAGAATTCTTAGAAAGGGTCAACATTATTCCAAATCAAATTTAATAGAAAACATATGACAGTCAACAAATGATAGGTAGGTAGATGATAGATAGATTACAGATAATCGTTCATGACAGTAGACAGATGAAAAAATTAGTGAACAGTTGACCGGTGATGTTAGATAATGTATAATAAATAAAAGATTACGGGTAACTGATGACAAAACATAACGAAATAATATTTGAGTTTATTTTTATTTGCAATTTGCAATTTTATATAGATTTTTTTAAATATCCGAATTTAGGAATGAAAAAATGTTACAAAAATGTTCTAATAAATCCGAGATTTAGATATTACAGGAAAATAAACTTGTGACAGATAAGATAAGAAATGACAAGTAAAAGATAAAGGACGATATATAATAAATGACTTAATAGAGATAATAGCTGACAGTTGACAGATGACAGATGTCATATGCCAGTTGACAGATGACAGATGACAGATGACAGATGACAGATGACAGATGACAGATGACAGATGACAGATGGCAGATGGCAGATGGCAGATGGCAGATGGCAGATGGCAGATGGCAGATGACAGATGACAGATGACAGATGACAGATGACAGATGACAGATGACAGATGACAGATGACAGATGACAGATGACAGATGACAGATGACAGATGACAGATGACAGATGACAGATGACAGATGACAGATGACAGATGACAGATGACAGATGACAGATGACAGATGACAGATGACAGATGACAGATGACAGATGACAGATGACAGATGACAGATGACAGATGACAGATGACAGATGACAGATGACAGATGACAGATGACAGATGACAGATGACAGATGACAGATGACAGATGACAGATGACAGATGACAGATGACAGATGACAGATGACAGATGACAGATGACAGATGACAGATGACAGATGACAGATGACAGATGACAGATGACAGATGACAGATGACAGATGACAGATGACAGATGACAGATGACAGATGACAGATGACAGATGACAGATGACAGATGACAGATGACAGATGACAGATGACAGATGACAGATGACAGATGACAGATGACAGATGACAGATGACAGATGACAGATGACAGATGACAGATGACAGATGACAGATGACAGATGACAGATGACAGATGACAGATGACAGATGACAGATGACAGATGACAGATGACAGATGACAGATGACAGATGACAGATGACAGATGACAGATGACAGATGACAGATGACAGATGACAGATGACAGATGACAGATGACAGATGACAGATGACAGATGACAGATGACAGATGACAGATGACAGATGACAGATGACAGATGACAGATGACAGATGACAGATGACAGATGACAGATGACAGATGACAGATGACAGATGACAGATGACAGATGACAGATGACAGATGACAGATGACAGATGACAGATGACAGATGACAGATGACAGATGACAGATGACAGATGACAGATGACAGATGACAGATGACAGATGACAGATGACAGATGACAGATGACAGATGACAGATGACAGATGACAGATGACAGATGACAGATGACAGATGACAGATGACAGATGACAGATGACAGATGACAGATGACAGATGACAGATGACAGATGACAGATGACAGATGACAGATGACAGATGACAGATGACAGATGACAGATGACAGATGACAGATGACAGATGACAGATGACAGATGACAGATGACAGATGACAGGAATCCCTTTTTAAAAATTTGAGTTTACAGATGAATTACAGATGATAAATGAGAGATAACAACTGACAAATGAGAGATGACAGATGACAGATGATGGATGAAAGATGAAAGATGACAGTTGGTAGATGACAGATGACAGATGAGTGTACACAGACGACAGATGACAGATGATAGATGACAGATGACAAACGAAACAAAATACAACTGAAAATAAAGTAGAATATCATTTAAGATAATTAATTTCTTAAAAAGTTGTAAAACTTAAAACAATATTTTATAAGAAGAAATGCCTTACAATATAGACTTTGTAGCTTAAATTTAAAACTTATATTATAAAAATGTGTTCTTAAAACAAATTGATAATATATCGTATCAGCTTAATGACAGATAACAGATGACATATGGCTATTGGCTGTTGATAGAGAACTGCTGATAGGTAATAGAGCAAAAATGATAGATGTGCAGACCAATAAGTCGAAAATGAAACAAAACCAAAAAATACACAGAAATTTAACTTTAAAAATTTTGTATATTGATTATCTGTTGACTGTCTTAGAATATAAACAGATAATCTTCGATAGATGGCCGCTTACACATGACATATGACAGAATACAATTGATTTTATGACAGATGACTAATTACGGATGGAATATGACAGTTGAAAAATTACTAATGATAAAAAGTCAATGATATATGACAAGTGAGTAATTAAAGATTACTGATCACAGATAACAAATGATACATGATAAATTGAAGATTATATTTACCAACTGACCTTTAATAGCAGTCAGTTAAAAATGACAGATGATAAAAGAAAGATGACATATGACAGATGACAGATGACAGATTACAAATGACAGATGACAGATGAACATGATTCATGGGAAACAACTAAGTCTTAAATCAGACAAATAAAAAATACACAGATAATGAATTTAAAAAAGTTGGTATGATAATGTGCCTTATAACAGACGTCAAATAACAAATTCCTAAAACTAAAAACAGTATTGTATATTGATTACGCTTTGACCGTCTTAGAGATAAAACAGATGACCTTTAGTAGATGACAGTTAGTAGATTATATATAGCAAACAACTTATGACAGAATACAGTTGATTATATAATAGATGACAGATGAGAATTTACAATTGACAAATTACGGATGACAGAAGACCAATGACATTTGACAGATGATTAATTACAGATTACTGATCACAAGTAAAAAATGATATATGATAAATTGAAGATAAAATTTGGCAATTGATCTTGGATAGCAGTCAATTAAAAATTGACAATTGACAGATATAATCTGACAAAAAGGCAAAATATGAAACCAATCACCTAAATTATTTTGTATTCTTAAAACTAAACAGTTGACATATGACAGATAACAGTTGAGAGATGACAGGTAACTGATCATAAACAAACGATATATTATAAATTGAAGACAATAATTGGCAACTGACCCTTAGAAGTCATTTACAAATTGACAGTTGACAGTTATAATTTGACAGAAAGTATACAAAAGATGAAACCAATTACCTAACTAATTTTGTATTCTTTAAATTAAAAATAATATCACATAATCTAATTTTTAGAAAGCTAAAAAATTATTTTAAAATTTTAGGAATTTGTAAATAAGTTGTAAGAACTGTCATGTGAAAAAACAGGTGATATTTGATAGATAAAAGATGACAGCCAACAAATGATAGATGAATAAAATGTAACCATTATCATATGATTGAAAACATACGACCAATAACAGATGACAGATGAAAGTTAAGCAGATTCATGATAAAAGACAGATGTCATTTAACAGATAAATGTAGTTGATAATACAGATTGTGAGTGACAAATAAGATATGACAATAATAGTAAACAGATGACAGATAACAAGAAATGAAAAATGATAACTAATGACAAAACATAATGAAAAAATTACAAATAAAAATAATCTCAAACATTAAATTAGAATTGTTTATTTATTTAAATTTTTGTCTTCTTTCTTAGAAAAATACATTTAAAACAATTCTATATAGATTTTAAAAAACATCTGAATTTAGGAATACATAAATATTCTAGTAAATCTTACATTTAAAAATTACGAAAAATAAACTTGTAAACTATGAGAGATAAGATAAGAAATGACAAGTAAAGGTAACGGATGATAAATTATAAATGACCTTATAGATGAATGATGACAGATGATGTTTGATAGATGGCAGTTAGTAGTTAACGCTAACAGTTGGCAGATAACAGATGACAAATGATAATTGACAGATAGCAGATTATTGATCACAGTTAATAAACGATATATGATAAATTGAAGATGATATTTGACAACTGATCCTTAATAACAGTTATTTAAAAATTGACAGTTAATAAAATTTAAAAATTGTAAAATTGATCTTAAGTCTAAACCTATCATGTCAAATAGTAGATCACATTTAATAGATAACAAATGGCAGATGATAGATAGAATGTGACCGTTGTCATATATTAGATGTCATATGACAAATAACACATGACAAATGGAAGTAAGGCAGATTCCTGACAGCAGATAGATGTCAAATTAGAGTAAACAGTTGACAGATGACAGTTGATAGATGATGTAAGCCAGATGAAAAATGGAAGATGACGGATAACTGATGACAAAACATAATGAAAATATTTCAAATAAAAATAATTTATTTATTAAATTACAATTTTAAATAGATTAAAATCCTACATTTATAAATCACACAACAAAAATAAATTTGTAAAATATGGCAGATGAGATAAAAAATGACAAGTAAAAGATAACAGGTGATAAATGATAAATGGCCTAATAGAAAAAACAGATGATGGATAACAGATGGCAGTTAGCAGTTAACGCTGACAGTTGAGAGATGACAAATGAGAGATGATAGATGATAGATTACTGATTACAGATAACAAATGCTTTATGATAAATTGAAGATGATATTTGACAGCCGACCCTTGATAGAAATCAATTAAAGATTGACAGTTATAATTTTACAGTTGACAGTTATAATTTTATAGATAAAAGATGAAAGATAAAACGAATTACCTAACTAATTTTGTATTCTTTAAACTAAAAATAATGACAAATAATCAAATTCTTATAAAGGCTCAAAATTATTCCAAAATTTAGGAATATTGCTAAAATTGACCTTAAGTTTACACCTGCCATATCAAATATCAGATGGCATTTAATACAAAATAACAAATAGCAATCAACAAATTATAGAGAAAGATAGATGAAATGTGATCGTTGTCATATATTAGTTGACAAATAAGAGTTGACAGATGATCGTTAAGCAGATTTTTGACAGTAGACAGATGTCATTTGACAGATAACTGGCGATATATGGAGGCAATGACAAAAAAAAAACATTATGTCATAAATTAAATTCCTCCTAAATAATTTCAAATATTAAATAACAATTTTAAATAAATTTAGAAAATATTTTAATTTAGCAACCCAAAAATGCTACAAAAATATTGTAGTAAATCCAAAATTTAGAAATTACAAAAAATTAAACTTGGCAGATGAGATAAGAAATGACAAGTAAATGATAACGAATGATAAATGACTTTATAGAGCAGTTAGTAGTTCACGGTTGACAAATGATAGATGACAGATTACAGATGACAAATGACAAATGATAAATGGCAAATGGCAAATGGCAAATGGCAAATGACAAATGCCAAATGACAAATGAGAAATGACAAATGACGAATGACGAATGACAAATGACAAATGACTAATGACTAATGACTAATGACGAATGACAAATGACAAATGACAAATGACAGATCATAGATCACAGATGACAAGTGACAGTTAATAACTGACAATTGTTGTTGACTATTGACAAATAATAAATTTTTACAGCCACGTCGATTATTTAATATTTATTTAATACAAAATTATAAACTAATTTTGTATTAAATAAAGAAAAAAAATAAGAAAATTGTCAATCATAGTATAATTTCAAAATGTTTAAAATAATAACGAAAACGTTAAAACAATTTCTAAATTAAAACATGTATTTATAAAAACAGTTAACTTTAGTTGATATGACCAGATGACAAATTGCAAATGATAGTTAATAGAAGTTAGATGATAGATTACAGATTATATAAATAAATATACAGAAAATTAATGACTGAGGATTGATAAAAAAATCTTAGGAATAAAAATCACTTTAAATATTATATTAGAACTAATACCTATTTCATTTCTGAAATTAGAATTAATTTCTTTAGATTTAATAACTAAATAAAAAATAGCTATACTTTAAAGAAATGTTTTTTTCGTGAATTCAAAATTAAGGAATTATAAAAAATGAACTGATATGACATAGATGATATTAAACAGATGAGAAATGACAGTCGACAGATTACATATGACAGATGACAGATAGCATTCAACAGATAAAAAATAAAACCAGTTACAAGTAAAAATCAGTACGAATAACTAATTCTCCCTAACATATTGGGCACTTTTAAAACTAAAAATACAATGCAATACAATCATAAAAAGTTTGAAAGAATATCTAAACTAATAACGATAACTAATGAATTAAAGAAGGCAATATATTTAAGATGTAAACATGGATTTTTTACAAAACATAAAATTTAGTTGAAATGGCATCACAGGTATAAATAAAATAACACATGACAGTTAATAGATAACATATAATAGTAACAGTTGACAAACAGCGGATGGTAAATGACAGTTGACAGATGTTAAATGACAGATGACAGTTCACAGATGACAGTTGACAGATGACAGTTCACGGATGACAATTGCCAGATGACAGTTAACAGATGACAGATGACAGTTTGCAGATAACAGTTGACAGATGACAGTTTACAGTTGAAAATTAACTGATGACTAATAAGGATGACTCTTGGTAGACGGTATTATGACAGATAACAGATGAAAGTGACAAATAACATGTAGATAGATAACGATAGTAGACATTTTTACAATTAATAAATTAATTACAAGGAAATTCCAATACATTGAAAACTCGTTTCTTGTTTGGAGTAATCAAAATATTCATCTTCAAATAAAGATGAAATACCACATATTAACCCATTCCCATCCATTTCCCAAAATTCATCTGTTGTTTACTATTTTCAGGTTACCTTAACTTAATAACTTTTTATTTTATTTTCCATTTGTCTAAGAAATAATTAATCTACTTTTACTTCCTTTAAATCACCTTGAAACATTTGTATGCATGTTTCCAGTCGTTGTAAAACTTTTTTTTTTAAATACAATCCATGCAATTTTGTAAATGTGTTGTTATACTAAAAAAACTATATTTATCAATTATATCGAAGAATAAAAAAGTCAAAAATCGTTCATTAATAATTTATTCGAATAAACACGAATAACAGCAAATCATGGGCGTTTTCACACTACCTTAGGAACAACACTTTAGGCATATATAAAAAAAGTTGGTCACATATAAATACGCGTACTATCTACACACAATAATAAAAAAAATGAAATGATTAATACTATTTACATAATAAAACAAACAATAATTTATAAATATACACGAGCGATAAAAACTAACTAACTAACTATATAAATACCACAGACAAGTCGAGGACTAACTTCGAGTCTAATCCGCTCCCCTAACACGGCCTTGATGCAAAATTATATTTAAAACAAAAATTATCAACAAAAGAAAATAATAATAATAATGTTTGTACTGTTACAAAATTTACAAAACGTAATGAATTCGAATAATTGAATTGAAAGATAAGTTTACGTTTCCATTTTAAATTAACCATTACATTGAAGTGACACTTATCAGTTGAAAATGTTGCAATAATTTTCCCAGTATGTGTTTATTTATTTTATATAATAAGTATCACATCAATGGTATATTTAACTTAATGAATATCTTGAGAATTAGAAGTTTATAATAAAATTTTGTTTCCCAGTCTTTAACTGCACTGATGAGATCAGAAATAAATCAAAACCGGTCTGTGCTGTTATTTACGGGGAAGCAATAGTTTTAAAATTACTTGATTTATATAAATATACCAATTTTGTTTAATAAAAAATCACAAATGAAATTCATCAATTAGAAAGAGAGTTATTATTAAAAATTAATTATGTGTTTTACTTAAAGACGTTTTTTGTTTTTAACACGTGGTAACTGGCACAAGCATTATTGTGGGTGAACTGGTGTTTTTTACTCTCTCACTTTATTTAGGTGTAAATTTTGCATCAAACCGAGCAAATCACAGCACTTTTGTTTCCCTATTTTATTAGACAGAAGGTACTTCCGGGATCGATCTCCTTGACCTGGCGGAAGCCCTCAGGATCATCGACGATCTGATCTCACCCCTCACCGACGCCCTCGTCGACATGCGGGACGACGTCGTCCTCCTGAAGTGCTCGACTTGTTTCTCAACTTGTTTCCTACAAATAAAAATAAATTTAATATAATAAATTGTATTAAAACGATTGTAAGCAGATAATTTGTACAATATATTCAATTTTATTTTAACTAAGAATAATGATATGTTTAATTATGTCTGCTCTATAAATATTGGCTATGTTTGTTTCATGTATTTATTATTTTCTTACTTTTTTACGCAAGGGAAATCGAGGAATTTCTGATCCATTCCAAATTCTTCACCATCTTGAAGGGTTTGCGGTAGCTCTTGATCTAAAGTTTCGGGCAAGAAGAGCGCCAACACACCACCGATAATACCGAGGATGCCCAGGATCAAAAGCGGTAACGACACAGAAATGTTGGCCTAAGAAACAAACAAAAAATTAAGATTCAACATGTTTTTTAGTCTCTATCATTATGATTTTGATTAGTAATATTTGTTGAATGTGGTTATCGTTTATCACTTAGTGAAATATTTTCAATATACCTGAGGGTGGATAAGTAAATACCCACCCAAACTATACCTACTTAAAATATTTAAAATTCATTATCCTTTGTTAATACGTGAATTCATTTTGCACAATTTTTCCTAATTATTTGATTAATAATTTCGTTAATGATAATAACAAACTTACCAAATAAACGATAAATGGTGCCACAATACTAGCAACGTAACCCATGATGTGAATCAGGGCCACACCTTGAGCCCTCACCACAGTTGGCAGCAATTCTGCGGCGTATTGGAGGCCGATGTTGTAAGAGATGTTCACGGAGAATCTGCCTGCGATGGCGAAAGAAGCAGATGCGATTCCTAGAAATAAAGAAGGATGTTTAAATCAACAAAACCAATTATAATAATCATAAACAACTTTTTTATTTTCTTCTTAATGTTGGCAATCGTCGTATAAATTTCAAACTGTATTATCTTGAACACTTCTAGAGGGAAAAAATGTGTAACTATAAACTTAAAACCAGAGCAAAATTATCAAAACCCATTAAAAATAATAATAAGGTCAACAAAAAATTGATCACCAAAGAAAAATTTAGGCCAGCAGCACTTATGTACTTTATCTATAGCATTTATAGCATTGGTAATTGAGCTAAAAGTAAAACACAAGAAACTGAAAGTGCAGGTAGGTTTTAAGAAAAGAAGGTGAAGAGTTTGAAAGGAAATGATATATCCTCTTTATAGGTTATATAAATAGTTTACAAAAAATAATCAAGATTCCTCAGCATGTCAGTCACTAATATCTTGTCAGTGAGACGCAAAATTCCGAATGTTCTCTTCGTGTTTGTGATTCGGCTGTACTGTAAAATTATATGTATACGAAATGTTGGAGAGGTCGAAAAAGGTGACGCGATCAATTAAAGAAAACCCACCAGCGTATTTCCACAGCAGATTTCCCAGATATAGAGAGGTAAGTCCTCTTAAAATTACAATCAAATATTTAAGATTACATAGTCTATAAAACTTTATGCTTGGCTTCAAATTCAAATCCTTATCGTAGATTCTACGTATTCACTATAAGAACAAATCATCTTTTGAAACATACTTTAGATAATGAAAATGATGGTAGCAACCGTTACTATGTGGTAGTTCTTTAGATAATATTGAAGGATCATTTTTAAATATTTTTAACTACTTTTTTTAGATTCAAACCCATATGCGCGTCCTCAGCAAGACCTATCCAAATTTTGTAAAGGTGGAGACGATCGGAAAGAGTTACCAGGGTAGAAACATCGACATGATCATCATATCAAAATTCAAAAGCAGGAAGAGCAAGATGGCGACGTTTATAGACGCAAACATACACGCCAGGGAATGGCTATCAAATTCCACACTGTTATATTTCATTGATTATATTGTTAAAAATCGAGCCATATTAAGCCTGATGGACTTCTACATTATACCCTGTTTGAATCCAGATGGTTATGAGTACACTCACACACAGGTAATAAAGTTAATGATTAGTTTAGTGAGGCTAAATCAAATTTAACAATTAAATATTTAATAATAAAATTGTAAGAAAGTCCTTAACGTTGTAGAAAATTAACTAATAATTAAAAAAATCACGAAAATATTTCGCTTAGTGTTGTTTTGATAGCCTTGCCTTGCTGTTTGTAACAAATTACTTTTGTATCATTCAATGTCTGTCAGAGTATTAACTAGAGAAATAGTTGTTTCAAAAGTGTTTGTTTTTGTAGTCCTAGTAAGACTTATTTGTTGTAGATTTACGAAATATTTTCGTATTTTTTTTCTAATTAAATATTTGTTTTAGAATCGTTTATGGAGAAAAAACAGGAATCCGAATAAGAGCAAGAAGCCGGATAAACAAGGGGTGGACCTGAATCGAAACTTTCCTTTCGGGTACGGACGTAAGGTTCTTTTAATTTATTTAATAAACAATGGATAGATTGTGTATTCTTTCAGTGCAAGGTAGTAGTTCGGATCCTGGAAGTTTTATGTATAGAGGAGAGTGTCCGCTGAGTGAACCGGAAGCCCAAGCTTTGGCGAAGACTTTGGACAGGTATAAGGATAAGGTGAAGCTGTACATATCCCTCCACTGTTACGGAAACGTCATCCTGTTTCCATGGGGATTTACCAAGGAGCATGTCGCTGATCGATATATACTGGTAATTAAATATCATAAATCAATAAACTGAATCAGATTTCTAAAAGTAGATTTCTCTTAATAACGTTTGGGTTTAGTTTTCTGGCAAATAACTTTATTTTATGATATAAACAAGAATATTATTAAAGTATTTGCAAAACTAGTAAGAATATTTCTATTTCACAGTTTTTTCTGGAATTTTTAATCGTTGTTAGAAATAGGTGAGTGTCCTCAGTCCACACTCCAATCACTGCATAAACGAGAGTTTTTTAAAACACTTTTCTATATAACTATATAACTTCTCGTAGTGAAAAATTCATTCAGTAAAACTCTTTACTATGTTGTATGGGTTGGATTGTAGGACAGAGGCCACCCACCCACCCTACATATATATTTAAACACAATCTAAAATAGTACTCTTTAATTTCAAGAAGCATCAACACTAACACTTTTGTAGTTTTTGAAAAATTACAACAGCTATCTTGCTATGAGTTCATATGTATACGTAGGGTGGGTGGGTGGCCACTATCCCACACTCAAATCAGTAGAACACGCGCAAAAGTTTTATTAATTGAATATTTTATTTTATAAGTACTTATGTAATTTTATCATTTGAATATTATTATTATCAGGGAAACTTTATTTATATATTTATTTCTTTAAATCTTCATTTTCTTAAATCTTTAGAATTTGAATTTTTAGAAATTTGTTTTAGAATACTCAACCATTTTTAAAAACATTGGAATATTCAGAATCTCCTAAATAATTAGAACTTTCAGAATCTTTAGGAAAAATCTTTAGAACATTAAAACACCTTTAAAACGTTGGAATCTTTAGAATAGAATCTGAGAATAATTAGGATGTTCAGAATTCTAAAATCTTTAGAATATACAGACAAGAAATATTTAACTTGGAGAATATATAGAAAACATTTATTATTTATTCATCTTTAACAACATTGAAGACTTTCAAATTTTTTGAATATCTTTAGAATCTCCAAAATCTTTTTAAAATATATAAAAAAACTTTGGAATCTTCAAATATCTTTAAAAACATTAGAATCTTTAGATTTTTTAGAATATATAAAATCATCAGAATTTTTATATCTATAAAAGTTGAAATCTTCAAACATTTTTAAACACATTAGAAAACTTTAGAACTTTTAAAATCCTCTAAATAATTAGAATTTTTAAAATCTTTAGTATTTAAATATCTTCAAATATTTCTACAAACTTTGGTATCTTTAGAAATTTTAGAATATATAAAATTTCTTAAACAACTGCAATCTTCAAAGATTTTGGAAATTCTTGTTAATCAAGATATTCTATATATTTTAAAGTTCTAAATATTCCGAAGCTATTAACAATGTTTAAAAATTTTAAAGGATTTTTAGTAATGTTTAATATTTGAAGTCCGTGAAATCTCTAGAATCTTCAAAAAATTTTAAAAACATTAGAAGCTTTAGAACTTTTAAAATATATAAAATCCTTTAAATAATTAGAATTTTTAAAATCTTTAGTCCTCAATATTTAAAATCTTTAGAATGTATAGAAAAAATCTTTAGAATCTTCAAATGTCTTTACAAACTTTAAAATTTCTTAAATAACTAGAATCCACAAATATAAAGATTTAAAAATTCTAGTTATTTAAGAGATTCTAGATATTCTAAATATTCCAAAGTGTTTAACTATGTTTAAAGATTTTAAAGAATTTTTTTAAATGTTTAATTTTTAAAGTTCTTGAAAACTCTAGAATCTTCAAACATTTTTTAAACACTTTAGAACTTTTCCAATATATAGATTCTTTCAAATAATTAGAATTTTCGGAACCTTTAAAATCTTTAATTTTTAAAATATTTAGAATACATAAACAAAAATCTTCAGAATCTTCAAAAATATTAAAAAATATTTCTTTAAAACATTTAAAATGTATTCAGTCTATGGAATAATTATAATCATTATATTTATAAAATACACCATTTTTTATCTTTAGAATATATAGAATACATTTTAGAATTTACAAACATCTTTTAAAACATTCAAAGCTTCAAAACTTTTCAAATATCTTCTGAATCCCCAAAAATTTTTAAATTTGAAAATCATTACAATCTTCAAATCGTTAAACACTTTCAAATCTTTAGAACTTTTAGAATATATAGAATCTCTGAAATAATTAGAATTTTTATATCTTTAAAATATTTAATTTTTGAAATCTAAAATCTTTAGAGGTTGTAAAAAACTTTTTAGACTCTTCAAACATCTTTAAAAACATTGGATTAGTTAGAACTTTTAAAATATATAATATCTTTGGAATAACTAGAATTTTTAGAATCTTTTTAGATTTTTAAATTTTAAGAAACCTTCTCATATGTTGCAAGATTAGAGGATGGGATAGAGGCCACCCACTCACCCTACATATACATTTAAACCTCACGTGAAACAATAATTTTTAATTGCTTAAAACAGTAACATTAATATTGTTAAAGTTTCAAAAAAAAAATTAAAACCGTGATCCTCATAGAAGTATTGCTGAATATGTAGGGTGGGTGGGTGGTCTCTATCCACAGTCCAATCACTACATCATAAGAGAGGTTTTTTTTTAAAACATTTTTCTAAGCCAAATAAAATAAATTATAAAACTTCTTGTATGGAAAAATTAAAATTCATTAAAACTCTTGTTTATGTTGTATGGGTTGGATTATAGAATACGGGAAACCCACCCACCCTACATATATATTTAAACACAATCTAAAATATTACTTTTTAATTTCTAGAAACATCATCACTGACACTGTTGTAGTTTCTAAATAATTAAAGCAGTTATGTTGATCTAGATTCATATGTATATGTAGGGTGGGTGGGTGGCCACTATTACACCCTCCAACTAGTAGAACATACGCAAACGTTTATTGAATGAATAATTAATTTTATAAGAAGTTATGTAATTCTATTTATCATATTAATATTATTATTACCAAGAAAACTGTTTGTAAAACCCTCTGATATGTTGCAATGGTTGAACAGTGGATATAAGCCACCCACCCACCCTACATACACATTTAAACTTCACGTGAAACAATAATTTTTAATTGCTTAAAACAGTAACTTTAATATTGTTACAGTTTCAAGAAAATTAAAACAGTGATCCTCATAGAAGTATAGCTGAATATGTAGGGTGGGTGGGTGGCCTCTATCCACAGTAAAATCACTGCACCATAAGAAAGGGCTTCTTAAAACATTTTTCTAATGAAGATAATATTTATAATCTAAATAAAATAAATTATACAACTTCTTGTAGTAAAAACTCCATTCAATAAAACTCTTGTTTATGTTGTATGGGTTCGATTGTAGGATAGAGGCCACCCACCCACCCTACATATATATTTAAACACAATCTAAAATACTACTTTTCAATTTCTAGAAACAACAACACTAACACTCTTGTAGGTTTTAAATAATTAAAGCAGTTATCTTGATATAAGTTCATATGTATATGTAGGGTGGGTGGGTGGCCACTATCACACCCTACAATCACTAGAACACACGCGAAAGTTTTATCAAATGAATATTTTATTTTATAAGTAGATATATAATTTTATTTAGCATGTGAATATTATTATTACCAAGAAAACTTTTTGAGAAACCCTCTTATATATTGCAATGGGTGGAGGGTGGGATAGAGGCCACCCACCCACCCTACATATACATATAAACTTCACCTGAAACAATGGTTTGCAATTGCTTAAAACATTAACATTAATTTTGTTGCAGTTTCAAGAAAATTAAAACCGTGATTCTAGTAGCATTGTAAATATATATATATAGGGTGGGTGGGTGGCCTCTATCCACACTGCAATTACTGTACCATAAGAGAGGGTTTCTTAATTTTTTTTCTAGTGAAGATAATATTTACAAGCTAAATAAAGAATTGTACAACTTCTTGTAGTGAAAAATTTATTCAGTAAAACTCTTGTTAATGTTGTACGGGTTGGATTGTAGGATAGAGGCCACCCACCCACCCTACATATATATTTAAACACAATCAAAATTACTACTTTTCAATTTCTAGGAACATCAACAAAAATACTGTTGTAGTTTTTAGATAATTACAGCAGTTATCTTGATATAAGTTAATATGTATATTTAGGGTGGGTGGGTGGCCACTATCACACCCTCCAACCAGTAAAACACGCGCAAAATTTTCTGTATGAATATTTTATTTTATAAGAAGTTATGTATTTGTATTTATCATGTCCATATTATTATTACCAGGAAAATTTTTGAGAAACCTTCTGATATGTTGCAATGGTTGGAGGGTAAAATAGAGGGCCCCACCCACCCTACTTATACATATAAACTTCACCTGAAACAATGGTTTGCAATTGTTTAAAACATTAACATTAATATTGTTGCAGTTTCAAGAAAATTAAAACCGTGATCCTGATAGAATTGTAAATGTATATGTAGGGTGGGTGGGTGGCCTCTAACCACCACTCCAAATACTTTACCATAAGAGAGGGTTTTTGAAAGCATTTTTTAGTGAAGATAATATTTACAAGCTAAATAAAATAATTTATAAAACTTCTCGTAGTGAAAAATTAATTCAGAAAAACTCGTTTTTATGTTGTGAGGGTTGGATTGTAGGATAGAGGCCACCCACCCACCCTACATATATATTTAAACACAATCTAAAATACTACTTTTCAATTTCTAAAAACATCAATAATAACACTGTTGTAGTTTTTGAATAATAACAGCAGTTACCTTGATATTAGTTCATATGTATATATAGGGTGGGTGGGTGGCCACTATCATACGCTCCAAACAGTAAAACACGCGCAAAAATTTTATTGGATGAATATTTTATTTTATAAGAAGTTATATAATTTTATTTTTCAAGTGAATATTATTACCACTAGGAAAACTTTTTGAGAAACCCTTCGATATGTTTCAATGGTTGGAGGGTGGGATAGAGGCCACTCACTTACCCTACATATACATTTAAACTTAACCTTAAATAATGGTTTTTATTTGCTTAAATCTCTAACATTAATATTCTTGCAGTTTCAAGAAAATTAAAACAGTAATACTGATAGAAGTAGAGATGAATATTTAGGGTGGGTGGGTGGCCTCTTTTCACACTCCAATCACTACACCATAATCAAGGGCTTCTTAAAACATTTTTCTAATCAAGATAATATTTACAAGCTAAATAAATTAAATTATACATCTTCTTTCATTCAGTAAAACTCTTGTTAGTGTTGTACGGATTAGATTATAGGATAGTTGCCACCCACCCACCCTACATATATATTTAAACACAATCTAAAATACTACTTTTCATTTTCTAGAAATATCAACACTAATAATGTTGTAGTTTTTAAATAATTAAAGCAGTTATTTTGATATAAGTTTATATGTATATGTAGGGTGGGTAGGTGGCCACTATCACACCCTCCAACCAGTAGAAAACACGCAAAAGTTTTATTGAATGAATATGTTATTTTAAAAGATGTTATATAATTTTATTTATCATGTGAATATTATTATCACCAGGAAAACTTTTTGAGAAACCCTCTCATATGTTGAAATTATTGTAGGGTGGAATAGAGGCCACGCACCCACCCTACATATACATTTAAACTTCACCGCAAACAATGGGTTTTAATTGTTTAAAACATTAGCATTAATATTGTTGATGTTTTAAGATAATAAAAACAGTGATCCTGATAGAAGTATAGATACTTTTGTAGGAAGGTGGGTGGCCTGTATCCACACTCCAATCCTTGAACCATAAGAGAGGGTGTCTTAAAATATTTTTCTAGTGAAGATATTTGTATGCTGAATAAAATAAATTATAAAACTTCTTGTAGTAAAAAAAATGTTCAGTCAAACTCTTGTTTATGTTGTGTGGTTTGGATTGTAGGATAGAGGCCACCCACCCACCCTACATATATATTTAAACACAATCTAAAACAGCACTTTTCAATTTCTAGAAACATCAACACTAACACTGTTATAGTTTTCAAATAATTAAAGCAGTTATTTTGATATGAGTTCATATGTATATGTAGGGTGGGTGGGTGGCCACTATCACACCCTCTAATCAATAAAACACATGCAAAAGTTTTACTGAATGAAGTTATGTAATTTTATTTATCATAAGAATTATATTATTACTACCAGGAAAACTTTTTGAAAAACATTTTGATATATTGCAATGGCTGGAGGGTGGGATAGAGGCCCCCCACCCACCCTACATATACATCGAAACTTCACCTGAAACAATATGCTTAATTGCTTAAAAAATTAACATTAATTTTGCTGCAGTTTTAAGAAAATTAACACAGTGATTCTCATAGTAATATAGATGAATATGTAGGGTGGGTGGGTGGCCTCTATCCACATTCTAATCACTGCACCATAAGAGAGGGTTTCTTAAAACAATTTTCTAATGGAAATAATATTTATAAGCTAAATAATCTAAATTATAAAACTTCTTGTAGTGAAAAATTCATTCAGTAAAACTCTTGTTCATGTTGTATGAGTTGGTTTGGAGAATAGAGGCCACCCACCCACCTTACATATATATTTAAACACAATCTAAAATAATACTTTTTTAATTTCAAGAAACATCAACACTAACACTGTTGTAGTTTTTGAATAATTACAGCAGTTATCTTGATATAAGATTCAATGTATATGTAGGGTGGGTGGGTGGCCACTATCATACCCTCCAGCCAGTAAAAATTGAATATTTTATTTTATAAGAAGTTGTATAATTTTATTTTATAAGTGAATATTATTATTACCAGAAAAACTTTTTGAAAAATCCACTGGTATCTTGCAATGATTGGAGGGTGGGATAGAGGCGACCCACCCACCCTACATATACAAAGAAAAATAAGGCAATTTGATACTTTTGCCTCACTCAATAGCAAAAGTACCTAAAAGTACAATGAATTGAAAAAACTGAGAGATAATTTTTTGAATTAAGATAATTCCTTCAATTATTTTTTTAGGAAGAATGTGCATACGCTTGTAGAAACGCGATATTAAGCGCTGGTCAAGAGCGAAAGTTCCGGGTTGGAAGTACCGCCAGTAAAATGTGTAAGTTAAGTATATCTTGATATCTCTCAAAACATTTTATGCGCTTTCTAATGTTTTATAGATATATCTTCAGGTGGTAGTGCAGATTACGCTAAAGGCTGCAACGACATAAAATTCGCCTACACCATTGAGCTGCAACGGTATGGAAAATCCGGTTTTACACCAGGACCTAAACGTATCGTGGAAATCGGCCATGAAACGACCATCGGAATCCTGGCTATGGTACGCTTCGTCTACAAGTACTACCAAGATAAGGAGAAGGAGAACGAGCGCATCGATAAATGCACGAGCATCGAATCGATGGATTTCCAGTAATTTCATCGACTCACCTAGTGGTACTGAAATAGCCAGAAGACTGAAGATGCCGCTGATGATCATCGAACCGCAGGCCAACCATCTTCTGCCCCATCTGTCCAGCACGAACGTCAAGAAGGTGTCGGCTGGGAATTCGGTGAAGGACGCGATGGAGAAGGTCAAGAAGACATCTAGACCGAGACTGCCGACGTTCCTCACGTGACCGTCGAACACCAACGAGATGGCCATCCAGATGATGATAAGCAGGATGGTGATTTTGCGAAGTCTGGGCGTTTTGAATAAGTCCAGTACGGAGTACGATTTCGCATCGGCTTCTTCTTTCTTGGCTTTGTTACATGTAATCTGTGAAATAAATAATTGCGTAATTTTTTTTTATGATATTTTCCTGTTATTACTTACCGTGAATTGTTCGTAGATACTAGGATCTACATTTCTGTTATTAATCCTTTCGAATTTCTTGAGGATCCCAACCGCTTTATCGACCTTTCCTTGTGAAGCCAACCACCTGGCTGATTCTGGGACGATCCATGGGGTTAAGATGGCGATGAAGAGGGGTGCTGATGTGGCGATGCTCAGCATCCTCCAGTCGGCGATCCAGAGGGCGATCCATGGGAGTATGGTGGCGGCGAAGGTGAAGAATATGGCAATGGACATGTTGGCTACGAACGTCCTCCATTTAGGTCCGACGTATTCAAGCACTGGAAAATTGCCGATTAATGATAATTAAAAAGATTAGTTACAATTTTCAATAAACTACAACGTGTAATTGATTAATTATTTCTTATTCGTCGTCTGTGATTACCGGGAAATTATATAAAAGTGGGTCAGCGCTGTTGATAATTTTATGCAAAACGTCATAAATTTATTTGATCTGATGTAGATTGTATAAGTTAAATGTACTTAAATCATTCTATTGGTTTATTTCTTGAATTATTTAAAAACTATGTTGTTTGTGTACATTAAAAAACAATCAATCTATTTTTTTTGTAAGTGAAAAATTGGGTTTTTTTGTAGACTAAGTAAATGATTAGATTATTTAGTTTATGTATTTTAATTTGCATATTTCTTTAAAACAGTTTGTCGTCTTGCAAAACCATCAATAAAATTGGCGTTTTGGGTCAAGGCACCAAACAAACACAAGAAGCCTTTTTATATTTGCGCTTGCACATCCGCAGAAATTATCGACACGAAACGTTAAATGTGAACATTAATATCGCATTATGATGTTACGTGATGTGTTATAAAAAATATATAATCAAGATCATAAATTATAACCCAACAGTAAATATCTCTTATTAAAAATATTAAGAATCTGATATTCTTTCATATTAAACATGAATCTTCGCAACAAAGCGTTTTTTTTAAAGATCACCAAATAACAAAATATTCTTAGAATAGTCCATTGAATAACCCTTTAAATTTCCCGTACGTTATAGATAATTATTTTTACAATATTTATATATCTGTGATGCTAACTAACATTAACTGCTAATAAGGGACAATAAAAATAAATCAAAGCAATTGTATATATTACATTACTATATCTGATGTTTCTTTTGTATTTATATTATTTTGAATTAACAAATAAAGACATATTATTATTACTATTATTTATAAATGAATCCGGATGTCCCAGAGGATATTTTATCTCTCAGCATCATGGAAACTTTTTTTTAATTTGATTTATTGTATATGTAATTGTTGTAATTTAATTTTAAGCACTTGTTAATTAAATTTATTTCAGAATCTAATTAAATTTGATCGTGAAAGTATCCCAACTTGACCTAGCTAATAAACGTGGGAAAGTTTAACAAACCGCTTGGGCAATCGCAACAATTAAAAGTCAATGCCAATGCCCGACTTAACACACCGAAAAAAATAACCCAGGCAAAATTCTCTAAACAAGTTGCAACAAGTAAAAAAATAATTAAGCCTAAAAAATGATTAACAACATAACAACAGTGTTATAATTGACGTCATTAAAATTGTAAGCCGTAAGGTCGACGTATCATTGAAAAGTAAACGTTTACGAGTTTCTGTAAAAATGTTGAAAGCGTTGCAAGTGCATGTCCAAGTGTTGCAATCCGTATAATTTTCTTTTTACATATAAATATTAATTTAATACACGCCCGTAATTATGTAAATTTATTGCTATAGATCATGTCCAACGGTGTGAAAAACGTATCGGAATAATAATGGGAATTATGGTGGCGAGATGAATGAACGGAGATTAATAAATTATATGATGTTGTGTGTTTAATAAACAAGGTATTAATTTATTATTAACTGTAAATTTGTATGTATAAATGAATTGTTGAGTAAGAGTCTGAAATAGGTTATTTATTCTAATATTTATATATTTTTTTACTAATAATAACAATAACGAAAAAAGTAATTCAATTTAATTTCTTCACTACAAAGAAAGGGATATGTAATTCATATTATTAAATCTCTTCATATATCTTAAAAAAACCAACAGAGATTGTAAATTGTACTTTTTATAATAAAATTCCAACTGTTTCTAAAGCTTTACACTTAGTTTATATTTGTTATTATTGTTATTGTTATAATGCCATCAAATTTAAAACAAACAAAAATTTTATTTACTAAAATTTATTTAATTTTATTTAATTTAATTATTTAAGCAAATTTTGAACTGATTTTTCTACTGTTAATTTAAAACGCCCTTCTTGTAAAGTTTTCAACTCATTTGTTTTTTTTTCTGTTTTGAGGAAGCAAAGCAAATTTTCTAATTATAGAAAATTCTTAACTATTTTTAAAATAAATGTTTAACTGTCTCTACAATATAATTTTTATCTTTCCGTATTTTTAACGATTTTAATTTCTTTTTTCATATAACTTTGTCAAAACTTCATTTGCCATTTGACATTTGAATTTTAAATGAAATATTAGAGAATTACAGCTTTTTTTATCCTAACAAATTTTCAAAAAAGTTATAAAGGCACACCATAAATTATTTTTTCTTGTGTTCAAACTGTTTTGCTTTGTAATATTATAAAGTTCACGTATTCTTTGGCCAAAACTTCAATTGTTTTCATTACATAATATAACTATTTTAAACAATTTACAATAAAAAGTTGATAATTGAAAATGGACATTTGATAGTTAATAGTTAGCAACAGATGACAAATAAGACATGACAGATAACAGCTTACTATCAGATTATAATTCGCAGATATCTTTTGATATTTGACATTGATATTTGACAGTTGACTAATGACATTCACAGATAACTTATAACCGTTGGCAAATGACACATTATGAATGTCAGACAGAAGAATTAATTTTTTTATCGATAACTGGCAGTTTACAATCTACAAATAATCTACTGTCAGTTTAGACAGATTATAAATAGCATAATTAAAACGGCTGACAAATTGTTCAACTGATTACTGGCAGTTTACAATTCGTCATCAATAATCTGTTTTTTGTCATTAGTCAACTGTCAAATATTACCTGTCACCTGCCAACTGTCATAAGTTATCTAGCAGTTTACATTTAACAAGTAACAGGTGTTATTTTTCAGTTGAAAGATGACATTTTACAGTTGACAAATGATAAATGACAAGATTATACATTAAATAATTAAAACAACTTCTCAAATGACATTTAAAAAAAAATACTATGGCTGTTGACTGGCAGTTTACAATTCATAGATAACTTATAACAATTGACAGATGACAGAGGACATTTGACAGTTGGCTGATGAAAATTAACATATTATAAATGACGTAATTAAAACAGCTTTACAAATGACATTTTGGAAAAATGATTATCGCCAATGACTGGCAGTTTACAATTCGCAGATAACTTATAATAATTGACGATTGAGAAATGACAAATTATGAATATCAGACAGTTAAATGGTAAGTAAATAAAGATGATGGTTTGACCGATGACTGTCAGTTTGCAATTGTTCATTAATAATCTGTCATTTGTCGTCAGTCAAGTGTCAAATATCATCCGTCAACTGTTAAATATCACCTGTCATTTGTCAACTGTCGTAAGTTATCTGTTATGACAAACGGCAGGTGATATTTAACAGTTGACAGATTATATTTGACACTTGACTAATGACAAATGACATAATTAAAACAGTTTGAAACAATAATTGTCTGACCGTTGACAGGCATATTACAATTCATCATCAATAATCTGTCTTTTGTCATCATTCAAGTGTTAAATATCATCCGTCAACTGTTAAATATCACCTATCATTTGTCAACTGTCATAAGTTATCTGTGAATTGCAAAGTGTCAGTCATTGGCGATAATCATTTTTTTCAAAATGTCATTTGTCATTTGTAAACTGATATATGATAGTTGAGAAATAACATTTGATAGTTGATTAATGATAAATAACAAATTATAAATGACATAATTATAACAAGTTTACGGTTGACAGTTTAAAACAATGATTGTTTGACCGATGACAGGCAGATTACAATTCATCATCACTAATCTATCATTTGTCATCAGTCGACTATTAAATGTAATCCATCAACTGTAAAATATTACCTGTTATATGTCCACTATCATAAGTTATCTATTATTATAGTTGACAAGTGACAGGTGATATTTGACAAATGAGGAATGACATTTGACAAATTATTGATGACAAGTTGCACATTATAAATGACATAATTAAATCAAGTTCACGGTTAACAGTTTGAAACAATAATTGTCTGACCGATGAAAGGCAGATTACAATTCATCATCACTAATCTGTCATTTGTCATCAGTCAACTGTCAAATGTCATCCGTCAACTGTTAAATATCACCTGCCATCTGTCAACCAACATAAGTTATCTGTTATGACAGTTGACCAGTGACAGATAATATTTTATAGTTGAGAAATGTCATTTAACAATTGATTAATAGCAAATGACAGATTATAAATAACATAATTAAAACAGGTTCACGATTAACAGTTTGAAACAATGCTTGTTTGACCGATGACTTGCAGATTCATTATCAATAATCTTCCATTTGTTATCAATCAACTGTCAAATGTCATTTGTCAACTGTCAAATATCACCTGTCATCTGTCAACTGTAATAAGTTATCTGTTATGACAGTTGACAGGTGACAGGTAATATTTGACAGTTGATAAATGACATTTAGCAGTTGATTAATGTCAAATGACAGATTATCAATGACATAATTAAATCAAGTTCACGGTTGACAGTTTAAAACAAAGATTGTTTGACCGATGACTGACAGCTTACAATTCATTATCACTAATCTGCCATTTGTCATCAGTCAGCTGTCAAATATCATCCGTCAACTGTTAAATATCACCTGTCATCTCAATCATCATAAGTTATCTGTTAAGACAGTTGACAGGTGACAGGTGATATTTGACAGTTTGAAAAATGACATTTGACAGTAGACTGATGATAAATGACAGATTATAAATGGCATAATTAAAATAAGTTCACGGTTGGTAGTTTAAAACGATTATTGTTTGACCGACAACTAGCAGTTTACAAATCACCGTCTGTAATCTCTCATTTGTCATCAGTCAACTGTCAAATGTCATTAATTAACTGTTAAATATCACCTGTCATCTGTCAACTATCATTAATTAGTTTTTATGACAGTTGATAGGTGATGATATTTAAAATATGACATATGACATTTAAAAGTTTACTGATGACAATTGACAGATTATAAATAACATAATTAAAACAAATTCTCATATGATATTTTGAAGAAATTACTAGGGCCCATGACTGTCAGCTTTCAATTCTCAAATGACAGTTGACAAATGAAAGTCAGTTAAAAAAGTGATTGTTTAACCAAAGACTCGCCGTTTACATTTCATAAATAATGTATGACAGTTGACAGTTGACAAAATATATTAAATGACATAATTGTCAAGTTGACAAATGACATTTGACAGTTGACTGAAAACAAATGACAGATTATAAATGGCATAATTAAAATAAGTTCACGGTTGGTAGTTTAAAACGATTATTGTTTGACCGACAACTGGCAGTTTACAAATCATCGTCTGTAATCTCTCATTTGTCATCAGTCAACTGTCAAATGTCATTAATTAACTGTTAAATATCACCTGTCATCTGTCAATATTATTTGTCACCTGTCAACTGTCATAACAGATAACTTATGACGGTTGACAGATGACAGGTGATATTTTGAAGAAATTACTATGACCAATGATAGTCAGTTTAAAATTCACACATGACAGTTGACATAAAAAAGTACCTAAGACTGATAATTTACACAGATAACTTATGAGACTTTGAAGAAAAAGTTGTTTGAAATATCAGTGGCAGTTAAAGATTCAAAAATAACTAATGACAATAAACATTTGACTGATAACAAATGATATTATAGATGACATAATTAAAACAAATTGACGGTTGAGAGTTCGAGAAAATAATTATTTGACCGATGACTTACAATTTGCAGATAACATATGAAAGTTGATAGATGACAGATGACATTTGACAAATGGCAGATTGTAGATAACATAAATAAAACCGCTTCACAAATAAAATTTTGAAAAATAATCTATGACAGTTGCGAGTTGACTGATAACAAATGATTATAGGTGGCAATTAAAATAGCTTCACACATGACATTTAAAAAAGACATCATATATAATCGTCATTTGTCATCAATCAACTGTCAACTGTCAAGTATCACTTGTACCTGTCAACACTTATTATAGTTGACAGGTAACAGATGATAATTGAGAGTTAACAAATGACAGATTATAGATGACGTAATTAATAAAACAGCTTCACAAATGACATTTGAAAAAATAACTATCACATTATATAAAATCTGTCATTTGTCATCAGTCAACTGTCAAATGTCAACTGCCAAATATCATCTGTCACCTGTCAACTGTCATAAGTTATTTTTTACAGATGACAGATGATATTTGACAGAGTTAGCTGTTAAGACAGTTGACAGATGATAGGTGATATTTGACAGTTTACAAATAATTTATGACAGTTGATGGTTGACAGATGACAAATGACAGATTAAATGACATAATTAAAGGAAGTTCATGGATGATGTTTTGAAAAAGAAAATGTTTGGCCAATAATTGGCAGTTTTTAATTACAGTTAACTTATGACAATTGACAGATGGCACTTTTAAAGAAAATGATTGTTCCGCTGATGGTTGACAATTTACATTTCACAGATAACTTCTAACAATTGTCAGTTGACAAATAGTAGATTACAGATGACATAATAGAAAAAAAATAAGTTCACAGATGACAGTATGAAAAAATGATTGTTTGATTGTTATACAGATAACTGTCAATTTAAAATTCACAGATAATTTGATCATTGACAGATGACATTCAACAGTTGACTGATGACAAATGATAGATTATAGATGAAATAATTAAAACAACGTTACAAATAACATTTTAAAACAAGGTGATATTTGACAGTTGACAGATGACACATGATACATTATGAATGGTAGCACTAAAACAAGTTCACAGATGACAGTTTGAAAAAAGAGTGTAGGGCCAATTACTGGCAGTTTACAATTCACAGTTAACTTATGACAGTTGACAGATGACAATGACAGGCAGTGAATATTTGACCAATGACTGGCAGTTTATATTTCACAAATAATGTATGACAGTTGACAGTCGAGAGATGACAAATGGCATATTAAATGACATAATCGACATAATTAAAAGTTCACGGTTGACATTTTGAAAACAAAATTGTTTGGCCAATTACTGTCAGTGTATAATTCACCGATAACTTATGACAATTGACAGACATAACAGTTTATAGAAACAATTGTTGGAAATATGAGTGGCAGTTAATAATTCACAGGTAACTTATGACAGTTAACAGTTGAGAGTTGATTGGTAATTAATGACATACTATAGATGATCTATAGATGATATAATTAAAACAAGTTCACGGTTTGATAGAACGATTGTTTGATTGACGACTGGCAGTTTACAATTTACAGATAACTTATGAAAATTGACA
Source organism: Ontholestes murinus (assembly GCA_963969525.1). Taxonomy (NCBI): domain Eukaryota; kingdom Metazoa; phylum Arthropoda; class Insecta; order Coleoptera; family Staphylinidae; genus Ontholestes; species Ontholestes murinus. The sequence continues at coordinate 6,252,684 of OZ018391.1, forward strand.
GGTGAAAGTTGACTGATGACAAATGACAGATTATAAATTACATAAATAAAACAGCTTCACAAATGACATTTTAATAAAATAATTATCGCCAATGACTAGCAGTTTACAATTCACTTATAAATTATGAAAGTTGACAGGTAACAGATTTCATTTGATAGCTGACTGATAACTGATAACATAATTTTATAAAAAAATTACTATTAGCAATGACCAGCAGTTTACAATTCATAGATAAATTAATGACAATTGACAGATGGCATTTTGGAAGAAAATTTAAAAGACAATTTAAAATTCACAGAAAACTTCTGACAATTGTCAGTTGACATAATTAACAAATTATAGATGTCAAAATAAAAAAAAAATAGTTCACAGATGACAGTTTGAAGAACTGAAGAAGAATTTAATCGTTTAACAGATGACTGGCAATTTATAATACACAGGTAATGTATGTCAGTTGACAGCTGACAGATAACAAATGAAGATTATAGATAACATAATTTTTTTTAAATCATACATGACAATTAAAAATATGATTTTTTGACCAAAATCTGGCAGTTTACAATTCAGAAATAACTAATAACAGCTGATAAATACCAAATTACAGCAGTGACAGATAACAAATAATAGATTATAGATTACATAATAAAAAACAAGTTCACAGATGACACTTTGTAAAAATGATTGTTTTTTTTTGTTCTACCGATGACTGGCTGTTTACAATTCACAGATAACGTTAACTACAGATTTATATTTTTAGAAGACCTATTTAAACGTCTTCCTTTTTAGATTTTTCAGCTTTGACTGATTTTTAAAAATAAAATAATATACAATAGAAAATCGTTATTATTAAAAAAGAATCGTAATAAGCATAAACATTCTGCATTAGCTTTGATATTTACGCACGTGTTCACAATTATTTACGCTGCCCTCATTAAGTTCATTCCTTGTACAATTATAAATGACACTGAAGGCTACTAGTTGTACCGTGCAGAAGAATAATTAGATAAAACACTGTCAGGTTAATTAAGTTATAAGTGAGCATACTTTAAGCGGCAAATAAGGTAAACACACGCGATGGATTGAATAAATTATTATACATTCTTCAATTATTATTTGACATTCTGATCGTAAAGAAACAAGTTTTGAAATACAAAAGTGTAAATTTAAATATATAATTAAGAAAATTTAGTTTTCGAACATACTAAACTTGTTTATCAATAATCACTTAGTAAAACATAAATTGGGTAATTGAGTTACGTGAAGATCAAATCAATTTGACGTTAAACTTTAATGGAAACATTTATTGGAAACCCTTAATATGCAAAAAGTAAAAATTATTAAGGGAATGTGAGTGACTATACTATGGTAATTTGGAACAACAAATGAATTTAGGTTGATGTAATTTATTAAGGGAATTTACATCATTAATTAGATGAAACTGATGTATACCTCTCTATTTGAAGCATTTTAGATTTAGTAAAATAGTGTAGGTATTTATTTATTTAAGTACTTAATTTGTAAATGATAAACGTGTAATTGAAACTAGTCACCCCAGACATTAAATTATTGAAATACTGTGGTTATTTTTAATGTTGATGATTATGAATGTAATATATCTGCTTTACTTACCCAAAATGTACATCATCGTGAAGCAATTATCGAAAGCCATGCCGACGAAGAACCTGCATACACAGAATCCCCAGAAAGACGTGCAGAAAGCGGTGGCGATCCCGGCGACTCCACCAACGAGGTTGGTGCCGACCAAAGCTGGAATTCTTCCCTGTCTGTCGGCGATGTAACCGAAGACCAAACCGCCTAGAATGGCGCCGCAAAAGAAGATGGCTTGAGCCAGGGTTCCCAGGGAGTCGTTTTCACAAACCCAATCAAGCTGAAATTATTATTATATTATTAAATTATGAAAAAAAAATTTTTTAAAATTTCTTTTCTACCTCAGAGGCAATTGTTACGTATGGCACATCTGTGTAGTTGTACTCCCATCCATTAAGACAAGCAACCGTTGGCCAGGATGGGTCTGGTTCCTTAACTCCTTCAAGAAGGATCTCCGTGTAGTTGACTGCGTACATTCGGCATCTCTCGAAGCCGTCGTTGCCTTTTGGAATGGCTAAGTTAGTCCTGAAAATAAAAAACATTAATAATTAAAAGAATTAATAAATTAATGATATTCAAAATGAAATATATAAAACTAATAATATTTCTCTTAATTCTTTAATTAAATAAATAATAAGATTACATGATATATTTTTTTTAAAATCATTTCCTTGATAAAATCCTTTGACTTGTAGGTGTATAAGTAATTCTTCCTCATGGCCGACACTTATTACCAACCTGGTATCAATTAAACAGCGCGATTAAACCAATGCCACAAAAACTCTGCAGCGGTGGCCTTCTTGTTAGCGTCGTTAATTAGAAATGTATTTTTCCGTTCTAATTAGCTTATCTATCAACGTTTCCGCAAACGGTGCACGTAATCGTATTACGTTGATTATTTATTAAATATTTAATAATGGTTTAACAAGCTTAGACGGTGTGTGGGTGGCCACAATCCCACCCTACAATAGACTCAACACATTCCAGAAATTACTGAATAATTTATTCGTTAGATAAAAAAATAATTTTCTATTTGTTGTATACATTAAAATTTTTAAACAGTCTGTTAATGGTGAAGGAATTGGAGGGTGGGATAGTGGCCACCCACCCACCCTACATATACAGTGAAATTCAAGCTACAAACACTTTTTAAGTTTATAAATTAACAAACATTAGAATTCAGTTTCAGTTTATTGAAAAAAATCAACTCTGTGTAAAAGTTTTAATTGCGATTTTCTTCATCATTGATTTAGTTGAAAGAAAAATAAATATAAAGTGTATACATACTCTAATTAGTTTAACTTAATCTACAGTTATACTAATTAGAAAAAATCAATTGTAGTAAAAGCATTTAATTATGAATAATACATTTTCTCCTATTTCTATTTTTAAAACAAAATACCGTAGAAGCACGTAACAGTTTTAATTTCTATTAAAAAAAAAAAACAAGAATAATTAGCCACAATTATTAATCAACCTTGAATATTAATTTGCAACGTTTTTTTTTTAATTCTCCAAATGCCAATAATAATTAAATCCAATTTTTTTAGGCAACATTCCTGATGATAATTAATATGACTAAATTTATTCTTGCATCCGAATATAGACACATTACTTAATACAAATTCTAAAAAAACTATTAAAAAATCAATTCGATTTAAAGACAATTGTTAAACAAATAAAACCATCTTCTTATATGTTATCACATTAAAACACGACGTTTTTTTTAAACTAAAATAAAATAAAAGTTATTATGCGAAAACATCTTCTGATTATTAAATTCGCCCTGAATAAAATCCTTGAGGAATACCAGATAGGATATGTTTTGGATGAGGTAATCAGTAATCAAATATCTAATATCTAATTGACAAATTAAACGTAAAACGGTAAAACCAAACTATTTAATTCGAATGTGAATAATACACACCGCCACGGCAAATTACTATAATTTACAGCCTTAAGCAATCAGCGGACTCTATCGAATTAATTGTGGCAATTTTTGCGCTCATTAGCATCCGCCGAAGGTCTTGCGCCGTTCTTCCACTTGATTGCGCGAAGAAACGCTCATTTAAAATTATTGCCGGCATTATGCGATTATACAATCACTTCTCTGGCTGAAAGATTTTTTCGTAATTATTTTCTAAAGAAAAGATTTAAATCCTTCGACATCATAAATACAGCATAACTTTTGCTTTTTATATTTGGCAAACAGTAAGTTATACTGTTATATACATTTTTTTGAATAACAGAAAAACGTTCAACTTTTTATTTTTACATTTAAAATAAAAAGCAGTATAAAAAATTAAACGTTTTTCTGTTATTCATTGTAAATATACTACGAAGTGAACGCCTCCAAAATTCATGATTTTTTTTGGTTAGAACTACAAACATTAAACTAAAATTATTTTAATTCTAATAATTCTAATCAAAATGCTCTAAAAATGTTTCACCACTGATTAAATGAGCAATTAATTAAAGATATTTAAATTTTATTTCTTCAATAATTAGTTACATGTACGTATGCGTAGGTCTTCCGCGTTGATTTTTTCCTTCTCGTTTCTGAAGGCTGATGGTAATACCGTGTAGTTCTTTAAGTGATTAACGAGGCAATTAGTTAGGAATCTGTATTAATTAACATGCGTTAGCTGATTTTAATTTTTTGCGCACTAATTTTTATAGTAAATCTTCAAGGTTGAGTTATTAACTTAAAAAGAATACTTAAGACTAAATTAAAATTATAGGAATTATTTAAATCTTTATCTGATGGTATTTTATGCAGAGAACGCGTTGCGTAATGCAATTACGTCTGCAGCCGGCGCACGAGGCAATTATCCTAATCTTAAAGTAACATTAAAGATCTAATGGATTATTGTTAATAACGAGCATTTCGCAGATGCTGTGAATTAAACTTGACATTGAAGTTGATTGATTCGGCCGCACATTCATAAACCACAGCGCAATCTAAATCATTATACGCTTAATTGTGGTTTTTACGAATCAATTAGAGTTCCACATTTTAGTATGCAGCTTCCATTCAATTCATCGGTTATTAATTAACTACCTTCTCCTAACTAGCGAATTATGTAATAATATTCTTTAATACATTGCACTATACTGTAAATTGTTAAGCTTTTTTTTTTAATTTCATGTTGCAATTTGAGAATATAAAAAGTTCGTTGATGATGGAGGCTTTTGCTTCGATATACATACTTAATCACAAATTAAACACACTTTTTACTTTGTTTTTTATAACAGATTTTATTTATTTGGTGAGCAATGGTTTCGATACAAATAAATAAAATCTGTTATAAAATTTATGACGAACGAAATAAAATTCCTTACTTCACTTATTATACAAAACAAAGTAAAAAGTGTGTTTAATTTGTATTTAAACAAGATAATTTTATAATGAGTCAATTTGAGTATTAGAAATTAGAAAATTATATATTTAACCAATTTCAAATATTCAAATTTTAACGTTTCTAAAATTTGAATATTTTAAATTTCTCTAATAATTCAAGATTTTAAATATATAATTTTCTTATTCTCTACTTTTCTAATACATAAATTCTATTTTTTTTGTAATATACTGTTCTCAAAAGCTCTAATTATAAAATTGAGGAATTTAATTTTAAAAATTCTTAGATTTTCAATTTCTACAAATTTTTACATTTCTAATAGTTTAAATTTGATTTTTCTTCAATTATCCAATTCCATAATTCTACATTTTTTAATATCTTTTTATGACATATAATTTTCTACTATTCGAATTATAAATAACAATTGTCTGATGCCATAACTCTTTCATTTTTTTTTTTAATTCTAAAACTTCTCTACTATTCTCAAATTGAAGAGTTTAAATAAAAATTTCTTATATTCTCTATACCTTCAAGTCTGAAAATATTGAATCCTACAATTATTAAACCTTTAAATTTTTAAATAATCAGTAGAACTATTCTTCTGAGTTTACATTTAAGTTTTTTGCTCCTTAATTCAAAATTGTCAACAATTTCATCATTTTTTTAATTATCTAATTTTCATATTTATAAAATCTCTAATTTAATAATCATTTAATTTTATACGTTTTAAATACTTCCATTTGATTAATTCTCAAATTATTTATACTTTCATTTCATTCAATCTATTTTTTTTCTATTTTAAGTAATTTCAATTCAATTCTCTTATTCTTTAATTCTTTAATTCTCAATCCATAATTTTATAATCATGATAATCCAATTTTTAAATATTCTAATCAATTTTTTTTTATTCTTATTCTTACACTTTTCTAATTTTCAAAATTTTTATATTCTCTTACTCTTTTTCTCAAATGCTGTAAATTTAAAACTGATATTTTGAATTTAAAACATTAAATTCCTTATTTATTCTTTTCTTATAGTCCTTTAATTTTAAAGTTGTGTAAATCTTTAATTGTCTTTTTTTAATTTTTGAAATTTCAGTGTTTAAATTCGAAATTTGTTGTAATTAATAAAAATTTTCAAATTAAATTTAAATTTAAATTGGAAATAAATTATTACTTTTTTTACTTTATAATTGTCTAATGATTTAATTTTTTAACTCTAAAATACTCTAAGTATATAGATTTAAATGTTAAAATTTTTAAATATTTAAATTTTCAACTATCAAATTTTTAAATTTCCAAATTTTCAAATTTTCAAATTTTTTAATTTTGAAATTTTTGAATATTGAAATTTTCAAACTTTCACACATTCAAATTTTGAAATTTTAAATTTGTATTTTCTTATTATTATTAATCACAATTGTTGTAATTCACAAACTGAAAGATTCCATAATTTTTTTTGTTTGTTATATTTGTGAAGTTATTTTAATTATGTCATAATTTGTCATTTGTCATCAGTCAACTGTCAACTATCATCTATCAACTGACAAATATCACCTGTCACCCGTCAACTGTCATAAGTTATCTGTAAATTGTAAACTGTCAGTTGTCGATCAAACAATCATTCTTTTAAGTTGTCAACCGTGTTGACTTGTTTTAATTATGTCATTTATAATATGTTATTTGTCATCTATCAACTCGCAACTGTCATGGATTATTTATGGATTGTAAACCACCAGCCATGGGCCATAATAATTTTTTCACAATGTCATTTGTGAATTTGTTTCAATTATGACATTTATAATATGTCATTTATCGTCAGTCAACTGTCAACAGTTGACCTGATAGTATTTGACAGTTGACTGTTGACAAATAACGGATTACATGTGATGTCATAGTCTGTTCGTCAAAATGTCATTTGTGAACCTGTTTTAATTATATCCTCTCTAATCAGTCGCTTGTCATCAGTCAACACTCAAATATCATATGTCACCTGTAAACCTCATAAGTTAGCTGTGAATAATAAACTGCCAGTCATTGGCAAAATGTCATTTGTGAATTTGCTTTAATGCTTTAATTTTGTCATTTATAATTTGCCATTTATCAGTCAACTGTTAAATATCATAACAGTTGACAGGTGACAAGCGATATTTGACAGTTGGCAGATGACATTTGACAGTTGGCTGTTGACAAATAATCATTTCTGAAGCTGTTTTCATATTATCATCTCTAATCTGTCGTTCATCATTAACTATTTTAATTATTTATATTGTAATTCTTATTTTAACTATTTAATTATTCTATTGTAATTGTTATTTTGATCAGCAATTGTATTTTAAATGGCTTCCGTAAATAAACATTATTATTATTATTATATAATCTATTATTTATCCTTTGTCATCTCTCAACTGACAACTGTCATAAGTTATTTGTGAGTTGTAAATTGCCAGTTATTGGTCACACAATTTTTGTTTCAAAATGTCAATCGTGTACTCCTTTTAATTATAACAATTATGACATTTAATATGTCATTTGTCATCTGTCAATTGTTAACTGTCATAAATTATTCGTGAAAAGTAATCTGCCAGTCATTGGTCAAACAATCACTTTTATAACTGTCATTTGTTAACAGTCAACTGTCATAAGTTATCTGTGAATTGTAAACTGCTAGTCATTGGCAAAATACCATTTGTGAATTTGTTTTAATTATGTCATTTATCATCAGTCAACTGGCAGATTACTTATGACAGTTGACAAGTGACAAGTGATATTTTACAGTTGACAAATGACATTTGACAATTTACTGATGATAAATTACAGATTATATATGATGTCATAGACATTTTTCAAAATGTCATTTGTGAAGCTGTTTTAATATTGTCATCTTTATCTGTCGTTTGTCATTAGTCAACTCTCAAATGACATCTGCCACCTGTCAAATGTCATAAGTTTTCTGTGAATTGTAAATTGCTATTCATTGGCGATAATCATTTTTTCAAATTGTCATTTATGAAACTGTTTTAATTATGTCATCTCAAACCTGTCATTTCTAAGCAGTCAAGTGCCAACTGTCATAAGTTAACTGTGAATTACTAACTGTCACTCATATTTTAAACAATTATTATTTAAACTTTCATGTGTTGATTAGTTTTTTTTTTCGTTATGTCATCTATAATCTATTATGTATCCGTTGTTATCTGTCAACTGGCAACTGTCATAATGTATTTGTGAATTGTAAATTGCTAGTTATTGGTCACATAATTTTTATTTCAAAATGTCAACCGTGGACTTTTAATTATGACAATTATATCATTTAATATGTCATTTGTCATCTGTCAACTGTTAACTGTCATAAATTATCAGTGAAAAGTAAACTGTCAATCATTGTTCAAACAATCAATTTATTAACTATCTTGTCTGTGGTTATCTGTCAACTGTCATAAGTTATCTGTGAATTGTAAACATCCAGTCATTGGAAAAATGTCATTTGTGCATTTGTTTAAATTTTATCATTTACAATCTGTCATTTATCATAAGTCAACTTTCAAATGTCATAACAGATAACTTATGACAGTTGACAGGTGACAAGTGATATTTGACAGTTTACAGATGACATTTGACAGTTGACTGATGATAAATAGCAGATTATATATGATGTCGTAGACATTTTTTCAAAACGTCATTTGTGAACCTGTTTTAATTATGTTCTCTCTAATATGCCATTTGTCATCTGTCAGCTCTTAAATTTCATCTGCCACTTGTAAACCGCCATAAGTTATCTGCGAATTGTAAACTGCCAGTCATTGGCGATAATCATATTTTCAAAAGATTTAATATGTCATTTGTGACAATCATGTCATTTAATATATTATTTGTCATCTGTCAATTGTTAACTGTCATAAATTATTAGTAAAAGTAAACTGCCAGTCATTGTTCAAATAACCACCTTTTTAACGGTCTTGTCAGTGGTTATCTGTCAACTGTCATAAGTTATCTGTAAATTGTAAACTGTCAGTCATTGGTAAAATGTTATTTATGAATTTCTTTTAATTGTGTCATTTATAATATATCTTTTACTGTTAAATGTCATAACAAATAACTTATGACAGTTGACGGGTGGTAAATGATGTTTGACAATTGACAGATGAAATTTGACAATTGACTGATGACAAATAACAGATTTTATCTGATGTCATAGACATTTTTTCAAAATGTCATTTGTGAAGCTGTTTTAATATTGTCATCTGTAATCTGTCGTTTGTCATCAGTCAACTCTCAAATGTCATCTGCCACCTGTCAACTGTCATAAGTTATCTGTGAATTGTAAACTGTCAGTTATTGGCAAAATGTCATTTGTGAATTTGTTTTAATTGTGTCATTTACGATAAGTCATTTACTGTCAAATGTCATAACAGATAACTTATGACAGTTGACAGGTGGCAAGTGATGTTTGACAGTTGACAAATGACATTTGACAATTGATAATAAATAACAGATTTTATCTGCTATCATAGACATATTTTCAGAAAGTCATTTGTGGTCCTGTTTTAATATTGTCATCTCTAATCTGTCCTTGGTCATCAGTCAACTCATCTGTCACCTGTCAACTATCATAAGTTATCTGTCAATTGTAAATTGCCAATTATTGGTCACATAATATTATTTCAAAATGTCAACTGTAAACTGCTTTTAATTATAACAATTATGTCATTTGTCATCTGTCAACTGTTAACTGTAATAAATTATAAGTGAAAAGTAATCTGCCGAGTCATTAGTCAAACAATAACTTTTCTAACTGTCCGTCATTGGTTATCTGTCAACTGTCATAAATTTTATGTAAATTTTAAACTGCAGGTCATTGGCGATAATTATTTTTTTTAAATGTCATTTGTAATTAAAGATATTATTATATATCTGTCAACTGTCATAAGTTATCTGTGAATTGTAATCTGCCAGTCATTTGTGAATTTATTTTAATCATATTATTTATAATTTGTCATTTATCATCAATCAATGTAAAATGTCATAACAGATAACTTATGACAGTTGACAGGTGACAAGTGATATTTGACAGTTAATAATCAGTCAATTGTTGACAGATGGCATTTGACAATTGACTGATGACAATTAACAATTTTTGTCCTTAAATGCTATAATTTCCAAACTGATAATAAATTATATTCTCCATTTCTCAAATTTTTGTAATTTTAATTATGAAAATTTTAAGTGCTTAGAATAGCAAAATTAGAAATTGTAATCATTTAAAAATTTGAAATTTTAAAAATTTAAATGTTTAAAAAAATTGGAGATTTGTTAGTTTGAAAATTATAAACTTTAAAAACTTGAAAATATGAAAATTTGAAATATTGAAATTCTGAAAATTAAGATTGAAATGATGAAAGTTGGAAATTTGTTAGTTTAAAAATGTGAAAATTAGAAAATTTAAAATATTGAAAATTTGAAAATTTTGAAATTTAAAAAATTTGAAAACAAAGATCATTTAAAAATTTAAAAGTTCAAAAATTGGAAATTTGCTAGTTTGAAAATTTGGAAATTTCAAAATGTAACAAATTTATTTATGTATTTATTTATTTATTAACATTAAAACTTAAATTAATAATTAAAATACAATTACAAAAACACAAATGAGAAATGATATTTTAAATATTTAGGATTAAGAGCAGTTGAGAAAACTAAGAAAATAAGAAAAATAATTAGAATTTAAAAATCAAGAACAATAGAATTTGATAATTAGAGAATTATATGATTAGATAAGTACATATTTAAAGAAACAGATAAAAATAGAATAAAATAATTGTAAAATAAAACTAGAGAAATTAATAATTTTATAAATAAAGTATATGTAACTACAATCTTCAATAAAAATGTTTTCTCTCTCTCTATCAATAAAGATTGGTGAATTTGGAAATTTGATAAGTTGACGATTTGATTATTTAATAACTTCGGAATTGAGAAATATTAAAGAATTTAGGAATTGGGGATTTAAACAATTGAAAACTTAGGAATATTTTATTTCAATTTCAAAATTTTAGAATTTGAAAATAAAGAAAACTTTAGAATTACAAAAATATTAAAGTATAATGTAAATATTTAAGAATTATGGAATTATATAATTAAAAATTTAAAGAACTAAACAATATTAAAAAATTAAAGAATTTAAAAATCTTATAATTCCATACTTTATAAATTTGATGGTTATGGAATTAGAAAATTGATCATTTTAATAATTACGGAAATTTAGAGTTTAAGAATTTATTAAAATTAATTTCTCAATTTAAAAATGTGATCATTTAAGACTAAGAAATTGAAACAAGCTGAAATTTTAAAATTACAGAATAAGAAAAGAATATTCGATCTCAAAAAAATATATAAGATTAGATGATACAATTAAAGTAAACTAGAAAGTTTGAGAATTTGTAATTTAGATTTTAAAAAAAAGATAATTTAATAATTTTAAAATCAAAAATTATATATCCAATTTTTGTTTTAATAATTTATTTGTTAAATTAAAATTAAATTTACCTATAATAATATTTGTGGTTAAAACATAGTCATTTTTTCAATTCAGTGTAAGTATGGATTACCACGTAGTAACGGTCGCAACGATTCTCTTAATTAAATTTACCTATAATTATAATACACTTTATATACATATCTAAATCAACTGAATAATAGCTTCGAAAGAAAATCCACGATGAGTTAGAGTGAAAAGAAAAATTAAAGAAATTAACTTTAATGTTTGTGTCTCCTTTATTCAAATTATAGATTTCTTTTTTCAGTAGGATCTAACTTAAATTATGTTTTAGAAGAGAAACAAAATAATCACTCAATTAATTAATACATTTTCTTAATGCCTAGAAGGTTTCTCAATATCTGCAACTGTTGATATTTACTTCATTTGCAATTTATTCTATTATAGATATTCCAAACTTTGTAAATTTTATAATGCTTAATAATTTGATAGCTCTGAAAAATTATATTGTTTCAGAAGCTTAAATAATTCTATAGACATACGTTATATAGAAATTTGCTTAATATTTTAGAAATTGTACAATATCTACTAATTCTGAAGCTGTTACCATTTGTAGAATTCCTAAACTTTTGAAAATAGAGGTATTATGAGACAGAAGAGAAGAAGAAGAAGAAGCGAACTCTGTCCGTCTCCTCCCTTCAGCTTAAATTTGAGTATATTTTTTTATTTTGTATATATTTTTGTTAGAAATGAGTGCAAAAATATAATAAGAATTCTAGTATTCCCAATAACTTAAAAGTTAAGGTGAATCATCTAAAACAATAAAAATTAAATTATGTTAAAACTCAATAATAAATCACTCTTCAATTGTAACGCACCAATGAGAAACAAAATAATTCGAATATGATCTACGACTGTTCAAAATGTCTGAATTAATAATAATTATTTAATAATTGCCCATACTTTTTGGGTGTTTATCATATGTATTCTAGTTCCTATAAAGAGGGTTAAGGTTGAACAAATTAAAGCTCTTTGTTCACTCGATCATTTTTCAAGTTTACCTTTTGTGAGCGAAAGTGGAGCAGGCGTAACAAAACGACCATTTTTGATGAATTATTTATGCATAGTGATTACCAATAAATTATCAGCAGACAATTTGGGACCAACGGGCCTGAAAGTCTGAGGTCGATCGAATTAAAAACGTTGTCGCAATTTTTTTAATTACATCGAGACGACAACTATTATCTAAAATCTTGCCAATTAAACCATACAGAAATCTATAAACTATTCAGATGATATATTTATAATTTGTTTAATTAATTAAAAATAATATTTAAATTCATATGTTCAATATGGTGATTCAGCATCATATTTTCTTCATTATCCTTTCAAAGAAAGTGTTTGTACAAGTGGAAGGACGCTATATTGTGAACTCTGCACTTTCCATTTGTGATTGAAATTTTTATTGATGTTAATAGATTTTATATGTAATTTTGGAATGTTGTGTGATCATATTGGAATAAATAAATTAGACTAATGAAATTTCTGGTTAAAATATAGTGAATTTAACAATGAATTGTAGTTATATATGGGTTACCACGAAGTAACGGTCGCAGCCATTCTCTTTACTAATCAAATTTTTAATAACATTCTTAGCGAAAACTGCACAATGGTATGATGATAAGGCGTGATTCGAAACAGATCTATAATCGTGAGTTATTTCAAAACCTTTTAATAATAAAGTTATTTACGTACTCAAAGAAATACAGTTAAAAAATCTCGATATGTATATTTATTACTGCAATAAATTACGCCTTTGTTATTTATAATAATAACCGCGTATAAAGTAATAATCAGCAATTAGTACCGTGCATTATATTTAAACACTGTATAACGTGTAAATTGTTACAAAAGGATGTGATGATGTTGTAACGACCAACGCGTACGTACACTTATAATTAGAGCATAACGATCAGAAAGGAAAATATCTATACACCAAGCAGTTTATCGCCTGTAGAGACCATGTATTTATATATACTTAAAAGCCACGCTGTTGTAAATATGTGTCAAGCAAATATCCATCAGGGTTAATGTCAGATGTGCGAACGTCCTGAATTGGAAACTCGTGGGATACCAAACTCAAGTGCGCTAGACGAATTACCCAATGATTTCGTACAGTTGGGTTAAGGTTAAAGATAGGAAATAGTTTAACAATGGATATTCGTTTTTAATGTGTTATATAAATTGCTTAATATTTAATAGTAACACGAAATACTCGTCACAATTAATTAAATTAAATTTACAATTGTTTTCAAAATATTATTCATTCAACTGTGTTGTTTTATTTTAATGTATTATGTATTTTTCATTATGTATCAGCCTCGTGGATTCAATATTTAAAATTTTAATTTTAGAAAATAAGAAACGTGCAAACCACGATCACCGCAACCGGCTGAATTATTTATAACGCGAGAAGAACAAGGTGACCAATGTTGACTAGATTTCGTAACCGGCGCTCTTTTGTAACACTTGAATTGAACACGTCGGTGCGCAATTACCATTAATCTCGGAAAATGAACCGAGACGTTGACTGGCCATCAACTTGGGAAATCCATATGGGTACGCGAATACAGAGTGGAAAAAGGCGGTTTATAAGGAAGTCGGTCGGTGTGATCGCGTGTCCGGTTATTAGTTAATAATTGTTTACGGTAGTTTCACTTGGCGTTTGATTTTTTTTTAAGTTATTGTCCCACCTCAACAATGAAAGAATTCGCGGCTGGTTTGTTGTGAAAGAACGCCGCCGCGGTGTGTAATTTTATTGCAAACTGGGCCAAGAATAATCGTGTTGATTTTTGCATAGTGTGATTGCTCACAAATAATTCTACATGAGTTTAAAAAAATCCCAAATTCATTGATTTTTCTGCAAGCATGGAAATCGAAATTCTTGTCACTTCTCACAATGATTTCTTTTAAAGGTTCTTTACAAAACATTTTATATCAAATCATCAAATAGTTCATTGTTCTTGAAAATTATAAATTCAAGTTTTGGGTCGTAAAATAAATCTCCTAATTTACGTATCCTAAATACATATGCAAATCACTGCAAAGATTAAGGTTTATGGTATGACGGTGTGGTGCAATTAACCAGTAATTGATTTACTCGGTGGTTTACGTTAGCCGATCAAATTCGAAAGTTAGACTTGGCATTCAAAAACGCTATTATGTCGTTCGGAATTTAGGTCTTTACGTATGAATAGAACGACGTTAAGTGGATTTTTCCATTTATTGAAAATAAGTGTAAATATAAAAATTATAAAGCAAGTAGACGTAAAAAAAATATTAAAGAAGAAATTGTAATACAAGTTGATAATTCAGAAATAAATGAAACAAAACAACAAAATTAACTGTTTTATTTACTTTGAATTAGAAGTATAATGCTTTTTCCCAATGATTATCTAACTGATGTAAGTTGATAAAGTTATTATTCATACTTAATAATTGGAGTCTTTTAATTTCAGTAAATTTGTGTCATTAGAGTTCTAATAACGACACACTATTTTTCTGGTAGTATTTCCTGTCTAATTAAACTATGACTTGAGATTTTACAAATAATAGTAAGCTTGTGTCGTAATGTTTCACAAATCTATTACTGCGAAATATTTTTTTTAACATTAACACATAAAAACTAATCACAAGTAATAATAAAAGTAATTTAATTTTACAAAACATTTTTATATTTATATCAGATAACTTATTGATTATAATATACCGTATCTTGGCATTACAAAATATTGAATAGCTCTTTTAAAATACCATTGTCCCATTAATCTAATTCCCAGCATGTAATTGATTGTTTGAGTTGCAAAATTTATGGCCATTATTAAAATGTTGGTAATATCGAGGTAATGTCAATGATCAATAGGCGATTGTGTAAGTTGCCTTAACGTACATAAATGATCGTTTGATAAAATGGCAATTACGTGCGAAATGACACATTATGTTCTTTACCGATCGTTAAATAATCAACGTGAGAAGCTATTGTTTATACAGATAAATATATAGTATATAAATTACTTTTGTAATATTTAAATGAACGAACGTGAATAATTTACGGTGTAATTGCGGTTTTTGGTGAAACAATGATTAATTAGGTGCGACTAATTAATTAGCGATTCGATCAATTAGGTGGCTTTGAAATGTTTTTTTTTTATTATTTAGAGAAAGCGTTGCATTTTGCAAGAAATGCAATAATGACAATGAAATAAAAATAATATTAGTTTATTGTAATCACATTTGTTTCTTGCTGCAAACTTTGCAAAAATTTCTATTGAGGCCGAAAATAAAATAAAAATTCAATCTAAAATTTCTTAAAAATATTGGCAGTCGATTATATTTAATTAATTTTCGGTAATTACAAATATCTATTTAGTAAAATATTATAAAATCACTTCAGAACTTGACTTAGTAAATAGAAAAACAATTGCTATGAAGGTAAAATTTCTTGAGAATATCCAGAAATGTGTATGTTTAATATTTTTTTACTAATTAGAAACTTCACTTCATCAAATTTTGACATAATCACCTTAGAAATTGATTTATGAAGATTATGTGTGAAACACGTTTTCTCTTAAGTAAACTTAATTGAAAAACAATTGCTATCCAGCTAAAATTTCTTAAGAATACCCAGCAAAGTATATATTTAATATATTTTTACTAATTAGTGATATCACTTCAACAAATTTTGATATAATCACCATAGAAATTGAATTATGAACGTTTGTATGTATAAATGTTTTCTCTTAAGAAAAATAGTTGAAAAACAAATGCTATCGAGGTAAAATTTCTTAAGAATATCCAGAAAAGTATATATTAATTAACTTTTTACTAAGTAGAAACATCACATCACTAATTTTTAACATAATCACCTTAGAAATTGACGTATGAACATTTTGTGAAAAACTTGTTTATTCTTAATGAAAACAAAATTGAAAAACAATTGCTATGGAGGTAAATTTGTTTGATAAAATCCATAAGGGTGTATATTTGATAATTTTTTGCTAATTAGAAATATCGCTTCACCAAATTGTGACATAATCACCTTAGAAATTGTTTTCTGTGGAAAACATGTTTTCGCTTAAGGAAAAAAATTGAAAAACAATTGCTATCGCCGTAAAATTTTTTGAGAATATCCATAATGGTGTAAATTTAATATTTTTTTACTAATTAGAAACAAAACTTCATCAAATTTTGACATAATCACCTTAGAAATTGACTTATGAAGATTATGTGTGAAACACGTTTTCTCATAAGGAAATTTAATTGAAAAACAATTTCTATCGAGGAAAAATTTCTTAAGAATACCCAGCAAAGTGTATATTTAATATTTGTTTACTAATTAGTAACATCACTTCAACAAATTTTGATATAATCACCTTAGAAATTGAATTATGAACGTTTGTGTGTATAAATGTTTTCTCTTAAGAAAAATAATTGAAAAACAAATGCTATCGAGGTCAAATTTCTTGAGAATATCCAGAAAAGGGTATATTTAATATTCTTTTACTAAGTAGAAACATCATTTCACCAAATTTTAACCTAATCACCTTAGAAATTGACGTATGAACATTTTGTGAAAAACTTGTTTATTCTTAAGGAAAAAAAATTGAAAAACATTTGCTATGGAGGTAAATTTGTTTGATAAAATCCAGAAGGGTGTATATTTAATATTTTTTTGCTAATTAGAAATATCGCTTCATCAAATTGTGACATAATCACCTTAGAAATTGTTTTCTGTGGAAAACATGTTTTCGCTTAAGGAAAAAAATTGAAAAACAATTGCTATCGCCGTAAAATTTCTTGAGAATATCCATAATGGCGTATATTTAATATTTTTTTACTAATTGGAAACAAAACTTCATCAAATTTTGACATAATAACCTTAGAAATTGACTTATGAAGATTATGTGTGAAACATGTTTTCTCTTAAGTAAAATTAATTGAAAAACAATTGCTATCCAGGTAAAATTTCTTGAGAATACCCAGCAAAGTTTATATTTAATATATTTTTACTAATTAGTGATATCACTTCAACAAATTTTGATATAATCACTTTAGAAATTGAATTATGAACGTTTGTGTGTATAAATGTTTTCTCTTAAGAAAAATAGTTGAAAAACAAATGCTATCGAGGTCAAATTTCTTGAGAATATCCAGAAAAAGGTATGTTTAATATTTTTTACTAAGTAGAAACATCACTTCACCAAAATTTAACATAATCACCTTAGAAATTGACGTATGAACATTTTGTGGAAAACTTGTATATTCTTAAGGAAAAAAAATTGAAAAACATTTGCTATGGAGGTAAATTTGTTTGATAAAATCCAGAAGGGTGTATATTTAATATTTTTTTGCTAATTAGAAATATCGCTTCACCAAATTGTGACATAATCACCTTAGAAATTGTTTTCTGTGGAAAACATGTTTTCGCTTAAGGAAAAAAATTGAAAAACAATTGCTATCGCCGTAAAATTTCTTGAGAATATCCATAATGGTGTATATTTAATATTTTCTTACTAATTAGAAACATCAATTCATCAAATTTTGACATAATCACCTTAGAAATTGACTTATGAAGATTATGTATGAAACACGTTTTCTCTTAAGTAAAATTAATTGAAAAACAATTGCTATCGAGGTAAAATTTCTTGAGAATACCCAGCAAAGTGTATATTTAATATATTTTTAGTAATTAGTAACATCACTTCAACAAATTTTGATATAATCACCTTAGAAATTGAATTATGAACGTTTGTGTGTATAAATGTTTTCTCTTAAGAAAAATAATTGAAAAACAAATGCTATCGAGGTCAAATTTCTTGAGAATATCCAGAAAAAAATATGTTTAATAATTTTTTACTAAGTAGAAACATCACTTCACCAAATTTTAACATAATCACCTTAGAAATTGACGTATGAACATTTTGTGGAAAACTTGTTTATTCTTAAGGAAAAAAAAATTGAAAAACAATTGCTATTGAGGTAATTTTTTTTGGAAATATCTAGAAGGGTGTATATTTAATAATTTTTTGCTAATTAGAAATATCGCTTCATGAAATTGTGACATAATCACCTTAGAAATTGGTTTCTGTGGAAAACATGTTTTCGCTTAAGGAAAAAAATTGAAAAACAATTGCTATCGCCGTAAAATTTCTTAAGAATATCCATAATGGTGTATATTTAATATTTTTTTACTAATTAGAAACAAAACTTCATCAAATTTTAACATAATAACCTTAGAAATTGACTTATGAAGATTATGTGTGAAACATGTTTTCTCTTAAGTAAAATTAATTGAAAAACAATTGCTATCGAGGTAAAATTTCTTGAGAATACCCCGCAAAGTGTATATTTAATATATTTTTACTAATTAGTGATATCACTTCAACAAATTTTGATATAATCACCTTAGAAATTGAATTATGAACGTTTGTGTGTATAAATGTTTTCTCTTAAGAAAAATAGTTGAAAAACAATTGCTATCGAGGTCAAATTTCTTGAGAATATCCAGAAAAGGGTATGTTTAATAATTTTTTACTAAGTAGAAAGAAATTGACGTATGAAAATTTTGTGGAAAACTTGTTTATTCTTAAGGAAAAAAAAAATTGAAAAACAATTGCTATTGAGGTAAAATTTTTTGGTAATATCCAGAAGGGTGTATATTTAATAATTTTTTGCTAATTAGAAACAAAACTTCATCAAATTGTGACATAATCACCTTAGAAATTGTTTTCTGTGGAAAACATGTTTTCGCTTAAGGAAAAAAATTGAAAAACAATTGCTATCGCCGTAAAATTTCTTGTGAATATCCACAATGGTGTATATTTAATAACTTTTTACTAATTAGTAACATCACTTTATCAAATTTTGACATAATAACCTTAGAAATTGACTTATGAAGATTATGTGTGAAACATGTTTTCTCTTGAGTAAAATTAATTTAAAAACAATTGCTATCGAGGTAAAATTTCTTGAGAATATTCATAATAGTGTATATTTAATATTTTTTTCTAATTAGAATCATCACTTCACCAAGTTTTGACATAATCACCTTAGAACTTGACTTATGAACATTCAGCGGTAACATGCTTTCTCTTGAGGAAAAAAATAGAAAAACAATTGCTATCGAGATAATAATTTCTTGAGAATATCCAGAAAAGTGTATATTTATTTT
Organism: Ontholestes murinus; assembly: GCA_963969525.1. NCBI lineage: Eukaryota > Metazoa > Arthropoda > Insecta > Coleoptera > Staphylinidae > Ontholestes > Ontholestes murinus. The sequence continues at coordinate 6,272,373 of OZ018391.1, forward strand.
TTTTTACTAATTTGAATTATTACTTTGATAAATTTTGACATAATCACCTTAGAATTTGACTTATGAACATTCTGTGGAAACCACGTTTTCTCTTAAGGAAAAAAAATTGAAAACAATTGACATTGAGGTAAAAATTTCTTGAGAATATCCAGGAAAGTATATATTTAATATTTTTTTACTAATTAGAATCATCACTTTATAAAATTTTTACATAATCCCCTTAGAAATTGACTTATGAACATTCTGTGGAAAACTTGTTTTCTCTTAAGAAAAAAAAATTAAAAACAATTGCTATCATGGTAATTTTTTTTTTAATAATTCCGAAAAGTGTATATTTAATATTTTTTTACTAAATAAAAACATCACTTCATTAAATTCTGACATAATTATCTTAGAACTTGACTTGTAAACATTTTGTAGAAAGCATGTTTTCTCTTAAGGAAAAAAAATTGAAAAACAATTGCTATCGGTGTAAAATTTCTTGAGGATATCCAAAAAAGTATATATTTAATATTTTTTTACTAATCAGAAAAATCATTTGGCCAAATTTTGACATAAACACCTTAAAACTTGGCTTATGAACATTCTGTGGGAAACATGTTTTCTCTTCAGGGAAGAAAAATAAAAACACTTGCTATCGAGGTAAAATTTCTTGAGAATATCCAGAAAAATGTATTTTTAACAATTTTTTACTAATTAGAAACCTCGCTTTATCAAATTCTGACATTATCATCCTCGAACTTAACTTATAAACATTTTGTGGAAAGCATGTTTTCTCTTAAGAAAAAAAAAATAGAAACCAATTGCTATAGAGGTGAAAATATCCAGAAAAGTGTATATTTTATAATTTTATACTAATTAGAAAAATCATTTAATCAAATTTTGAAATAATCACCTTAGAACTTGACATATGAACATTCTGTGAAAAACATGTTTTCTCTTAAGGAAAAAGATTGAAAAACAATTGATATCGAGGTAAATTTTCTTGAGAATATCCAGAAAAGTATATATTTAATATTTTTTTAATAATTAGAAAAATCATTTGACCAAATTTTGACATAAACACCTTAAAAGTTGACTTATGAACATTTTGTGGGAATCACGTTTTCACTTAAGGGAAAAAAATTTAAAATCACTTGCTATCGAGGTAAAATTTCTTGAGAACATCCATGAAAGTTTATATTTAATATTTTTTTACTAACTAGAAACATCACTTTATCAAATTTTAACATAATCACTGTAGAACTTGATGTATGAACATTCTGTGGAAAACATGTTTTATTTTAATAAAAACAATTGAAAAACAATTGCTATCGAGGTAAAATTTCTTGATAATCTCAAAAATAGTGTATATTTAATATTTTTTTACTAATTAGAAACATCACTTTATCAAATTCTCACATAATCATCTTAGAACTTGACTTATAAACATTTTGTGGAAAACATGTTTTCTCTTAAGGAAAAAAAAATTGAAAAACAATTGCTGTCGATGTAAAATTTTTTGAGAATATCCAGAAAAGTGTATATTTAATAACTTTTTTATTAATAAGAAATACCACTTCATCAAATTCTTACATAATCACCATAGAATTTGACTTATGAACATTCTGTGAAAAACATGTTTTCTCTTAAGGAAAAAATTGAAAAACATTTGCTATCGAGGTAAAATTTCATGAGAATATCTAGAAGAGTGTATATTTAATATAAATTTACTAATTAGAAACATCACTATCAAATTTTGACATAATCAGCTTAGAACTTAACTTATGAGCAATCTGTCGAATATATATTATTATTATTATTGTTATTATTATGAACAAAACATTATGTCTAATATAAAAACAACTGTCTGACTGTTAAGAAACCACTCACCCACCTTTAATAAATATTTAAATAGTATTTGAAACGCTGTTTTCTTTTCCAAAAACATTTACCACAAATGTAGACTGTACTTTAAAGTAAATTATTTGAGCAAACTTCGATAATATAAAAATTACTGGAGGGTAGGATAGAGGCCACCCACCCACCCTACATATACATTTAATATTTAGTTCAAACACTGTTTTTAATTCCTTAAAACATCAACACCAAATACTGCTGTAGTTTTTAGGTAACCAAAATATGTACAGGATTAGAATTTAATGAATATACGTAGAGTGGGTGGGTGGCCTCTATCCCACCCTCCAATCAATTAAACATACGTTTAGATTAATTGAATAATTTTTTGATTATAAAAAAAGTGTTTATTTTTATGAATCCAAAATATATTTTTTTTTTCTAAATGGTTTTCAATCGAGAAATCGCCTCTAATATAAAAATAACTGTATAGTGATTTTATATACAATTTAAATTTAAAAAAATTATCACCCCTAATGCGGGATGAAAATCACCCACCCACCCTTTATATAAAATCAAATTTTGCTTGTTTATTATTATTATTAACTTCAAATTTCGTCTGTAGCTTAAAGTGAATTAATTGAACAATCATCGATAATGTAAAAATTACTGGAGGGTTGGATAGACGCCACCCACCCACCCTACATATAAATTTAAAATTTTAATCAAACATTGTTCTTAATTTCTAAAGGCATTAACAAAAATTGCTGCTGAAGTTTTCAGGTAACCAAAAAGTTTGCAGTGTTAGAACAAGTTATACATATGTAGGGTGGGTGGGTAACCTCTATCCCACCCTCCAATCAATAAATCATACTTTAAATTTTAATAAATATGTTTTTTTTATAAAAAGTTCTTTCCTTTTTTAATCCCAAGAATTGTTTTTTCTAACTAGTTTTCAATTGAATAATCGTCGATAATATAATAAAAACTGGAGGGTGGGATAGAGGCCACCCACCCACCCTACATATATATTTAAATTTTAATTAGAAAATTGTTTTATATTCCTTAAAACAGTGAAAGGTGTTTGTTTTTATGAATCCCAATAATAAATTTTCTACATAGTTTTCTATCGAGATATTACTGCTAATATAATAAAAACTGGAGGGTGGGATAGAGGCCGCCCACCCACCCTACATATATATTAGAAATTTTAATGAAACACTGTTTTTAATTCCTAAAAACATAAACACTAATTGCTGCTGTAGTTTCAGGTAAACAAAAAGCTTGCAGTGTTATTGTAACTAAGTATATGTAGGGTGGGTGGGTGGCCTCTATCCCACTCTCCAATCATAAATCACTCAGTAAATTTGAAGAAATATTTTTTTTATTATTAAAAAAAACTAAATTATCTTTATATTATCTTACAAACTTAGCATTTCTAAAGGGTTTTTCAAAACTTTTTTTAAGTTGTTTGTGTTGATTCTAATTTTAAGATTAATTCTTGAAATTTTTCAATAAAAAAAATCATAGGCATGTGGATAGAGAAGGTCTACTTATTCCACCATTTTATGCAACGTTTTTTGAAGGCAAATTGCAGAATATTTCGTAAATCTAGAACATTTAAAGACAAAATCATTATTTTTTATTGTGCTGTGATGCGAGATTTTGAATCATTTTAAAAGACTAGTTTTTGAAATATTTTTTTAAAATTTCTTACATTTTCCTTCTTGAATATTAATTTAGAGAATCTTTTAATATAACACATCCAAGGCTTTTTGTAGTATATAATCTACTGAAGGCAAACTGTAGAATTCTTCATATTTCCTGAAATAAATATTTAAAATGTATTTATTTGCGAAAGCTTTAAAGTTTACTTGTTTACTTCAATGTTACTGAAATTGTAGCTAAATTTTTTTTGCTATTTTATAAATCCAGAGTTTCTAAAAAAATATTTTTGAATTTTAACCATTTTGTAAGTTTTTAAAGCAACGTTTTAGAATTTTCTTAAAACCAGATTTTCTCCAATTATATAAATCATTAAGATTTTAACTTTTACGTATCTAAAGCTACTTAATATAAATGTTTAAGTCTAAAGAGGTTAAATGCAGTTCCTAGAATTCGTGGAATTATTTATTGAACTTGATCTTAAAGAATTTGATGTTTGACTTTTTAAAAATTTTATGAAACCTTAAGTTTAAGTTTCTATAAATTTTCGAACGAAAATTTTATATAAATTTGACAATTTTAATAACCTAGAATATTTGAAGAAACATATTAATTTTTTTTACTTCTCCTAATGATTGTTTTAAATGTTTCTTATACGTTTTCTAAATTATCTAGGTCTAAACCTTCTAAATTAATATTTCTTGGCTCCAAGTGTTTGATTTTTTATTTTGACAATTTCTTACTTAATTGCAATAAGAAACCTAAGTCTTGCTAAATGACAAAGCCCAAGTCAGAAAAATGAAAGAATTGATTATTGAATTTTCATAGGTAAAATTTAAATTTTTAAAATAAAGAAACCTTATAACTTTACTTAAACCACTTTTTTAAATGAAAGAAAAATTCTTTAAAGTGACAAGCTCATTTAAACACACACGAGTACACAAATAACACAGCGGAAAGACTACGTGGTCGATAGTCAAAAACTACTGTTACTTGGAAAAAAAACTAAATTGCAACTATTGAGAAAAGTTTCAACTTTTTATTCACTAAGGATCAAAACACGTACTAAATTGTATTCACTTTCTTAAATAATATATTTCTACATCAAAACACGTATCAGTTTATCTGATAAAATATATATGGAACACAAAAAGTGCACTACTTTTCTCAATTATGGAGAAGAAAAAAATAAACAAATTTTACGTACAGAAAAAGTGTATAAAAATCAACTTCCGCCTTATGACCCTCGCACGGTTTGTAAACTCGTAATATCAAATAACGCGGCAGTTAACACAGTTAATTATTATTATTAAATGTGGTTTAGCAAAAGTAATGTTCGCGTGTAACCTTAAACCAAATAACAGAGGCAATAAACGTGGACACTGTCGTTTTTTTTTTGTACATCAAGAATTCGGCGGTTTATCGATGAAAGGATCCATTATTACGACCTCGCCGAAATATAATAGTTATTATCAATACAATCAGAAAATTTGATTATTAGATTGAAGTAATTATTTATACTTAAGTGCAGGATATAAGACAAAAGGCCAATTGGAAGACCAATCAGAAATTTTTATTATTAGGTTGAAGTAATTATTTATACAAATGTAAGATGAAAGGCAAAAAGCCAATTGGAAGGCCAATATGTTGTCCTAAAACTAAAGAGTTAACGATGGATCGTACAGAATATACAATGATAAATATATGTACTTCCTATAAATCACTATGCCTATATAAAAATGCAAATTCTTCAGTTAATTATTATGTGGCAATTACCGACAATGTTTACTTCCTTCCAGGTGCAATCAACAAAGCAACAATTGACGCAAGAATGGCAACTAATGAGCAGTTGCACACATTCGGTTTTTTTCTTTATTATTTCGATGACGTACCGAGATTATAACAATTTGGTATGGTGATACTCGAAACAATTGACGGTTATGCGATGTAAACATCTCCGTAATTTAATGAATGATTGTTACGTCTGCTCGGTGTATTCGGGAAATTCCTGCAAATGTACTTTTTCGTCCAAACATTAACAATAATAAGCACATTGTGCCGTAGGTGTTTTTTTTTAAACAACGGATGTTATGTTAAAACGGATATTTGTTGGGAACTCCAGAGGTATGTATTTTTTATTGGTATTAATTATACGAACGGTAATAAGAACACTAAGGTTTTTAATATGGATTACCACATAATGATGGAGTTTATTATTAGTTATTATATAAATTGATAACTTGTTTACCTGTTTTTCTCGTAAGGTTTTTATATATTATTTCACGTTTTGATTATATAGGTTAAAAAAATTGTAAGAAAGGTTAATCCGTTAATAAATATTAATATCAGGCTGAAAGACCATGGGAAGAAGAAGAAGGTAATAAATATAAATATATCTTCAGAACATTGAAACTCTTGTAAAAACACTGTTTTATCCTTTCTTCACCAGCACTCAAAATATATATCTAAGCATAGAAATTAAGTGTGAAGATACAACAGTTTTATTTATATTGATATGATATACTCTTTATAAAACCAAAAAAAAACATCGATTGAAACTTTTCATACTAAAATCTATAAATTTATACATAGTAAGCATTTTTATGTATATTTATTTTGAGTTAAAATATTTACATTAAAAATCTTTTTTTTTTTAAATATGCACATTCAACTTATGTAATATTTCTCTTCCCACTCGCTTGTGTAAACTATAGACTTTTTTTTCTAGTTCCATGCGTAATTTATGCACCATTAAAGTTTATGTTAATCCAGCCCGACAATTAGCTGGAGAATTAAACAAACAAATTTGTGGGAACCGCATTGTGTTTATTAATACGCCATTATGTAAACGCTTTTGATTTATTGACACAATTACATCACATTAAATTCAGGATGATTAATATTCGCACACGAGCACTAATTATATAAAAAACAATTACAAAATAGTTCTATTAAATATTAATTTTGTGTCTACAAAAAAATGTTAAAATGTCTAATACTAATCATTTGCTAATTAACCAGTAAAAATAAACCATACTGAGTTGAAATTATTGAGCAATTTCTCTTCTAGATTTTTATAATTTTCTATCATTTTTTTCTCGATTGTTTTTACAATATTACATTTTTCTAAAGATAAGTTTCACAAATATTTCTTACGAATTTTCAAAAACTTTGAGACTATTTCTAGAATTTATTATATTTTCTCTTCCATTTTTCATTTTTTTAAACACTTTCTACTTTCTCTATCTTCTCAGAAGTAAAAAAACACAACATTTTTTTAAAGTTGCAAAAATTCTCAAGAAAATTCGTCAACAGTTTTATAACTTCTATTCTTTAAGAACATTTTTTTAGCAATTATTTCTCTAATTTTCTTAAATTTTTTAGTTTTACAATTTTCCTGCAATTTTTTGCATTTTCGTTCTATTTTATGAAAATATTTTAATTTTATTATTTTTAAAACCCCTGTTACAATTCCCAGAATTTCATGAAATTTTAATCTCTATTTTGGTCACTTTTTTATTGCTTCAAAGGTGATTTAATGTTCTAAAGATTCTAAAGATTTTGATTATTTAGAAGATTCTGAATATTCGAAAAAAAAAAAAGTTTCCAACGTTTTTAAAAATGGTTGAGTGTTCTAAAAGAAATTTCTAAAAATTCAAATTCTAAAGATTTAGGAAAATGAAAATCTTAAAAAAATAAATAAAGATTCTATATATTCTAAAAGTTCTAAAGATGCGAATATGTTTAATAAAGTTGTTAGAAGATTCTAGAGGACTTCCTGAAAAACTTCCTGAAGATCTGAAAATTCTAGTTGTTCTAAAGATTTCATGTATTTTAAAATTCCTAAAGAATCAAAAGTATTTAAACATGTTTGAAGAGTCTAATTTTTTTACATATTCTAAAGAAATTTTAAATTAAATATTTTAGAGATATAAAAATTATTTGAAAGATTGATTCTATATATTCTAAAAATTCTGAAAATTCCAAAATGTTTGAAGATTCTATAGATTTTTTCCATACATTCTAAGGATTTTCAATTTTAAAGATTTTTGGAGTTTCTGAAGATATTCGAAAAGTTTTAATGTTTCCAATTTAAAAAAGTGAAAAACTATTGATTTTTATATTTCTATAATTTTTTTATGTACTTAAACAATCGAATAAATATCTTTAAAAACATATTTCTTCGAATGTTTAAGTACATAAAAAGTTTATAGAAATATAAAAATCAATAGTTTTTCACTTTTTTTTTAATTTCATTCAATCATTTATTGGTAATGCCCATGTAGTGTACATTTAGCGATAAAAAACAAGTGATAAAAGTGCCAAACTATTGATTTTTACATTTTTTCTATATATTCTAAATATTTAAAAAGTATATGTTTTAAAGATAAAAAAATTATAATTATATATATTCTTAATGTTTTAAAGTTTCCAATAATTTTAAATAATTTTTAGATTACTATTCTAAAGATTTTTGTCTCTATATTGTAAAGATTTTAAAAATTAAAGCTTACAAAGATTCCGAAAATTCTAACTGTTAAAATCTATATATTTGTAAAGTTGTAAAGCTTCTAATGTGTTTTAAGATTAATTATTTAAAGGATTCTATATATTTTAAAAGTTCTAAAGCTTCTAATGTGTTTAAAAATGTTTGAAGATTCTAGAGATTTCAAGGACTTTAAATATTAAACATTTCTAAAAATCCTTTAAAATCTTTAAACATTGTTAATAGCTTTGGAATATTTAGAACTTTAAAATATATAGAATATCTTGATTAACAATAATTATCAAAATCTTTGAAGATTGCAGTTATTTAAGAAATTTTATATATTCTAAAATTTCTAAAGATACCAAAGTTTGTAGAAATATTTGAAGATTTTAAAGATTGTTTCTGTATATTCTACAGATTTTAAATATTAAAGACTAAAGAGTTTGAAAATTGTAATTATTTTGAGGATTCTAATATTTTAAAAGTTTTCTAATGTTTTTAAAAATGTTTGAAGATTTCAACTTTTAAATATATAAAAATTCTGATGATTTTATATATTCTAAAAAATCTAAAGATTACAATGTTTTTAAAGATGTTTGAAGATTCCAACGTTTTTTTTTAATATATATTCTAAAAAGATTTTCAAGATTCTAAAGATATTCAAAAAGTTTGAAAGTCTTCAATGTTGTTAAAGATGAATAAATAATAAATGTTTTCTATATATTCTCAAAGTTAAATATTTCTTGTCTGTATATTCTAAAGGTTTTAAAAATTAAATATTCTAGAATTCTGAACATTCTAATTATTCTATTCTAAAGATTCAAACGTTTTAAAGATTTTTCCTATATATTCTAAAGATTCTAAAAGTTCTAATTATTTAGGAGATTCTGAATATTCCAATGTTTTTAAAAATGGTTGAGTATTCTAAAAGAAATTTCTAAAAAAATTCAAATTTTAAAGATTTAAGAAAATGAAAATTAAATATATTATAAAAGTTCTAAAGATGCGAATGTGTTTATTAAAGATGTTTGAAGATTCTAGAGATTTCAAGTACTTCCAAAGTTAAAGATAAAAATATTCTGAAAATTCTAGTTGTTTTTAAAAAATTTTAAGTGTTGTAAAAATTAAAATTCTAAAAAATTTAAAGAATTAAAGATTCTGAATATTCTAAGGATTCTGAAAGTTCTAATTATTTAGAAGATTTTGTATATTCGAAATGTTTTTAAAAATGTTTGAGTATTCTAAAAGAAATTTTTAATTATTCAAATTCAAAAGATTTAAGAAAATAAAGATCTTAAAGAAATAGAGTTTCGAAATATTCTAAAGATTCTATATATTCTAAAAGTTTTAAAGATGTGAATGTTTTTGAGATATTTAATGATTCTAAAGATTATTTAAAGAATATTTTAATATTCTAGACTGGTTTTTATAAGATTACAATTGATTTTTTATTAATATATTCTTTTTGAGCAGGATTTGTTTTACATTTTACTTTTTTCGATTTTCTTTTGCTTGTTGTAAGTTAAATATTTTGTGTTTCGATTTTTTACAATATTTCTGCATTATCCTAGCGTACTCTTGACCTACCCCACGACATTATTGCTTAAGCTAGCGTACTCCCGACCTACCCTAATATAGTGTATATTGAACTGGCGTACTCCTGACCTACCCTAACAAATTATACATTAGCATAGGGCAAGTTTACGCTAAATCAATACAAAATGCTGCTTTTGCAGTGAACCAAAATTGCTCGATTTAAATGTGGTAGGTCAGGGTTATTCCAGGTCAACGTAGAGTTTATTGTGGTAGGTCAAGAGTACGCTAGATTAAACAATGATTTAAGTAAGTCAGAAGTACCATAAGTTATTGCAGATATTTTGTAAGTAAAAGGAACTGCAATAAAATTAACTTACAACAATTCTCTGAAGCAATTTGAAGATTGGTTACTGAAAAATTCTGATTAAATAGAGCAACAAAAACATCTTGAAAAATCAGATTGTAGCTTGAAATTATAGAAATTTCGAAGGAGTGGTTTTAAATTGAAATCAAACAAAGTTAGTAGTTGTTAGAAGTTCGTAGAATAATGGAATAGAAAAATGCCGTTCAATTAGAGAAAAATTCTAGAATCAATGACCAAAATTCTAAGAATCGATAAGAAAAAAATGCTAAACAAATCTAAAAATGTATACGAAAGATTGCTTAACTATTCTAGAACTCTCGTAGTATATTCTCATACTTTGAAAGAGAAATTAGTGACACTACCATAAGATAAAGCAGGAAATAGTGGAATAGCTTTAAAAAAATGAAAGGAAAATATTTTCCAGAATTCTAGAATGACAAATACGTTTTTTCCTTTCATTTTTTGATGCTATTATTTCGTTTTACATCTTAATTGGAAAATATCTATTTCGAAAATTGCTTCTAGAACTATTAAAATAAAATTTTAGCAATTAAAAAAATTAGTTAATAATTCTGGGAAAAAATGAGAGATATTTTATGAAAAATTTAGAACAATCGAAGGAAATTATAGAAATTTGTTAAAAATTATGCTGTAAAATTCTAGAAGTATGGAAAATAATTGCTTAGCTCTTCTAGAGTCTTCCTCGAAGCATATTCGTATAATTTGAAAAATTTTGATTAGATAGATCAAAAAATAGTAAAAATACGTTGAAAAAAATTTCAGAAGCTTTGGAAAGCAATCGCATTTTTTTTCTAAAAATTAGAAGGAAAATGGCTAAAAAATGTCAATAACAAAAAGTAATTAATGGTTGATAAATTAAAGAAGAAAAAATATGAAAAACTACAAACAATCTTCAAAATAGATTGCTGAAAAACTTTGATAAAATAAAGCAAAACATGGTGGAGAAATTTTATAATATAGAGGAGAAATTGCTGGACAATTGTAAAACCAGAGCAAATTTTAAGAGATTTTGAAGACCATCAAGTCAAACATTTTATAATGGAAGAAAACCTGATAAAAAAACTTTTCTAAAATAAAAAAGAGATGAAGGAAAATTCATAAAATTAAAGAAGTTGTTAAAACATTCTGGAACTCACAAAGAAAATTTATAGAAAAAAAATTGCTGGAAACTTCTAGATATATAGAAGAAATATTTCTTGACTATTCTAGAACTCTCGAAGAAAATATTTGCTATTTGGAAGATAAATTAATAGGAAAATATATATTGAATTAATGAAACTCCATAATATATTGAATTTTTAATCTGAAAAACCATTTTTAAGAACTGAGTGCAATATTTTCTACACGCAAACAAAATTCTGGCCTCAAAAACAAATTGTTAGAATTCTGGAAGTACAGTTGTATAAAAATTCTTTATTTAAAAATGTAAGAGATAAAATTAATAACAAAATGTTTAAAAGTTCTAAAATTCCTAAAGAGATTTTACTTGAAAATTCCTAACATATTAGAAGAACACGTTAGGCATCTGAACTAGAAATTGGTTCATAATTTCAGAAATTATGCTGGAAAATTCTAGAATCCACGTAAAGAAAATTGTTAGATATTATTAAAATTTTAAAAGAACAAAAGTTTGACAAAATGTAAAAAATGACGCAGGAAAATTTAAAAAATCAAGAAGTAAATTTACTGGAAGTACTCGAAAAAATTTTTAGGAATCAAAAGGAAAAAAATAATTGTTCAGTTCTAGAATTCTTCGAAAAAATCTCAATGAAATCGAAAAATCTGTAACAGAAATGTGGAAAACACTTAAATTTGTGCTATAAAATTCCAAAAATTCCAGAAATTAAAAAAATATATATAAAATAAAGAAAAGTTTAACAATCTAAAAAATTTTACATAATAAAAAAGTTTTGAACAAAAACTGCTGGAGAATTTAAGAAAACTAAAAGAAACGTTTTAGGAAAGAAATAAAAAAATGTTGTGAATTTCTAGAATCCTCTCAAAACAATATGCAAATTACAATTTTAAATATCTTGAATATTGTACACACTGAAACAAAATTCTAGAAAACTTGCTTTGTATTTTTTAAAGAATTCTAGAAATTTTAAACAATTTCTCTTGAAGGTATTTAGTTTTTTTTATTTTCTTCAGTTTTCAATTTTTAAGAATTTCTTGTTTATATTATCAAGAAGTTTCACAAATTACCTAAAATTGTGTGTGACTATCTGAGACTAAGGACTAAGGAAATTGAAAATGCTAGAAATTGCTTCGATGTTCAAAAAATCTAAAAGTAAATACGAATGAAATTCTACAACTCTTTCAGAATATTCGCGGAACTTTTGATACGAAATTCAACTCAAAAGAACTCAAAAGAAATTACTGAAGAATTGTAAAAATCAGGGAAAAAATTATATGGTCGTACATATTAGCGACTCTATCACATTCAATATTTTTACATATTTTTGGAGGTTCTGGAAGTTTTCTCTTTAGATTATGAACGTTTTTCCAGGATTTTCCCCAAACGTCGAAAATTTTTCACAATTTCTTACTCTGAACAAATTTTCTTCTAGAATTTTACAGTTTTGTAAATAAATTATAATTAATGTTTTGAAATATTTTGGGAATATTTTTTTATTTCGTGAGATTCTTTATGAATTTCTTTGCTTACTTTTTTCGATGATTCTAGAATTTTCAAAAAACTTTTCTTTCTTTCTTTCAGATGTTTTGAATTTTTCTTTGAAAATTTTAGAATGATTATAAATTATTGTTATTCTATACTTTTTCGTTTGTGGAATTTGGTAAAAATTTTCTTTAACAGTTCAGTAGTTTTGTAAATAAATTATAGTTTTTTTATATTTCAGGAATATTTTATCATGAGATTTTTATGAATTTATTTGCAAGTATTTTTCTTTTTCAATGATTCTAGTAATTTCAAAAAACACTTCTTCCGGATATTTTGAATTTAGCTTTCAAAATTTTATAAAAATTCTAAAATTATCGTTATTCCAGATTTTCTCGTTTAAGAAATTTGCTAAAAACTTTCTTTGGCAATTCAAGAATATTTCAGAATTTTTCTTTGAGGGTTATATTATTTTAATTTATATTTTATTAAATGTGTTAATGAATTTGTTTTCTTTGTATTTTCTTTAAGAATTCTAAAAATATTTAACAATTTATCTTCTGGATATTTAAATTTATGTAATTGTTTTTTACTTGACTTTTTTTAATTTTTCTTTTGCATTTTAGAAACGTTTCCTTAATTTTGTGAAAATTTTTAATAAATTTAGCTTAAAAAAATTTCTCTTCCTCGAGAAGTTGTTTCAAAGTTTTTTTTTTTAAATTTTTTTCTTCAATATTTCAGAAACATTTCCTCAATTTGTTATATTATTATAATTCAGTTTTTGAAAATTTTAGAGAATCATTTTTTTTCTTAGCAAAAATTTTTCTATGAAATTTCTTTCCTTTCATATGTTTTGAATTGTTCTTCCAAAACTTTAGAATTTTTAATAATTTTCGTAATTCCAGATTTTCTTGTTATAAATAATTTGAGGAATTTGCTAAAAACTTTCTTTAACAGTTCAAGAATTTTTCTTTAAGGAATTAGAAATTTCCAAAAAGTTTTCGCAATTTTTAATATTATTATAATTTATATTTTATTAAATTTGTTCAGGAAATTCCCATCTTTGTGTTTTCTTTGGGGATTCTAGAAATCTTAAATAATTTCCCTTTTAGGTATATAGTTTTTTTTTTAATTTCTTTCATATGTTTTTAAGTTTTCTGTCAAAACATTAGAATTTCTTGTTATAAATAATGAAAAAGTTTGAGGAATTTGCTCAAAATTTTCTTTACCGTTCAAGAATATTATTTAAGAATTTTAGGGTTTAGAAATTTCCAAAAAGTTTTCGCAATTTATAATTTTTTTTTTTAAATTTATGTCTTATTAAATTTCTTCATGAATTTCACATCTTTGTCTTTTCTTTAAGGATTCTTCGACAATTTCTCTTCTACATATACAGGGTGTACAATTTAAGTGAAGACATTGAAATATCTCGAAAACTACACATCGAATAAAAAAAATTATAATTAAAATGTGTTCGCCTCGGAGGGGGTCATCTAATGATACGCAACTCGACCCCCTACCCTCAACCCATTAGGGGGTAGGGGGTGAGAAATAGAAAAGTTAAATAGGACCCCCTATTTTTTTGTACGGATTTAAATACTCCGGGAAAAAATAAGAAAGTTTTATCTAAAAATCAGATTTTTTTACTTGTTCTTATAATAATATATAATCTATTAATAATTTTTTATTGACAAATTGACATGATAACAAACTAATTATACTAAATCATGCCGAAACAAAAAATTATTTATATGAATAATAGATATATTGATTTTCGTAATTCCAGTTATTTCACCTCGAGCTAAATAAGCTAGACAAAAGTTTTATTTCGGAAATTAACATAGTGTAATAAAATTAAAACACCATATAATCATTGTTTATGTAAAAAACCGTTTATTACTTTGCAAATACCTAAAATAATAATAAATAAATAAACTTTTTGGTGTAATTAGTTATTTCATTTAAATAACGACTGAAATGATAATAAATCATGTTATATATTTATATATAAATATGTTTATGGATATGTATGCACACAATTGTTACAATTTGATTCGATTGGTTAATTTAATATAGTCATTATTGATTATAAATAAAACACGCCTTCTATTAATTGCATTTTTTTTTAACTAGCTAAACCTGTTATTACTGGGGAAAAAACTTTTTAGTTTTATTTTATCTATATCATCTATTTTTCTGCAACCTCTACATAGATATATTTTATTATAATAATTAGAAAAACGCAATTCTAATTATTAACAACTACAACATAAAGCACTTTATATTTTATCATTTTATTCTGGCTTAATTTTGTTAGTATATCACTGTCATCGACCATGGGTCCCTTTATCCACTTTCATCTTATCAATTTGATTTGATTATTACATACATTTTTACACGTATAGGTAAATATACAGAAATAAATTGTAATTGTTTAATTTTAATTTTGAAAAAAATAATTAATTAAATATTACCTTTCTTCCCGTGTTAAATTTTCTAGTTCAGGTACCCAGCACCAGTGTTGTTCCGGACTCAGGGTGATGAAGATCTGCGTGAAGTACACCCAAGCGACGAAAAACGCGAACGGTATCATCATGAAGAAGAGCAGAATCTGGTATTTACCGAATTCCCCAATATGCGGCAGCAGATCATCAAACTCGAACTCTTCATCATTACCCTTGTTACCGGCTGCACCCTTTTTATTATTATCACCGGTGTCCTCAACGAAACCACCGTTGGCATAGCCGCTGTTAGACTTGCCGCCAACGATCAAACCAGTAGGCTGCACGTGCTCCAGGTTACTCTCCTTGGCGGTGGTGTCCGCAACGGGGTACGTCTCCTGTGGTGGCATCTTTGTAGAATTCGCGGCGATAAATATTAATATTAATTATTTTTTTCAACACCACACTAAATAACACATCCACTGATTGTTTTTACTTAGTCTTGATGGTATACTAGGGTGCGCGTTTTGATATTTAAAAAAAAAGTCGGTTAGGCTAAGCCTCAAGTGCAGAGGTAAATCCTAACCAGAGGATTGTTTAGTGACTAAAGCCAATGACAGACGGCGCGCCGTTTTTATATCTAATGTTAAAGGCCGAACTTCGCCTTGAAATTCCCTTCCCCCCATTCAATAATATTCGGTATCGCTCGGTTTTATCTTTTAATCCTTCCGACCGTTTTGTTCCGTCTACAGCTACAGGTCCTTTGATCGATTCGGGATATTATTATTATTATTATCATTATCTAATGACAGTAATTACAACTGTAAAACAAGCGGTTACGTTTGTAACGCTCAAACGCGCGCGAAATTAAATTGTTGAAATAGAGCAAGACTCGTATTATTGTCATTGTTTACACGAAAAAAAGGTGGAGTTCCATGAATTGGACTTAGTAAAATATTCATGTTATATTCATGTATAAGCTGGACATGTGATAACAGAAATTGAAGTTGTGGTTGACATAGTGACCTACATTTTTTATTAATAACTGATACAACCAATTTCGTTACCATTAATGTAAGAAAAAATATATTAGGCTACTTTATTATAAGCATAAATAGAATTTACCATAAGCTCGATGAGACTTTAAAACGAATCTATGTAAATATCTAAAAACAAAAACAAGTAAAAATTTAAAAAAAAATAGATTAAGTATTCCATAAGTTTTAAAAAAATTGACCTCAATACCTGTGCCTATGTTTTTCTTAATTAAGGAACAATAGAAACATTACAATATTTATATAAGTCATAAAAATTTGAAATCTTTAAAATATATAGAGAAAATCTTTAGAATCTTTAAATATCTCGAAAACATTCACACCTATACAACTTTTCGAATATATAGAATCTTTAGAATATTTAGAAACTCTATTTCTTTAAGATCTTCATTTTCTTAAATCTTTAGAATTTGAATATTTAATATATTCTTTTAAAATACTCAAACATTTTTAAAAACATTGAAAACGTTCAAACATTTCGAATATCCAGAATCTTCTAAATAATTAGAACTTTCAGAATTATTAGAACCTTTATTTCTTCAAGATCTTCATTTTCTTAAAATTTTAGAAATTTCTTTTACAACATATAAACATTCTTAAAAAAGAACTAGAATTTTCATAATCTTTTTATCTTTAACTTTGGAAGTCGCAAGTTGTAACCTCTAGAAGTCTTCAAACATCCTTAATAAACACATTCGCATATTTAGAACTTTTATAATATATTTATTTCTTTAAATCTTCATATTCTTAAATCTTTAGAATTTGAATTTTTAGAAATTTCTTTTAGAATACTCAACCATTTTTAAAAACATTGGAATATACAGAATCTTCTAAATAATTACAACCTTCAGAATCTTTAGAATATATAGGAAACATTAAAACACCTTTAAAACTTTGGATTCTTTAGAACCTACAGAATGACTAGAATCTTTTGAATTATTAGAATGTTCAGAATTCTAAATTCTTTAATTTTTAAAATCTATAGAATATACAGACAAGAAATACTTAACTTTGAAAAATATCTTTAAAAATAATTGATACTGGTAGAACTACACTCTTGATGGAACGAGATATATAAATTCAATGGGGTAAAACACTTATTAAGTTCCATAATATTTTTATTTTCAAAAATATTATGGAACTTAACAAGTGTTTTACCCCATTGAATTTATTTATCTTTAAAAACATTAAAAACTTTCAAACTTTTTGAATATCTTTAGAACCTCCAAAATCTTTTTAGAATATACAGAAAAATATCTTTGGAATCTTCAGTCATCTTTAAAAACATTAGAATCTTTAGAACTTTTAGAATATATAAAATCTTTGGAATAACTTTTTATATATCTTTAAAATCTCCAAAATCTTTTTAGAATGTATAGAAATAAATCTTTGGAATCTTCAAACATCTTTAAAAAAACATTGGAATCTTTAGAACTTTTTAAATATATAGAATCTTCAGAATTTTTATTTCTTTAAAATCTTGAACTTTTAAAGTTAAAATCTTTAGAATCTTAAAACATTTTTAAACACATCAGAAGCTTTATAGTTTTTAAAATATAGAGAATCCTTTAAGTAATTAGAATTTTTAATCTTTAATATTTAAAATCTTTAGAATATATAGAAAAATCTTTAGAATCTCCAAATATCTTTACAAAATTTGGAATCTTGTGAACTTTTGGAATACATGCATAGAATTTTTTGAACAACTATAATCTTCAAAAATCTTTAATTTTAAAGTCTTTAATTTTTTAATTGGAATCATCGAATCTTCAAATATATAATATTGTATAATTTGAATTTTCGGAAACTTTAATCTTAAATCAGAAAATACATACAAAAATTTTTAGAATCATCGAAATTATTTAAAAGTATTGAAATTTTTTTTTAGCACTTTTAGAACATATAGAATCTTTGGAATAACTAGAATCTTCAGAAGATTCACATTTTTAAAATCTTTAACTTTGAAGTCTTGAGAATCTTCAAACATCTTTAAATACACAAAAAGGTTTCAAACTTTGAAAATATATAGAATCTTTTAAATAATTAGAATCACTATTTTTAAAATCTTTAAAATATATTGAAAAAATCTATAGAATCTTCAGACATTTTTAAAAACATTTGAATCTTTATAACTTTGGAACTGTTCAAATAGTTAATATTATTCAAATAGAATAGAAATATAAATATAATTTCTAAAAAATTTCAAATTTGTAGAATCTATAAATTATTAGAATCTTCCGAATAGTTAGAATTTTCAGAATCTTTGAAATATATAGAAATATCTTTAGAATAAATAACATATATATATATATATATATACACATTAAATTCTTAAGAACTTTTAAATATATAGATTTTTTAGAATAATTAGAATCTTTATATCTTTAAAATCTTTAATATTCATAATTTTTTAAATATTTTGCATCTCTAGAACTTTTAAAATATATAGAATCTTTAGATAAATTTATATTTTTATATCTTTAAAATCTTTAGAATATATAGAAACTTCAAACATCCTTTAACTAATTAGAATTTTTTAGAATCTTTAAAATCTATAATTTTTAATATCTTTACAATATATAAAAAATCTTGAGGATCTTCAAAAATCTTTAAAACAGTAGAAGCTTTAGAACTTTTAAAATATATAGGATCATTTAAATAATTAGAATTTTCAGAATCTTTAGTCTTTTATAAATTTTCGTAAATGAAATACGATAACACTTTCAAATATTTATTTTGCGTTCTCGACAATTGTTTCGATACACTGTATCTTTTTCAGGCGAAGAAATAGAATATGAACTTTCAACAACTAACAGCCTCAACGATTCAGTTATTTAGTCTTTTATATTCAAAATCTGTAGAAAATATAGAAAACATATTTAGAATCTTCAAACATCTTTACATTTTTTGGAATCTTTAGAACTTTCAGAATATATAGAATTTATTGAAAAACTAGAATCAAAATTTTTAAATCTTTAATTTTAATGCAGTTAAAGTCTTTAGAATCTTCAAACAGTTTTAAGTGCATTTGAATCTTTAGAACTGTTTAAATATCTATATATTCTTTTGAATAATTAGAATTTTCGGAAGTTTTTAAATCTTTAATTTAAAATCAGAATATATAGACAAAAATCTTTAGAATCCTCAAAAATATTGAAAACATTGAAATCTTTAGAACTTTTAGAATATATAGAATTTTTGGAATAACTAGAATCAGTAACCCTGTATAAAATTTAAAATTTTTTTAAATCTTTAGACTATATTTAAAAAAAAATGTATTGATTATTTAAACATTAAAAACTTTCTTTAAAATCTGCAAAATCTTTAGTTTTGAAAATCTTTAGAATATATAGAAAACAATTTTTGGGAATCTTCAAACATCTTTAAAATCATTGAAATCTTTAGAACTTTTAGAATATATAGAATCATTGGAATAACTGGAATTTTCAGAATTTTTATATCTTTCAAATCTTGAACCTTAAAGTTGAAATCTTTAGAGTCATCAAACTAGAAGTTTTAGAAATTTTAAAATATATATAAAATATATCTTTTTAAGTAATTAGAATCTTCAGTATTTAATTTTTAAAATCTTTAGAATATATAGAAAACACCATTAGAACATTCAAACATCTTTAAAACCTTTGGAAAGTTTGAAGTTCTTGAAATCTCTAGAATCTTCAAACATCTTTAAACATATTAGAAATATACAGATTCTTTTGAATAATTAGAATTTTCCGAATTTTTTAAATCTTTAATTTTTAAAATCTTTAGAAAATATAGACAACAATCTTTAGAATCTTTAAAACTATTTATATTTATTGTAACCTTTAGAACATTTAGAATATATAAAAAAAATTGTAATATTAAGAATTTTTATATCTTTAAAATCCATTTTGCATCTCTAGAATATATAGAAAAAAAATTAAATCTTTAAAGATCTTTAAAAACATTGGAAGCTACAAAACTTTTCGAATATCTTCTGTATCTCCAAAAATTTTTGAAGAACATTAGATTATTAGAATTTACGGAAAAAAAACTTTAGAGTCTTCAAACCTTTAAAAACTTTTAAATCTTTAGAACTTTTAGAATCTATAGAATCTCTCAAATAATTAGAATTTTTACTTCTTTAAAATCTTTAATTCTAAAAATCTTTAGAATACCTAGAAAAATATCTTTAAGCTCATCAACCATCTTTAAAAACATTAGAATCTTTAGAACTTTTAAAACATATAAAATCTTTGGAACAACTAGAGTTTTCAAAATCTTTATATATTTAACTTTTCATGCCCTTGAAATCAAAAATATTTAAAATTATTGGAATCTTTATATTTTATATTATATATTTATATTATATTATTTTTTATATTTAGAATATATAGATAAAAATTTTAGAATCTTCAAACATCTTAAAAAAACATCGGAAGCTTCAAAACTTTTCGAATATCTTCAAAATCTACAAAAGTCATTAAAATTTGAAGAAAACAATTCTTTAGAATCTTCAAATCTTTAAAAACTTTAGAATATTTAGAACTTTTAGAATATATAAAATATTTCAAATAATTTAAATTTTTAGATCTTTAAACTCTTCAATTTTAGAAATATATAGAATATGAATCTTTAGACTCTGCAAACATATTCAAAAACATTAAAAACTTTAGAATTTTTAAAATGTATAAAATCTTTAGAATTTTCAGAATCCTTATATCTTTAACTTTTGAAGACCTTAAAATCTCTACAATCTTCAAACATTAGAAGCTTTAGAACTTTCCAAATATATAGATTTTGTAAATAACTATAATTTTCGGAATCTTTAATTTTTTAAATCTTTAGAATATATAGACAAAACTCTTTAGAATCTTATTTAAAAAAATAATTCAAATTATCAGAATCTTCAAAACATTTAGAATATATAGAATCTTTGAGATAATTAGAATTTTCATATATTTAAAATCTACATTTTTAAAATTTAGAATATATAGACAAACATTTTAGAATCCTTAAACATTGGAAGCTTCAAAACTTTTCGAATTTCTTCAGAATCTCAAAAAATCTTTAAATATGAAAATCATTAGATAGAAATAGAAAAAGCATCTTTAGAAACTTTAGTATCTTTGAACTTCTAGTATATACTCGTATAAAATCTTTTAAATAATAAAAAAATATATATCTTTGAAATCTTTAATTTTGAAAATCTTTAGAATATGTAGAAAAAATCATTAATAATAATAATAATGTTTATCTTTAAAATCTTTAGAATTTAAAATATTATCTTTGGAAAAACTAGAATTTTCAAAATCTTCATATTTTGAAGTCCTATGAAATCTATAGAATCTTTAAACACATTAGAAGATTAAAAACTTTCAAATATATAATTTTTATGAATAATTTGAATTTGAATCTTTTAAAGCTTTAATTCTTAAAGTTTTTAGATTATATAAGCAAAAAAAACTTATATTCCATATATTTAGAATATATAGAAAAAAAATTAGAATCGTCAAAAACCTTTAAAATCATTCGAAGCTTCAAAACTAAACTAAAGACTCCAAAAATCATTAGAATTTGCAGAAAAAAATCTTTAGAATCTTGGAATGTTTAGAATTTTAGAATATATATAATAAGTTTTTGACGATTCTAATTTTTTTTCTAAATATTCTAAATATATAGAATATAAGTTTTTTTTGCTTATATAATCTAGAAACTTTCTAAAAATTATATATATACTAAATAAAAATTAGAACCTTCAAAAACCTTTAAAATCATTGGAAGCTTCAAAACTAAACTAAAGACTCTAAATATCGAAAATCATTAGAATTTGTAGAAAAAAATATTTAGAATCTTGGAATCTATAGAATTTTAGTGTATATAGAATCTTTCAAATAATTAGAAATTTTATATCTTTAATATCTTCAGAATATGAAGAAAAAATCTCTCAAACATCTTTAAAAACATTGAATTCTTTAGAACTTTAAAAATATATAAAATCTTTGGAATAACCAGAATTTCTTAAAATCTCTAGAATCTTCAAACATCTTTAAACATATTAGAAGCTTAATTTTAGGAATCTTTAAAATCCTTAGAATCTTCAAACCTATTTAATAACAATAGAATTTTTAGAACTTTTATAATATATAGAATCTTAGGAATAATTAAAATTTTATTTTTTTAATTTAAACATGTTTAAAAACATTGTAAACTTTAAAACTTTTCCAAAACCTAGAAAATCTACAAAAAGTTTAGTTTTGAGAATCCTTAGAATATAAAGAAAAAATCATTAGAATGTGAAAACATCTTTAAAAACACTGGAATTTTTAGAACTTTTAAAATATATAAAATCTATAGAATAACTAGAATTTTTGCAAATCTTCACATTTTTGAAATCTTAAGTTTTAAAGTCTTTATATTCTTCAAACTTTTAAAGTCTTTAAAATCTCTATATTATTCAAACATGTTTAAACACATTAGAAACTTTAAAATATTTAAATTCTTTAAAATTAAATATATACAATTTTCAGAATATTTTTATTCTTTAAAATAGTTGTATTTGAATCTAAAGAATACACACATGAAAAATTTTAGAATCGTTAAATATTTAAAATCCTTTAAAAATTGAATAACTCTCAAGAATATATAGAAACATTGGAATCTTCAGGATCTTTAAAATCTTCAAGCATATTTAAAAGCATTGGAAGTTTTAGAACTTTTATATTTAGTATTAAAAATATTTGGAATAATCAAATTCTTCAGAATCTTTATATCTTTAAAATCTTTAGAAAATATAGAAAAAATCTTAAAAACTTTAAACACCTTTAAAAACATTGGAACTTTTAGAATATAAAATCTTTTAAATAATAAGAATCTTTTTTTTTAATAATTAGAATCTTTAGAGTCCATATATATATATTTAAATTTTTAAAGATACAGATATATGCAATCTTTAGAATGTTCAAACATTTCTAGAAAAATCGGAATGATTAGATGTTTTAGAAAATATATAGAATATTTTAAATAATAAGAATCAAGGGAATTTTAATATCTTAAAAATCTTCAACTATTAAAAACTTTAGAATCTTTAAACATCTTTGAAAACATTGGGATGTAAGAACATATAAAAGTTTCTAAACAATTAAAATTTTCAGAAACTTTATAGCTCTAATTTTTAAAATATTTTCAAAACATTATAATCTTTAAAAATCTTAGAATGTATGAAATCTTTAGAATTATTAATCTTTGGAATATACATAAAAATATTAGAATCTTTAAAATTTCTGATAAATAAAAATTTTCTTAATTGTTTTTTAGAATACATAGAATCTTATTTATTATTAATTTTATTATTCATTAATTTTGACTTTTTATATTTAAAAATGAATTAATTTTTAGAATTTATAAAAAAATAAAATCTATGAAAACTTTAAAATATTTAAAATTTTTAAATATATAGAATATTTAAAATATTTGAAATTTAGAATGTTTAGAGTAAAAATTTGAATCTTAAAAATATAGGAAACCTTTAAAACCTTATAAGTAGTTGGTATTTTTAAATAAAAACGTTTTTTAGAATCTTGTGTCAGTTTTGTTTTCAAAACTGGAATATTAAAATTTTTCGGCATTCCTTGGAATTATTTTATTTTGATATGTAAAACCTGCAAAAAAATATAATTAAAAATGAATAACCAAATTTTCCACCTCAATTATTGTATGTAAAGTACTTTAAATATTTATACTAAACAGTAGTATAAAACATAAAATAAATAAATAAATATATACTTTCATTTGTGATATTAATTAAGTGAAAGTATATATTTTTATTTAATTTAAATGTATCACGAAGTAAGTGCTTCTAACTACAATCAGTTATAAAATAAATATTTTTACTTGTTCTAGTTATTTCACAATTTAAACATATTTTCTAGGTTTACCATTTAAGATGGTTTCCATTATTTACATAATAAAACACTTCTTATTCTTGTTTGGGTTCAAGAGAACAAGACCGTGAAGAACCGTTTGTCTTGGATCTCACAGACGTTATGCAACCGTGTCTGGATTTCTTGTAGATCATCCGTCCAGAACTGGTTATACTACAAACACCGTTATCCATCGAAAGTATCCGCGTTTTTTTTTTTATTAGTTCGCCGAATCGATTTAGATTCACTTTCGTCCATTCATTATTCAAATCATCAATCAAAACACCAATTGCGTTCTCGTCAATCATAATTAGTCATTAATTTTAACACGCAATAATCTTTAACAGAATTATATTACATCACAATTCCTAATATTAAAGATTAATGAATGAATTGATTACTAAAATAAAGTTATTACTTTATTTTTCAATTAATAACATAAATTCGTTAAGATGTTGAATATCTATAATAATATAAAGTTAACTTGATTAATCGATGAGGTACTTAGATGTTGAAAATTTATACTTTCCATTTTTTATATTTTATTTTAAAAAAATCTTGTAATAAACCAATATTTTAAAATCAAACATTTGGGTTATTTCAATATAAACTTGACTTTATTAATATCACAAACGATTATTTTCAGTGTCATCGTATTGTTACCTTTAGTTTTAACTCTTTTAACGCTTCTTGTGTTATCAACTGAAACATTACTGTAAAATATGAACGTTTATAAATTTCCTAATTATTTAGCATTTACATTTTCCAAACATATTTTCAAGTACGTAAGAACGTAAAAGGAAGTGGTATTACTAAGCGCGTGCGTTTACAAATTGGGAGATTATGCGATATTTGTATTTTGAGAAGTGATTTTTTTTGTGTAAAAGGTGTTGACATTGATTTATTTCACGATTAAGTTCAAGTTTACCGGATCAATAAAGGAAATACGATACATTATACTTTCGATGAATTTTTTGAAGGCTCTAAGTGAATTGTACCCTTCATTCCCACGACTCAAAATACTAATTTAAATAATGAACGCTGTATTTTTATCAAAAAATTATCAGTTGTAAAACTATATTCACGATTCACGAATTTTTACAATCTGTCAAACCGGGAGTTGCAATTTTCATTTCCTGTAACTTTGAGTTTGCAGCGTTGCTATTATTTTTATAACCAAAATACGAACAATGTTTTCTAATTTTATTAAAACTATACCAATAAGGAGTATATCTAGCAATTTTGAAGCCATTTAGATGGTTGGAGTAATTTTTAGAATTTTCTAAAATATTAATTTCAATTTTCGTTTCCTGTAACTTTAAGTTTGCAGTGTTACCATTATGCACATAGCAATAGTACATACATTAATTTTATAAATTATCAAAAGTATATTAATGATGAGTATATCTAGAAATTTTAAAGACGTTATGACAATTGGTATAATTTTTATAAAGATTCAAACAGTGAATTGCAATTTTTGTTTCCTATAACTTTAGTTTTACATTGTTGTTATTATATTTACAATCAAAATACGTTGATTATTCTTTTAAATAATCAAAATTATATAAATTTTGAGTATGTGCAGCAATTTTATAGCTCTTTCTGTGTTTGATAATTTTTTTAAAATGTTTTAAACTGCGAGTTGTAATTTTGGTTTTCTGTTGCTTTGAGTTTAGAGTGTAGCCATTTTATTTACAGCCAAAATACGCATATTATTTTCCAATTTAATCAAAATCATATCAATTTTGAGTATATTTAGCAATTTTTAAGCTATTTCTACGATTGGTGTAATTCTAAGAAATTTTTAAATAAAGAGTTGCAATTTTCGTTTGCTGTTATTATAAGTTTGCAGTGTTGCTATTATATTTATAGACGAAATATGTAAATTATTTTAGGCTGTAATCAAAAACACGTTAATTTTAAGTAAGTTTCGCAATTTTAAAGCTATTTTTGCGATTGGTGTAATATTTCGAATTGTTTATGCTACGAGTTGCAATTTTCGTTTCCTGTAACTTTGAGTTTGCAGCGTTGATATTATTTTTATAACCAAAATATTCGTATTTTGTTATAATTTTATTAAAAATATACTAATCAGGAGTATATTTAGCAATTTTTAAGCCATTTAGATGGTTGGAGTAAATTTTAGAATTTTCTAAAATATGAATTTCAATTTTCGTTTCCTGTAACTTTAAGTTTGCAGTGTTACCATTATGCATATAGCAATAGTACATACATTAATTTTATAAATTATCAAAATTATATTTATTAGAAATATATTTAGAAATTTTAAAGACGTTATGACAATTGGTGTAATTTTTATAAAGGTTCAAACAGTGAGTTGCAATTTTTGTTTCCTATAACTTTAGTTTTACACTGTTGTTATTATATTTACAATCAAAATACGTTGATTATTCTTTTAAATAATCAAAATTATATAAATTTTGAGTATGTGCAGCAATTTTAAAGCTCTTTCTGTGATTGGTAATTTTTTTAAAATGTTTTAAACTGCGAGTTGTAATTTTGGTTTTCTGTTGCTTTGAGTTTAGAGTGTAGCCATTTTATTTACAGCTAAAATACGCATATTATTTTCTAATTTTATCAAAACCATATCAATTCTGAATATATTTAGCAATTTTTAAGCTATTTCCACGGTTGGTGTAATTTTAAGAAATTTGTAAACAACTCGTTGCAATTTTCGTTTTTTTGTAATTCTAAGTTTGCAGTGTTGCTATTATGTTTATAGCCGAAATATATAAATTATTTTACTCTTTAATCAAAAACACGTTAATACTAAGTAGGTTTAGTAATTTTGAAGCTATTTTTGCTATTAGTGTAATATTTTAAATTGTTTATGCTATGAGTTGCAATTTTCGTTTCCTGTAACTTTGAGTTTGCAGCGATGATATTATTTTTATAACCAAAATACGAATATTGTTTTCTAATTTTATTAAAAATATACTAATCAGGAGTATATCTAACAATTTTGAAGCCATTTAGATGGTTGAAGTAATTTTTAGAATTTTCTAAAATATTAATTTCAATTTTCGTTTCCTGTAACAGTAAGTTTGCAGTGTTACCATTATACACATAGCAATAGTACATACATTAATTTTATAAATTATCAAAAGTATATTAATTAGGAATATATTTGGAAATTTTAAAGACGTTATGACAATTGGTGTAATTTTTATAAAGATTCAAACAGTGAGTTGCAATGTTTGTTTCCTATAACTTTAGTTGTACACTGTTGTTATTATTTTTACAATCAAAATACGTTGATTATTCTTTTAAATAATCAAAATTATATAAATTTTGAGTATGTGCAGCAATTTTAAAGCTCTTTCTGTGATTGGTAAATTTATTAAAAAGTTTTAAACTGTGAGTTGTAATTTTGGTTTTCTGCTGCTTTGAGTTTAGAGTGTAGCCATTTTATTTACAGCCAAAATACGCATATTTTTTACTAATTTTATCAAAGCCATATCAATTCTGAATATATTTAGCAATTTTTAAGCTATTTCTACGATTGATGTAATTTTAAGAAATTTTTTAACAACGAGTTGCAATTTTCGTTTGCTGTTATTTTAAGTTTGCAGTGTTTCTATTATATTTATAGCCGAAATATATAAACTATTTTACGCTTTAATCAAAAACACGTTAATTCTAAGTAAGTTTAGCAATTTCGAAGCTATTTTTGCGATTAGAGTAATATTCCGAATTGTTTATGCTACGGGTTGCAATTTTCGTTTCCTGTAACTTTGAGTTTGCAGCGATGATATTATTTTTTTAACCAAAATACGAATATTGTTTTATAATTTTATTAAAAATATACTAATCAGGAGTATATTTAACAATTTTGAAGTCATTTAAATGGTTGGAGTAATTTTTGGAATTTTATAAAATATTAATTTCAATTTTCGTTTCCTGTAGCTTTAAGTTTGCGGTATTACCATCATCCACATAGCAATAATACATATGTTAATTTTATAAATTATCAAAAATATATTAATTAGGAGTATATCTACAAATTTTAAAGCCGTTATGATAATTGGTGTAATTTTTATAAAGATTCAAACAGTGAGTTACAATTTTTGTTTCCTATAACTTTAGTTTTACACTGTTGTTATTATATTTACAATCAAAATACGTTGATTATTCTTTTAAATAATCAAAATTATATAAATTTTGAGTATGTGCAGCAATTTTAAAGCTCTTTCTATCATTGGTAAATTTTTTAAAATGTTTTAAACTGCGAGTTGTAATTTTGGTTTTCTGTTGCTTTGAGTTTAAAGTGTAGCCATTTTATTTACAGCCAAAATACGCATATTATTTACTAATTTTATCAAAATCATATCAATTCTGAGTACCTTTAGCAATTTTTAAGCTATTTCCACGATTGGTGTAATTTTAAGGAATTTTTAAACAACGAGTTGCAATTTTCGTTTTCTGTAATTCTAGGTTTGCAGTGTTGCTATTATATTTATATCCGAAATATATAACTTATTTTACTCTTTAATCAAAAACACATTAATTCTAAGTAGGTTTAGCAATTTTGAAGCTATTTTTGCGATTAGTGTAATATTTCGAATTGTTTATGCTACGAGTTGCAATTTTCGTTTCCTGTAACTTTGAGTTTGCAGCGATGATATTATTTTTATAACCAAAATACGAATATTGTGTTATAATTTTATTAAAAACATACTAATCAGGAGTATATTTAGCAATTTTGAAGCCAGTTAGATGGTTGGAGTAATTCTTAGAATTTTCTAAAATATGAATTTCAATTTTTGTTTCCTGTAACTTTAAGTTTGCAGTGTTACCATTATGTATATAGCTATAGTACACATATTGTTTTTATAAATTATCAAAAGTATATTAATTAGGAGTAAATCTAGAAATTTTGAAGCCACTATAACAATTGGTGTAATTTTTATAAAGATTGAAACAGTGAGTTGCAATTTTTGTTTCCTATAATTTTAGTTTTACACTGTTGCTATTATATTTACAATCAAAATACGTTGATTATTCTTTTAAATAATCAAAATTATATAAATTTTGAGTATGTGCAGCAATTTTGAAGCTCTTTCTGTAATTGGTAAATTTTTTAAAATGTTTTAAACTGTGAGTTGTAATTTTGGTTTTCTGTTGCTTTGGGTTTAGAGTGTAGCCATATTATTTACAGCCAAAATACTCATATTATTATCTAATTTTATCAAAACTATATGAATTCTGAGTATATTTAGCAATTTTTAAGCTATTTCCATAATTAGTGTAATTTTAAGAAATTTTTAAACAACGAGTTGCATTTTTCGTTTTCTGTAATTCTAAGTTTGCGGTGATGCTATTATATTTATAGACGAAATATATAAACTATTTAACGCTTTAATGAAAAACACGTTAATTTTAAGTAAGTTTAGTAATTTTGAAGCTATTTTTGCGATTAGGGTAATATTTTGAATTGTTTATGCCACGAGTTGCAATTTTCGTTTCCTGTAACTTTGAGTTTGCAGCGTTGCTATTATTTTTATAACCAAAATACGAATATTGTTTTATAATTTTATTAAAAATATACTAATCAGGAGTATATTTAGCAATTTTGAAGCCATTTAGATGGTTGGAGTAATTTTTAGAATTTTCTAAAATATGAATTTCAATTTTCGTTTCCTGTAACTTTAAGTTTACAGTGTTGCCATTATGTTTATAGTCTAAATATGTAAATTATTTTTTACATTAATCAAAAACACATCAATTTTAAGTATGTCTAGCAATTTTGAAGCTATTATCATTATTAATGTAATATTTATTATCGTTCTTTATAGAAGTTGCAATTTTCGTTTAATGTAACTTTGAGTTTGTAATGTTGCCATTAAATTTATAGCCATAGTACGTATATTATTTTATAATTTTATTAAAGCCGTAGAAATTTTAAGTATGTCCTGTAATTTTTAAGCTAATTAAGCTGTTGGTGTAATTGCAAGAATATTCCAAACTACGAGTTGTAAATTTCGCTTCTTATAAATTGGAGTTTGTAGTGATGCCATTATATGTAAAACCAAAATACGAATATGATTCTTTCAAATTATCAAAATTACATTAATTATAAATATATCCAACAAATTTTGAGCTTTCTCTGTGACTGATAAAATTTTTAAAATGTTTTAAACTGTGAGTTGCAATTTCTGATTTCTGTAATTTTAAGTTTACAGTGCAGCCATTTTATTTATAGCTAGAATATATAAAATATTTTCTAATATTATGAAAGCTATATCTATTCTGAGTATACTTAGTAATTTTTAAGCCATTCCCACAATTGATGTAACTACAAGAATTTTGTAAACAACGAGTTGCAATTTTCGTTTCCTGTAATTTTAAGTTTACAGTGTTGCCATTATGTTTATAGTCTAAATATGTAAATTATTTTTTACATTAATCAAAAACACATCAATTTTAAGTATGTCTAGCAATTTTGAAGCTATTATCATTATTAATGTAATATTTATTATCGTTCTTAATAGGAGTTGCAATTTTCGTTTAATGTAACTTTGAGTTTGTAATGTTGCCATTAAATTTATAGCCATAATACGTAAATTATTTTATAATTTTATTATAGCTGTAGAAATTCTGAGTATGTCCTGTAATTTTTAAGCTAATTAAGCAGTTGGTGTAATTGCAAGAATATTACAAACTACGAGTTGTAAATTTCGCTTCTTATAAATTGGAGTTTGTAGTGATACCATTATATGTATAACCAAAATACGAATATGTTGATTTCAAATTATCAAAATTACATTAATTATGAATATGTCAAACAAATTTTAAGCTTTCTCTGTGATTTATAAAATTTTTAAAATGTTTTAAACTGTGAGTTGCAATTTTTGTTTTCTGTAATTTTAAGTTTACAGTGCAGCCATTTTATTTATAGCTAGAACATATAAAATATTTTCTAATATTATGAAAGCTATATCTATTCTGAGTATATTTAGTAATTTTTAAGCCGTTTTCACGATTGGTGTAATTTCAAGATTTTTTTAAACAACGAGTTGCAATTTTCGTTTCCTGTAATTTTAAGTTTACAGAGTTGCCATTATGTTTATAGCCTAAATATGTAAATTATTTTTTACTTTAATCAAAAACACATACATTTTAAGTATGTTTAGCAATTCTGAAGCTATTATCATTATTAATGTAATATTTATTATCGTTCTTAATAGGAGTTGCAATTTTCGTTTAACGTAACTTTGAGTTTGTAATTTTGCCATTAAATTTATAGCCATAATACGTATATAATTTAATAATTTTGTTAAAGCCGTAGAAATTTTGAGTATGTTCTGTAATTTTTAAGCTAATTAAGCAATTGGTGTAATTGCAAGAATATTCCAAACTACGAGTTGTAAATTTCGCTTCTTATAAATTGGAGTTTGTAGTGATGCCATTATATGTAAAACCAAAATTCGAATATGTTTCTTTCAAATTATCAAAATTACATTAATTATGAATATGTCAAACAAATTTTAAGCTTCTTCTGTGATTGATAAAATTTTTAAAATGTTTTAAACTGTGAGTTGCAATTTCTGATTTCTGTAATTTTAAGTTTACAGTGCAGGCATTTTATTTATAGCTAAAATATATAAAATATTTTCTAATATTATGAAAGCTATATCTATTCTGAGTATATTTAGTAATTTTTAAGCCATTTTCACGATTGGTGTAATTTAAAGAATTTTTTAAACAACGAGTTGCAATTTTCGTTTGCTGTAATTTTATGTTTACAGTGTTGCCATTATGTTTATAGCCCAAATATGTAAATTATTTTTTACTTTAATTAAAAACATATTAATTTTAAGTTTGTCTAGCAATTTTTAAGCTATTATCATTATTAATGTATTATTTATTATCGTTCTTAATAGGAGTTGCAATTTTAGTTTAATGTAACTTTGAGTTTCTAATGTTGCCATTAAATTTATAGCCACAATACATATATTATTTTATAATTTTTTTAAAGCCGTATAAATTTTAACTATTTCCTGTAATTTTTAAGCTAATTAAGCAGTTGGTGTAATTGCAAGAATATTCCAAACTACGAGTTGTAAATTTCGCTTCTTATAAATTGGAGTTTGTAGTAATGCCATTGTATGTATAACCAAAATACGAATATGTTTTTTTTCAAATTATCAAAATTACATGAATTATGAATATATCCAACTAATTTTAAGCTTGTTCTGTGATTGATAAAATTTTTAAAATGTTTTAAACTGTGAGTTGCAATATTTGATTTTTGTAATTTTAAGTTTAGAGTGCGGCCATTTTATTTATAGCTAGGACATATAAAATATTTTCTAATATTATGAAATCTATATCTATTCTGAGTATATTTAGTAATTTTTAAGCCATTCCCCCACTTGGTGTAATTTCAAGAATTTTTTAAACAACGAGTTGCAATTTTCGTTTCCTGTAATTTTAAGTTTACAGTGTTGCCATTATGTTTATAGCTTAAATATGTAAATTATTTTTTACTTTAATCAAAAACACATCAATTATAAGTTTGTCTAGCAATTTTGAAGCTATTATTATTACTAATGTAATATTTATTATCGTTCTTAATAGGAGTTGCAATTTTCGTTTAATGTAACATTGAGTTTGTAATGTTACCATTAAATTTATAGCCATAATACGTATAATATTTTATAATTTTATTAAAGCCGTAGAAATTTTAACTATTTCCTGTAATTTTTAAGCTAATTAAGCAGTTGGTGTAATTGCAAGAACATTCCAAACTACGAGTTGTAAATTTCGCTTCTTATAATTTGGAGTTTGTAGTGATGCCTTTATATGTAAAACCAAAATACCAATATGTTTCTTTCAAATTATCTAAACTACATTAATTATGAATTTATCCAACAAATTTTAAGCTTCTTCTGTGATTGATAAAATTTTTTAAATGTTTTAAACTGTGAGTTGCAATTTTCGATTTCTGTAATTTTAAGTTTACAGTGCAGCCATTTTATTTGTAGCTAAGACATATAAAATATTTTTTAATATTATGAAAGCTATATTTATTCTGAGTATATTTAGTAATTTTTAAGCCGTTTTCACGATTGGTGTAATTTCAAGATTTTTTTAAACAACGAGTTGCAATTTTCGTTTCCTGTAATTTTAAGTTTACAGAGTTACCATTATGTTTATAGCCTAAATATGTAAATTATTTTTCACTTTAATCAAAAACATATCAATTATAAGTATGTCTAACAATTTTGAAGCTATTATCGTTAGTAATATAATATTTTTTTATTATCCTTAATAGGAGTTGCAATTTTCGTTTAATGTAACTTTGAGTTTGTAATGTTTCCATTAAATTTATAGCCATAATACGTATACTATTTTGTAATTTTCTTAAAAATATATGAATTAGGAGTGCATCTAGTAATTTTAAAGTCATTTCGATCATTGGTTTAATTTTTGTAATTTTTTAAAATGTGAATTTCAAATTTCGTTTCCTGTAGCTTTGAGTTTGCAGTGCTACCATCAGGTATATAGCAAAAATACGTTTATAATTTTTATTAATTATCAAAATTATAATAATTAGAAGTATATTTAGAAATGTTTAAACTAATTTGATAATTGGTATACTTTTTAAAAAGTTTCAAATTGTTGGTTGCAATTTTAACAATATTCACAAACCGGTTTCGATAAAAAAAAATGCAATTTCTTAAATAGATAAAAGTTTTAAAACAGCTGTGATGATTTAATATGATGCAATCGATATTAGTCTAACGTGCTAATTATTTTAACCTTTAGATTGTCCAAGTTATAAGACTTATTTACATGTGGAATGTCTTCCGTAAAATTCCGACAAATATTTGCGAATGCTGAATAATGTATAAGCAAATCAAAAATAAACTAATACGTATTAACATGCTGGTGATAATTAAAACGAAAATAATAATTTTAGAATAAATAATGAACACTAAAAAGATTACTTAGTTGGCAGACGAGAAAGAAATTTTTAACAATGTAAGTACTAATAAATTTAATCAACTAGAGACTATTTTTAGTTTACCTTAATTTTAGCTAAGATATAATGTGTATTTAAAAAACTTGTATGATTAACCTACAGTACATTAAGTCTTAAGATCTTAAGTCATTTCAGTTTTTTACTATAATAATCAGTAATAATTGTAGAAAGAAATAATGTAAAAATATATATATATATATTGGCCATTGTTTGAAGCACTTTTAGTCATCTTTTGGGTTACATCATGATGTTACGTACAAAGTTATTGCCTTTCTCAGCAAAAAGTTAAGACACAATTGTCTGATACTTGTTGAATTTTAAGAGTACGTGGAAAATGTTTATAATTAAATAAAACACTAGTTTGGCACTTTTTTCACTTCGTTTATTAATCGCAAACAGTTTGCTATTGATAATGGTCACTTTGTGACCATAATGTACATCTAGCGATTAATAAACAAAGTGAAAAAAGTGCCAAACTAGTGTTTTATTTAATAATTGTCTGAACCATTCAAAGAGTAAATTAGTATAACATTAATAATGCATAACTCTTACACAATAAATGATACAACCATCGCATTATGTAATTAATTGGTGTCATTAATCTACGAAGTTCTATAAAAATGTACTCATTAACACTCTGACATTTTAGAAGCAAAATCAACGTCCTTGAGTTTTTAATTAAAAATCGTAATTGAGTTTAAGAGAAAAGCAATTGAATTAGTAACTTTAAATAAGATAAAATAAACTCTGTTTATATCACACACTAAAGTAAAGTATATTTTATCTTATTTGAAAAGTGAAAGCATCTGCAATCAAGTATTCAATTATATTTGGTTTGTTGAATTATTACTTATGAAAATAGCTTTTAAATTCAATTTTATTCAAACCTTAAAATAATATTTTTGTGTACCATAATTATTTTAGGCATGTTGATATATTTTAATCATCAAAAAAATTAAACAAGGCCTTATCATAGAGCGGATTAATTAAATTACTACATTTTTTTTGAAATTGTGAAATACTTAAATAGAATTTATATTTAAAAAAATGGTAATTAATAAGCAAGGCCGAACTGGTTGTATATTAACTGATCGAATTCCCGATTACGGTGGGGAAAGTGTTAAGCAATTATCGGATTTAATTTTATAGTCCAAATAAATAAAATGAGGTCAACGGTGCATTTTTACAATGATTGAACGTCCGAAAAATGATTTTTTTGCTTAAAACGTCAACTGCATTATACCGTACAAGGCAATCTAATGTTTGTTGTGTCGTGTTTTTTTGGGCACACACAAATCGGTGTCATTTGCCTTTGTCACGGACACTGGAGTGATTGAACAGGTCGCGAAGAGAACGGTAATTGCTAATGAAAGAAAAGGTTCTCAGGGAAATCTTATTCCTGGAGAAAGTCAAGGTTTTACATATATCTAAGTATGAGTGGTTGTTCGAAAAATAAATAAGTTTGAATAATCAATTTCAATTATTAATATAATAAAACAATTTTCACGATTAGTACAAAAGATACGTTAAAAGAATTTTACGTTGAAAAAAATTAACTAATAATTAGAAAAACACGAAAACAACAATGCTTCCGTATTTTTCTAATTATTAGTTAATTTTCTTCAACGTAATGGACTTTAATACATTTTTATTATAAAATTATACAAATTATAAGTATGTACTTGTTTCTATTTTGTATGATGATATAAAAAACATGTCTGTTTTATTCTTATTTATATTGGTCAATTAATGTTCCAAAAATACGACTTCGACTTCGTGTTGAATAACAGGTGAACGTGATTATAAAAAATGCAAGAACCGTTCGATTGGAATCCCCAAAATCACTAAACCTGTTTCCATTTCAGTTCACAACAAAGAAACCGGTGCATTTAAATATACCTACCTGAATCTATTGCGAAAGGTAATGAACTTTCTGTTCGGATCATTGAAATGTCATTTCCTAGAGACACAGGTGCAAATATCGTACTCTTCAAGGTTGACAGTCAATCGTGGAATATAGTTGTATATGTTAATTGCACCTGGGCGTGATTGATTTCTTAATGTAAAAAAATCAGTAATTAGACTTAACAGTTCTATTTATACCTTTAATTTTTTTAAATTTAATTGTATCTAAATTAGATTTACATAAATTTTAAACAAAATTTAATTGCAGGCCTCTAAACTACCCTGCCTTTATTAAAATTATTAAATACTAGACATAAGGTGTGAGAGGGTGGAATAATAAATATTATAGACGTGAATAGTGGAGGAACCTTGTGGTACACCTGGCTGAACAAGGGCAATTTATATTTATAGGAATACTTGATAAGAAAAATATCGTCAAAACTCGATTAGATGTTTATTAAAAAGATACAAAATACAGAATTACAATTTTTCACGATATTACTGATTCTTGAGTATTTCACAAATTGCTTTATTACTTTAGATAACTTAACTTCATGCATTAACCCAGCGTACTCTTGACCTACCCCAATGGAAAGTGCTTTGACCTAGCGTACTCCCGACCTACGTTAATGTACAATTTATTGGGGTAGGTCAAGAGTACGCTAGGTAAATTTCTAATTTATTGCGACTGATCTTGTTTATGATGAAAAACAAGTTCCATCAAATCTTGGTTACAATTTAGAAAACATAAACAGTGATGTAGTTAAAATAAATAAATGTATGTGTAGGGTGGATGGGTGGTCCCTATCCTATCATCCAATCTAAAAAAACATAAGCCAGTAAATTATTAAAAATTGAGATTACTAAATTAACAATTGATACACATACATTTATTTATTTGAAAATCAGTATAATTTATCCAATAAAAATTCAGTCAATCTTTTAGTGATCGGAGGTTGGGATAGAGGCCACCCACCCACCCTACATATACATTTAACAATTTTAATTACAGCACTGCTTATATTTTCCAATTAATAACCAAAATTTGATGGAAATAATTTTTTCATCATAAACAGCTGTGTAATTTAAATAAAAAAATATATGTAGGGTGGGCGGGTGGCCTCTATCCCACCATCCAATCTATAAAACATAAGCAAGTGTTTCATTGAAAATTAAGTGTGCTAATATGTATGTGTTCTTCAGTTTTGTGAGGATTATATTAATAATAAAAACGAGGTTAAATTCCTTTCTTCACTGTTTTTATTTAGGCATGTTAATCAACTATTGATAATGGACACATAATGTCCGAAATGTACATTTAGTGCCTAAATAAAAACAGTGAAGAAAGGAATTTAACCGTGATTTTATTATTAAGTGTGCTAAATTGGCAATTTACTCAAAAATTTATATTACATTACATTACAGAAAAAAATATACAATTGCATGTATCAGTGTAATTAATCTACTAAAAATTCACCACAAGTTGTATTTATGTTTTACTGGTTGGAGGGTGGGATAGAGGCCACCCGCCCACCCTACATATATTTTTTTTTACTTAATCTACAAACACTTGTTTGTGATTTAAAAAAATCCATCAAACTTTGGTTATAATATGAAATTCATAAACTAGAGCACTACTTAAAATTAAGTGTACCAAATTAACAATTGGCTTAATAATCCATGCATAATTTATCCAATAAAAATTCTGTACGTTCTTTCTCTATGTTTTAGTGATTAGAGGGTAGGATAGAGGCCACCCACCCACCCTACATATATATTTATTAATTTCAACTAAACCCCTGTTTACGTTTCCAAAATTATAAACAAAATTTTGATGGACATTTTTTTCAACACAAACGTGATTGTAGTTTAAGTAAAAAATATATGTAGGGTGGGTGGGCGGCCTCTATCCCACCCTCCAATCACTAAAATATGAAGAAAGATTGTACTTAATTTTTATTGGATAAATTAACTGAAGAATGGATTTTTAAGTAAATTGTTAATTTGGTACACTTGATTTTTAATAAATAACTCGCTTATGTTTTACAGATTGGATTGTGGGACAGAGGCCACCCACCCACCCTACATATACACTTATCAATTTTAGCTACAGCATTGTTTATATTTTCCAAATTAAAACCAAATTTTGATGAATTTTTTTTTCATCACAAACAAGTATTTGTAGTTTAAGTAAAAAATATATGTAGGGTGGGCGGGTGGACTCTATCCTACCCTCCAATCACTATACCAAACGTAATCCTACTTACTAGAAAAAGCAAAAGTGAGACTGGTAAACTCATTACTAAAGTAAAAAATTAAGTGTACCAAATTGAGAATTGTCTTAAAAAATCCAGTACAAAATTAATAAATGTATATGTAGGGTGGGTGGGTGACCTCTATCCCACAATCCAATCTGTAAAACATAAGCGAGTTAATTATTAAAAATCAAGTGTACCAAATTACCAATTTACTTAAAAATCCATTCTTCAGTTAATTTATCCAATAAAAATTAAGTACAATCTTTCTTCATATTTTAGTGATTGGAGTGGAGGATAGAGGCCATATAGACAAATTTTTGATGGACATTTTTTTCAACACAAACGTGTATTTGTAGTTTAAGTAAAAAAAATATGTAGGGTGGGTGGGTGGCCTCTATCCCACCCTCCAATCACTAAAACATGGATAAAGATTGTACTTAATTTTTATTGGATAAATTATACTGAGGCGTGCATTTTTAAGTAAATTGTTAATTTGGTACACTTGATTTTTAATAATTAACTCGTTTATGTTTTATAGATTGGATTGTGGGATAGAGGCCACCCACCCACCCTACATATACATTTATTAATTTCAACTAAACCCCTGTTTACGTTTCCAAAATTATAGACAAATTTTTGATAGACATTTTTTTCAACACAAACGTGTATTTGTAGTTTAAGTAAAAAAAATATGTAGGGTAGGTGGGTGGCCTCTATCCCACCCTCCAATCACTAAAACATGGATAAAGATTGTACTTAATTTTTATTGTATAAATTAACTGGAGAATGGAATTTTAAGTAAATTATTAACTTGGTACACTTGATTTTTAATAATTAACTCGCTTATGTTTTACAGATTGGATTGTGGGATAGAGGCCACCCACCCACCCTACATATACACTTATCAATTTTAGCTACAGCATTGTTTATATTTTCCAAATTAAAACCAAATTTTGATGATTTTTTTTTCATCACAAACAAGTATTTGTAGTTTAAGTAAAAAATATATGTAGGGTGGGCGGGTGGCCTCTATCCTACCCTCCAATCACTATACCAAACGTAATCCTACTTACTAGAAAAAGCAAAAGTGAGACTGGTAAACTCATTACTAAAGAAAAAAATTAAGTGTACCAAATTGAGAATTGTCTTAAAAATCCAGTACAATCTTTCTCCATGTTTTAGTGATTGGAGGGTAGGATAGAGGCCACCCACCCACCCTACATATACATTTATTAATTTCAACTAAACCCCTGTTTACGTTTCCAAAATTATAGACAAACTTTTGATGGACATTTTTTTCAACACAAACGTGTGTTTGTAGTTTAAGTAAAAAAAATATATGTAGGGTGGGTGGGTGGCCTCTATCTCACCCTCTAATCACTAAAACATGGATAAAGATTGTACTTAATTTTTATTGGATAAATTAACTGAAGAATGGATTTTTAAGTAAATTGTTAATTTGGTACACTTGATTTTTAATAATTAACTTGCTTATGTTTTACAGATTGGATTGTGGGATAGAGGCCACCCACCCACCCCACATATACATTTATTAATTTTAGCTACAGCATTGTTTATATTTTCTAAATTAAAACCAAATTTTGATGATTTTTTTTTCATCACAAACAAGTATTTGTAGTTTAAGTAAAAAATATACGTAGGGTGGGCGGGTGGCCTCTAGCCTACCCTCCAATCACTATAACAAACGTAATCCTATTTGCTAGAAAAAGCAAAAGTGAGACTGGTAAACTCATTACTAAAGAAAAAAATTAAGTGTACCAAATTGAGAATTGTCTTAAAAAATCCAGTACAATCTTTCTCCATGTTTTAGTGATTGGAGGGTAGGATAGAGGACACCCACCCACCCTACATATATATGATAACTTTAATTGCCAATCGTTGCTGATTTTGCTGATAAACACAATCAAACCCTTTATGAAATAAAAAATAAAACAAAATCAAAATTTAAGTTTAAATATAAATAACTTTCTGTAGCTAATCTTATCTAATTTAGATTTAAAGTCAGCCCACCCACCATGCATTAAATTTTTACTAATATACTCACTCAAAAATGGGTGGGTGGATGGCCTCTACCCCACCCTCCAATCAGTAAAACATCATCAAAAATTATTTGATAAATTTGTATGATTATGTCTCTAAAAATCGTAATTATTTTTTGTTTATTTATATTTTACAACTTGTAATTAAAACCCTTGCTTATGTTTTACTGATTGGAGGGTGGGATAGAGGCCACCCACCCACCCTACATATACATGATAACGTTAAATACTAATCGTTGATGATTTTGCTGCTAAAAACATTCAAACCCTTTATGTAATAAAAAATAAAACAAAATCACAATTTTTGTTTAAATATAAATAACTTTCTATAGCTAATATTATCTAATTTAGATTTAAAGTCTGCCCACCCATCATGCATCAATTTTTACTAATTTACTCAATCAAAAATGGATGTTTACGTTTTCCAAAATTATAGACAAATTTTTGACGGCCTTTTTTTCAACACAAACGTGTGTTTGTAGTTTAAGTAAAAAATATATGCAGGGTGGGTGGGTGTCCTCTATCCCACCCTCCAATCACTAAAATATGAAGAAAGATTATACTTAATTTTTATTGGATAAATTATACTGAGGCATGGATTTTTAAGTCAATTGTTAATTTGGTACAATTGATTTGTAATAATTAACCCGTTTTTTTTAGCTACAGCATTGTTTATGTTTTCCAAATTAAAACCAAATTTTGAAGAAGATTTGCTTTTAATTTGTATTTGTAGTTTAAGTTAAATATATTTGTAGGGTGGGCAGGTGGTTTCTATTCCACAATCCAATCTATAAAACATATTGAAAATTAAGTGTACTAAATTGGCAATTTATTCCAAAATTGCATGTATCAGTATCTTATCTACTAAAAGTTCACTACAAACTTTGTTTATGTTTTACTGGTTGGAGGGTGTGATACAGGCCACCCGCCCACCCTACATATATTTTTCACTTAAACTACAAACACTTTTGTGTTGAAAAAAATTGTCCATCAAAAATTTGTGTACAATTTGGAAAACGTAAACAGTGTTTCAGGTAAGATTAATAAATGTATATATAGGGTGGGTAAGTGGCCTATATCCCACCCTACAATCCAAAAAACGTAAGCGTGTGATTTATTGAAAATTAATTATACCAAATTAACAAGTTACTTCAAAAATGCATCAATATAAGTATAAAGTTCGGTGAATAGTCATGTAACATTAACGTAAATGAAATATTAACGAAAGTTACATTACTCTCCTTCGAAATATGTACCGCTGATATCTGCTATACATGTCCTGGAAACTTTTCAAAAAGGCTTCTTTTGGGATGGAGTTAAAAAACCTTCAACCTCAACGGTAATCACAGTTTACCATGCAAATTTGGAAAGTTTGTTAAGGTACGGGATCATTCACTATGGAAGCTCTTTACATGCAAAACACTTATTTATTCTACAGAAAGGCGCTCTGAGAATAATTTTTAAACTAAAACTTAAAGAAAGCTGCAGAGGAAATTTTAAACGAGCTGGTATACTTACATTTTATAGTTTGTATATCTATGAAATACTGCTATTTAATTTCAAATTCAAAGAAAAATGTAATTACAATACACGTAACATTAATATATATTTCCGCCACACAGACTCACCCTACTTGAAGCAACACTTATGTATATCGATGAGGATGTCTCAAGTGAGCGCATATTGAAGTGAATTAAAATATTTCCTGGTCGAAAAAGAACATTACTCTGTAATAGAATATCTAATTGGTAATTAATTTCTTCGTTTTTATGACGTATTCAAAAAGTGATTATTATTAATAAACCTCATCGGAATTATGCAGAGGGGTTTAAGTCTCAGTGTTCTGCTAAAAATGCACCTCCTTCTCAACCTACTGAAGGAAGTGTATTCCTGCTTGCTAGAGTAAGCAAAAGGAAGACTGGTAAACTCATTACTAAAGAAAAAAATGAATGGGCAGTTGTTAGTTTTAAACTCTTCAAAGCTTCAGGCCCAGATTGCAATTTCCCTGCATTGTTACAGCAGTGGCTAGATATAATAGCATCCTTTCTGCAGGTAGTTTACAAAGCTAGCTTTACGCTAAGCTATATGCCAAGAGGCTAGGGCGATATTTATTCCCAAAGCGATTTGACTCGATAAGGTCAAATCTTACCGCCCAATTTACTTTACCTCATTTATCCTAAATGTCAATGAGAAAATTATAGATAATGATATAAAAAGCAGTACCCTAGAGGCAAATTTTCCCGTTATTTTTTGGACGTTCTTGAACTCGCCTCGGAGAAGAGCTTCAAGCCCTTCTGAGAATGGCTTGTTTTGGTATCACAGAGGTGATGCACACCACCCCATTCGTAGCAATATTAGATCTACTTCCCTTACACGAAAAAATTAGAAAAGAAGATCTAATGAGTGAGAGATTTTGAATTAATTATTAATAGTCGCCGAAACAACCTGAACCGAATGCAAAAACTAAAACATAACACTGTAATTTGGTATACAGATGCATTATAAACGGAAGCAGGCTCCGGTATAAGCACATACGATTCTAAATACAGAGAATCAGTTTCTCTCGGACAGGTCATCATTCCCATCTTGGGCTGTACAAGGCTGTAGTTTTGTTCATGACTTTAGAGCTAGCCTAAAATGCTACGTTCTGAGCCCCCGCTAACAATATCTAACACCTCTGACTTTGTGGTTCGTTTCATTTCTAAAAGTTGTTTTCTGTTAATTAAGTACGATAGTAATAGCTTATGGTCAATGCAGTCAAAGGCATTCGATAGGTTTAGGAACACACCACATGACACTTGTCCTTCCTCCATTTATAAGTAAATGAATTGTGTAAATGAGTAAAAAGCTGTATTACAATTTCTGTTTTTTCTGAAATCATATTGAGCATTTGACAGAATATTGGGTTTATTCAGAAAATAATGAATTAGTTTAATGATTGCACATTCAAATAATTTTGAAAATATAGATATGAGACTTATTGGCCTATAATTACTTACATCTTCTGGATTTCCGGCTTTAAATAATAGTAATACTTTTATTAATTTTAATTCCTTTGGGAAGACACCATTTTGAAATGATTCATTAATTAAGAATAATACAATAAATGCATTTTTTAAGTAAGTTTGAAGAAATGCCATCAATACCTGCGCTATTTTTTGTTTGTAGGCTTTTTAAAATACTTTTAACATCATCTATTGTTTTTGGATGTAGGTTTATGTTTATTATACCTAAAGTATAATATCCAAAAAAATATATATAGATATACAAAAATATTATAAAAAACTTACAAAAATTTTGGTCGCTTTTTTGTTAGTATTCGATGGTAATGTTTTTAAAATATTTGAAGATGAATTTATATAATATTCATGCATTATATTTGGTTCAATATTAGGCTCTATTCTACTTGAGTGTTCAAAAGCTGATGTTAATTATCATTAGAGAGCGGATTTCTAGCATTATGCTTATCCATAATATTAATAGCATCGAAAAAATTTCTTAATATCTATACG
Organism: Ontholestes murinus; assembly: GCA_963969525.1. Lineage (NCBI taxonomy): Eukaryota > Metazoa > Arthropoda > Insecta > Coleoptera > Staphylinidae > Ontholestes > Ontholestes murinus. The sequence continues at coordinate 6,316,048 of OZ018391.1, forward strand.
AATCTTGAAGAATGTGATTACTTAGCGCTAAGTTTTTTTGTGCTTTTTTGCTTATTTTGACTTTTTGTGCTTATTTTGACTTTTTATGCTTATTTTCATGCTTTTTTTAGATTTTGATGCTTATTTGGAGCATTTTCTTAAACATTTAAAAAACATTTAATAATAATTTCACGCTGATATTAAATTAATGTGCTAATATAGAGAATTTTCGTAAAAATCTGTATCCCATCATTTATAGATTATATTTGTATTACATATTTTCTTCGTGTCTTTTGACAACATAATTGTTAAAAATCTTCATAATATGATACAATAATTATAATGAATTTTATTATTAATAAATATTAGTATAAATTACCAATTTACAATGGATTCGTTTATAAATAAGTAGATATAATAGACCGTCTCATTATTCAGATAATACAGACGAACGCTTCATAGGAATCACACCTATGATATTGCGGATGTAAACGTCGTTAAAAAATAAATAGGGGCCCCAGTAAGAATTAAATGTAAACAAATTTAAGTGATAGCTAATAATCAGGTGTTCTGCAACCGTATCAATTTCCTTCTCTCGGCAAAAGTACCGATGGGACGACTGGCGCATATTTACCGTTTTCGTTAATTTTCATATTCAAACTCGCATTCATAAACTATTGAATTGACATTCTAAAAACTTTGCTTATTTATCAAAAATTACTATATGCGTGAATCGTATTAACCTGGGGAATCACAGATAAATTATATTATATAATTCACATGTATATTTAACCCATAATGCAAAAGATGAAAACCACAATACAAGAATTAATTAGAGGCTATCCAGAATTAATAAGTGAAAATTATACATTATTTTGTAAGGCATGTTTAAAAATAGTAAGTTTTATTTTAGTTCCCAACTGCATCCTAACTAGTCAAGACTTGTATGTAAAACATGTTATAACAACACTACGTCAAGAACGTTTGAAAAAGTTCAAAGCTGAACTAACAAAACAGCACAATTTCACAATCTTTAGCATCATCTTCAATTAAATTCACATTTGTGCAAAATACTTTTACATTCTAATATCCCTTTAAGAAAATTACAAAATAATGCATTTAAATCTTTCTTGGGAAAATATTGTAAAATACGCATTCCCGAGAAAAAATTATATAGCTCTTAGATACTATGAAACCATACAAAAAATTAAAGATATTATTAACAATAATTATATGTGGTTTGGTGTGGATGAAACCACAGACTTGTTTAATTTAATAATATGAGTTTAACATGAAGACATCCGACCAACAGTATTTTGATATATACAAAAGAATTGAAGAAAACTGATAATAACATTATAGCAAAATTCATAAATGATGGACTGACAAGCTTATTTTTGCCGTAGATAATACCAAGTTACAAAATTTTACTAATAATGCATTTTGTGCATTGTACAAGTTTAGCACATGAATAGAAACGAATTTCTGAAACTATAAGAATGAAATTTCCATTTGTAGAATTAATTAAATATGGAAAAATAGTTCTTATATTCTTCTGTGAGTACAATTATTCAAGACGTCATTATCTGATATCTCACTGCCCCATAAACCACTGCTAACAAAATGGGGAATTTGGCCATATTCTACAATGTACTATGCGAACAATTTTGAAGAATTTAATAAGGTTATACAGGGTGTCCCATTTTAATCCGCCAGTAGCGATAATTCTGAAACTTTGCATTGAATCAAAATGTGTTCCAAATGAAAAGTTAATGGTTCTGAGGGGGACATCTGATGCCGTAGACTTTGCCCCCCCAGCCCCCCAAGGGGGGCGGGAGCAGGGGGCAACTTTAAAATTTTAAATGGAAACCCCTATTTTTTATTGCAGATTCTAATAGACGGTTAAAAAGTATGTAAGTTTTATCCGAAACATTTTTTTATTGGTCGAGAGATGGCGCTGCAAATGTAAAAGTTTTTTATCAATTAAATTGCGAAAATCATCACGTAATTAACTGTTATTATTACTTAAGACTTACTCACAACCTTACAAGGTTGTTTTTTTCTCAGCCTCCCCAAATACTACCCCCCCCCCCCCTACAAAGACGTAAATTACTCAAAAATAGCGATTGAGTACTTCGTTTTCAAATTAAATAATGGTAAAATAATTTAAAAAAGAATGTCATTTTTATTTTCAAACAGTGTTTGACCTGGCCCCTCTCATAGCTTCATTTTTTGAAAAAAAACGACATTCTTTTTTGAATTATTTTATCATTATTTAATTTGAAAAAGAAGTACTCAATCGCTATTTTTGAGTACTTTACGTCTTTGTAGGGGGGGCGGGGGTAGTATTTGGGCAGGCTGAGAAAAAAACAACCTTGTAAGGTTGTGAGTAAGTCTTAAGTAATAATAACAGTTAATTACGTGACGATTTTCGCAATTTAATTGACAAAAAACTTTTACATTTGCAGCGCCATCTCTCGACCAATAAAAAAATGTTTCGGATAAAACTTACATACTTTTTAACCCTCTATTAGAATCTGCAATAAAAAATAGGGGTTTCCATTTAAGATTTTAAAGTTGCGCCCTGTTCCTGCCCCCCTTGGGGGGCTGGGGGGGCAAAGTCTACGGCATCAGATGTCCCCCTCAGAACCATTAACTTTTCATTTGGAACACTTTTTGATTCAATGCAATGTTTCAGAATTATCGCTACTGGCGGATTAAAATGGGACACCCAGTATACAACTTTCCCGAAACGACAAGCAAATCAGTTAAAGACTGTTAAACAGTTCTTAAGAAACAAGAGCTTCCTTCAAAACAATTGAGTTACATAAAATCGCGTTTAAATTTTGTGAGCAACACAATCAAATCTTTATAAAAGCAGATTCATTTTAGAAAATACCTGCATGCATTGGCAAGTATTCGTTGAAAATGAAGGATTTTTAATATTAAATAAATTAAACTTGATTTTGAATGGCAATTTTCAAATGGATCCAGCTATAATTTAAAATAAAGAGAAGCTTTTCTACTTTCAAAAATTTATTGAGCGTCAAAAGTAATAATTTTTACAATTAAACCCTTAGAACAACATTTAATGATCTACTGTTTTTATGAATAGATTTTAGTTATTTTGAAACGTATACAAAATTACAATTTAATTTTTAAATACTTACATGATATTATATATTGCGTAAAGAAAGTATGTTTATTTTAGTTTTAAGCCAAATTTCTTTGTAAAATATGTTGATAAACGTGTAACATATCAAGAAAATATAGTTTTCTTTAGTGCTTGTTTCGTGTTTTTATGCTTTTTTCCTGTTTTTTTGCTTTTTTAATGCTTTTTTCTCTAAATTTTGTGCCTTTTAATGCTTTTTTAGTGCTTTTTTCGTGTTTTTATGCTTTTTTCCTGTTTTTATGCTTTTTTAATGCTTTTTTTCTCTAAATTTTGTGCCTTTTTAAGTGCTTTTTTTCACATTTTTTAAGCTTTTTTATCCGCTCTCTAATTATCATTATTGTCTATTTTGGTTTATTTTTAATTCTGTATCGGTCTTTGCATTTTTATTGTTATTTGTTATGTTTTTTGCTCTTGTTCGCATGAACAGTTTTCACGCAAAACTTTTTTTATGTCTTCGATTTTGGAGTTTGTGGTTCCATCTCTTTGTTAGTAGTAAAACTCTCTTATCTAAGTTCTCTCCAGTTAATGAAAAATATTTCTAATTTTTAAAGTTAGAACTTCGTTCTGTAAAATATGCACCAATTTGAATAACTCTGTTAATTTATTTTCGATATCCTCACTTGGCTTAGTATTGTCACTTTCATTAATTACACTTTTTTGTTGGCCCGACTTATTTTTCGGAAATTCCACTAGGCGCTTATCACAAATACACTTGAAATTTTTATTGTCTGGAATTGTAAATGTATTCCTTTTAGTACATGACACATGTAGTTTCAGGTCGCAAATAAAATACGTTAATCACTCCTCTGTTACATATGTTGGATGCTTGAAGCCATAACTTTGTGATACATATTGAATCAGGAACTTTACCAAATGACAAATAAAACTTACTTTGCTAATATCACACATTTATCATTTGATAAAGTTCCTGATTCCTCTGTTACACTTATTTTTATCTCACAAAATTTGCATTTGCGCCATTTTAATAGTAGTGTGCTCTCTAGTTCTCTGTCACTCATGAAACTGCAAAACATGCTCATGAGGTATGATAGAATTCTAATTCTATTTTGCCTTCTTCATCCAGGAGGCAGTTCGGCCTGTAGGCCCCGGCTGCTTGGTTACCCGGCTTTGTGGATGAGTACGATTCAGGTCTGCTTGTATGATCTTGGGATGTCTCTTCTTCTAGGCAGCGATTTAGGACGGCAGTAAACTGGTCAAAGAAGACCTAAAGAATTGTGGTTGTGTAGGACTGCCGCCGCTGCGGCCACTTCCTCCGTCGTGAAGAGTTTGTCTGCTCTTTGACCCTCGTGCCAACTCTCCTGAAAAGCCTCAAAAGTGATCGTTGAAAAATGACTTCACGAATGCCTCCCAGAACTAGAAAGCCCACATTTGGCGATAATCTTATATGGCTTGCCCCAGGTGAGCCTATCTACCTCATCGTAGAGTTCTTTTTATTTCAGGGCCTTGCTGATGGAAATAGCTCTAAGTTGGTTGTCTTTAGCGTTGACGCAAACACCCCATAGTTCCTAGGACACTTCCAGCCTCCTTGAGTAATATTTGACGTGAGCCACCACGCCTGCTGGAGTCCTGATTTCGCCGGTCATCCGCGATCGACTAGATCTTCTCCAGCGCCCATCTGATTTCGGTAGTTAAATGAAAAGGTGATGTGACGGTGGTCACTGATCTCTCTTTTGTTTTCCTTTTGTTTCCGACTTTCCATTCCACGATCCAACATCGCCATGGTATCGAGTAATAGCTCACTCCTCACGTCTCTCCTGAACTCTCCCTATTGTGACGTTTTAACGCCTAAGTCGCATCCGCTAACTGCCTCAAAGCAAACAGCTTCAATTCAAAAACTGCATGGAATTGTACACAAGCTCTGAACCAATTGGCTAAGGGCAACAGGCAGGCAACAGGTAACGAACATACCGATGTACTTGCTAGAGAATGTGCCAAAGCCTACATATGGGTTATCAAAACCATATAGGAAAGGTGTGAAAAAAGGTGCAAAACAACCAGGTAAAAGAAAATCAAAAATATTTATTGACCTCTCGCCATACAGAGCAAAACAGCTCTTGCACCTCACTTAAAGCAAATATGACTGGTCACGTCTCCTATCTTCACAACATAGATAAAATAGACAACACCACTTGTAGGATGTGGATAATAGCAATGCTTATTCAAGATGTATTACGAAGTGAACGCCTTAACCATTAATCAATACATATTCGCTGTTGACGTTTAAAGAAAAGCGAAATTACTTTAGTAGTAAAACTAAATGGGTTTATCAAATAAACTCAAATATATCAGATGATATAATTCTGTGCATACACCTGTGAACATCGAAGAATCTCGTAATGTACTGACCAACAGAGCATCGCATGATCCTCTGATTGATGCTATTAATTCGTTATTTAGAAACAAATGTTTACCTTTATTCAAGAAAGAAATGTACTCAGTTTTGGATGGCTTAATAAATAAAAGAAAATTACTTAATGCAAGAATAAAGATGCTTGAAACGCTTTTCTGGCTTCTAATACTCACAATCTAAGAAAACTGACATCATTCATGAAATTGAAGAGCGTCTATTGTTTTTAATGTTCCTGAACCGAGAGATCACCCCAAGTTAGAGCTGAGCGTGATAGGACCACCTCACAAAATTTAATTGACTCGTAAGTAAAATTCGAATCGCACAAAAAAATTCCATGTTTAGGAAAACAGGGAACAAGAACACGCCTAATTAAAATTATTTTCTAGTAGTTAAGGGTTACATGATGTAATCAAAATAACACAAGCAATCGATACTGGTAATGTCAAATTTTCCAACGACAGGACTGAATTTCAGCGCCACCATTTCAAAAATGTAAGAGAAGAACTCACACGACGAAGAGATATAATAATTAAGTATATATACGGTAATAATAATAATGATTATTATTTATTTAACGGAGGCCATTTCGTACTGTAACATACATATACAAAATAAAATTGGAGTAGTTACAATAAAATTAAAATAATACATATATCACAAACACAATTTTTAAATCTAAACTATTTTGCACTAAGTGCACGACGCAAAGAACTTAAAGATCCAACAAAAATATCAAAACCAGTTTCATTTATGATAATCCAACTATTGTAAAAAAAATAAACATCTAATTTCTAAATGTTGTCGAATTTAAAGGTAAAATAAAAGAATTTATGTTAAACACCCAAATCTCAATTAATGATGTTATTTTAGTTGAATCTTGGTTAGATAATTCAGTTAGTGATATTGAATTAGTATTAATTTCAGTATCTACAGATAGAAGCAGTGATAATAGCATAAAAACTAGAGTTGTTTAGTTAACTAAACTAAAGTTTATTTACTTTACAAGTTCTGTTAATACAATAACAAAAAAGTACATTCATAAATATTAAATCATCTTGAACTTTAGAGCATAGATCTTGAAGGCGGAATTCACAGTTTCTGGTATTCTTTTACTCGATCAATTACATGTCTTAGCTGCTGATGATGCAGGCGATTGTAACCACTGAAGCCAATATTTTGGCCATTTTTGGCACATTTAGGTTTAAGTTTTAGTGTCAGTATGTCCTCAATTTTCATGATATGCTACAAGTAAATAATATACCTATCGAAGGAGGAGTGTTTTTACTTTCCCTATATACGAAGTATATATAGGGGAAGTATTGTTTTCGTGCTTGAAAATGTCTGTGGGCGCTGTATCTCAAAAACGAATGATCCTATTGAGATGAAACTTTAAACTTAAGGTTTTATCGTTAAAAACTGGAACTGAAAAGCTTTTGGTAAACATTCATAAACCGGAAGTGGATGTTTACTCGAGGCGTTTTTTTGATTTTTCTCAATATTTTTCCAAATTTCAAAAATATTACATAACTTTTCAAACAAAGGTTAAAGGGAATGAGAAAATGAAGTTTTATTAAGACATGTTTTTCGTAAAAATTCTTAACTTGTGAGAAAAAAATGTAACATTAGAATTTTTCAGAATTTTTTTTTTTTAACGATTCTTGAAATTTCAGTAATTTCTCCTCCACACTTTCAGTTTTTATTGCAACTTCCTTTCCAAAGAATTTTCATCGAGAATTCTACAAATTTTTACAAAGCAAAGATTTTATTCAAGAGTTTCAAAATTTTTCAGAAAGTCATTATTTATATTTATTTATAGAAATTTCTTCGTGGTTTTTGTACAATATTTTGTTTAACTTTTTCTATAATTTTCTCAGATGATCCATAAATTTCATTTTAGATTTATAAAACTTTTTTGAGAATTCTAGAAGTCTACAGTAATTTCGTTTTCTTATCCAATAAATAAATAAATAGATATTTCCAGATTTTTAGCAAATATTTTATTCGAGAGTTCTAGATTTTTCAGAATGTACTTTCAAGATTTTTTTAAATTTTATAATTTATTAGGAATATTTTTTCTAAATTTCTAGAACTTACTTAGAGGCTTCTAGAAGTTTCAGGAATTTCTTCTCGATATTAAAAGTTTTTTGCATCTTCCTTTCCAAAGAATTTTGATCGAGGATTCTAGAATTTTTCACAAGTTGGCCTTATAGGTTTCTAGAACGTTTTTGGAGGATTCTGAAAGTTTACAGTAATTTCTTTTTCATATTTCCAGAATTTTTAGCAAAGGGAGTTTTTTAGAAAGTTCGCTTTAATATTTATAGAATTTTCTTTGAGGCTGTTTCCAGTTATTTCTCTTCCAGATTTTAATATTGTCGTATAAATTGCAATGATTTTTTCCAGAACTTTAGACATTTTCGAGTGTTCAGAAATTTCCAGTAACTTTTATTCAGATTGGAGGCTATAGATTTTTCTAGAAAATCTGTTCCTAGAAATCTAGACTCTTTTCATTCATTTCTCTTCCAGATATCAAGATTTTTTTCAACCAGTTGTTTAAATTAGAATTAAAAAAAAAATTGTTTATAAATTCAGAAAATTTCTAGTAAATTGCGAAGATTTAAATGAAGGCTTTTTTAGAAAATTTGTTTTTAAAAACTAGACTATTTTTGAGAGAGAAATTTTTAGTAATTTCTTCTCTACATTTCAAGATTTTTCAACTTGTCTTATAAATCGTAAATATTTTCTTTGAGGCTCTAGAATTTTTACAATTTTTTCTCTAGAGTTCAAGATTTTTTTTGAAGTCGTCTTTTAAATTGCAAAGATTTTCTTTGAATGCCTAGTATTTTCTAGATTTTTTTTTCTAAAAGTTTATAATTTAGAAAATGGCCAATAACTTCTTAACAAAAATTATTTTTTTTAACTATTCTTATAAATTGCGAAGATTTTTTTCAGGCTCTAAATGTTTTTTAATTCGTCTGCTTTTCGAAAATTCAGGTAAATTTTAGTAATTGCTTCTCTAGAATTCAACATTTTGTTTCAACTAGAGGCTATAAACTTATTTAGAAAGTTCTAAATTGCAGAATTTTTCTTAGAGGGTCTAGATTTTTTTAGAAAATTTTCCCCTTGAAATCTTTTCTTATTTTAGAGAAAGTTTAAAGAATTTTCAGTAATTTCTCTTATATTTATTCAACTGGTCTTCTAAATTTCTAGGAGGCTGTAGAATATTTAGAAAATATTAATTTAGAAATCTAGACTTTTTTTTCAAGGGTTCAAGAAATTTCCAGATTTCAAGGTTATCTTCTTATCTTCTAAATTACAAAACATTTCTTGGAGGCTATAGAAAATTTGTTTGTAGAAATCTAGGTTTGAGGTTTCAGGAATTTTTCAGTAATTTCTCTTTTTTGAGGCCTTAGATATTTGAGAATGTTCGTTCTAAAATCAAGACTCACTTTTTAAAGAATTCAACAAATTTCCACTAATTTCTTCTCTAGGTTTCAAGATTTTTTAATTCAACCCGCTTTCTAAATTGTGAAGATTTTATTGGAAACTGTAAAATTTAAAAAAAAAGATACGTTTATAAATTTAAAAAAATTCTAACCCACCCTAAAATCAGTAAAACATAAGCGAGGGTTTTAATTAAAAGTTGTAAAACATAAATAAACATAATATTATTGCAAAATTTAATAGATTTATTCAAACAAATTTTGAAATTTAAGAAAAAGAAAGACTTACCTTTCAAACAAACAAAAAGTTAAAGTAAAGTTAAAGTTTTATTGAAACATTTTTTGTTCTTAATTTAAAAAATTTGAATTTTTTTTCTTATTGTAAATAATATAAAATGAAACCTTAAATTTTTTAAGCAGAAACTTTCTACGTGTACTCTGAATATTTTTAGAAATTTTCAAGTCGATGGCCATTGTTTTCATATTTTTTTTCAGACCATCAAAATTATGATTGCAATTTTTTTAACTTCTCTTTAATTTGACGTGAAGTTATTTATAAAAATCTAAAATCAAACGTTTGAATTTTTTAAGCAGTAATATTCGTACATATAGCCTCAATATATTTAGAAAGTTTCAAGTCGATAGCAATTGTTTTTATATTTTTTTCAGACTGTCAAATATATGATTGCAATTTTATTATCGTCGCTTTCTATTGACGTAAAATTTGAAAAATCTAGAACCAAACTTTTGACTTTTTAAGCATCAACATTCCTACATGTATTTTGAATGTACTTAGAAAGTTTCAAGTCGGTAGCAATTGTTTTTATACTTTTTCAGGCCGTGATAGTTACGATTGCAATTTTTCATCGTCTCTTTCATTTGACCTAAAATTATTTAAAAATCTAAAATAAACTTTTGATTTTTCCAAGCAGCAACATTTGTACATGTATTCTGAATATATTTAGAAAATTTCAAAATGATGGCAATTGTTTTTATATTTTTTTCAGACCATCAAAATTATGATTGTAATTTTCTTAACTTCTCTTTCATTTGACGTAAAAATAATGGAAAAGCTAAAAAGAAACCTTTTATTTTTTAGGCAGCAACTTTTGTACATGTATTTTGAATATATTTAGATAGTTTCAAGTCGATAGCAATTGTTTATATACTTTTTTCAGACCGTCAAAATTATAATTGCAATTTTGTTAACTGCTCTTTCATTTGACGTAAAATTATTAAAAAATCTAAAATCAAACTTTTGATTCTTTTAAGCAGCAACATTCCCAAATGTATTATGAATATATTCAGAAAGTTTCAAGTCGATGGCAATTTTTCTTATATTTTTTTAACACTGTCAAATATATGATTGCAATTTTCTTAACGTCTTTTTAATTTGACGTAAAATGATTAAAAGATCTAAAAGCAAACTTTTGATTTTTTTAAGCAGCAACATTCCCACATATATTCTCAATATATTTAGAAAGTTTCAAGCCGATAGCAATTGTTTTTATAATTTTTTCAGACCGCCCAAATGATAAATGCATTGAATTTCCACTTAAACTTGTTGATATTTTTAATAAAAATAACTTTGAAGAGTTTTTCTTTTAATTATTTAAAAACTAATAATAAACTATAGGAGCTAATAGAAATTTATATAAGAAGTGAATATAAATAATTTAAAATTGAGCAAATAATTTAGAATAACCTCATAGTTTTCGAAAAAAATATAGGGAAAGTATTATGATAGCCACATCACCATTTTATTAGACTTGGTATTATACGTCGTACGAATGTAACTGTATGTCGCTCTAACTTCCATCACATTCAATATTTCTGGATTGATGAGGCTATTACTTGTTGAAATTCCATATCACTTAAAGTGTCAGTATTTTATTAAAAACATTCAATATTGTTTATACTTGTCCCAATCACATATTAAATTGATGGATCTGAAAGAAGATTGGAGTTATGATTTTAAATTGGATGTCCATGCTGGCATCAATAATTTTTTTAGTCTTAATTGATTGGGATCAAGTGATGAAAATGTTAATAATTTCAACAATATTTTATATTATTGCTTTAATCGTTTTTTTTTCTATAAATAATATTACTAGAATTACGATAATAATCAGTTGGGATACATTACGGCAAAACGGGACATTGAGGGTATGAATATTAATGTACACGCTTACATACATACACCGTGCGTAATTACAAAAAACCTTCGAAACTGTTCTCTTCCTCCTCCAACGGCAAACAAGGACAGTCACTTTATCATTCAAATACCGAGAGTACTAATTAAGATGTCGTGTTATGTTACTGCTTACACTTACAATGGTTTTCATAAACATGATATTATTATTATTACAGCCTTACAATCCGTATTATTAAATAAAACCCAACCTTCAATTAAAAGAAAAAATATTTATATCATTCGATCATTTTAATAATTTATTTGATTAATTATTTTTAAGAACATTTACGTGTAGTAAGTTAATCGAATCAAATAACGATTTGTCAAGCCTGTGAACACCTCCCAGTTTCCCGTTAATTACTTGTAATTTGGTAAAAGTGTGTATGTAAATGTGGATCTGTAAGGTTGCAAGAGGCGAGGACACTGCACCTACTCTCACCGGCCAATTAATTTAATTACTTTTTTATATAAACAGTATTAACACTGCATCAAGAACAATTCGCAATTACCGTTTTAATTAACACACACACATACACACACAACAGCGCAAAACTATGTCTGGATTTTGTAACACGCAACCGTGCGGAATTTTGCAACGATCGACAGCTTAAACATTGAATTATTCATTTTTTTTTTAATATTTATAACAAAAATTATTTAAAATTATATTATATTTTTGATAATATTATTAAATAAATTTTTATAATTTATTATTAATCCTTCAAAGATAATTTTCACGTTCGAATGGGTCGCCTTTACTCGGTCACCGATTTAACTCGGCTCGCTTCACAAGACGCCGTCGCGTTTCGCAATTTCCTTTCAGCGCATTGTTCAACAACAATCTATCCGGAAGGAAGTCTTCGAAGGCCGAATGATCTTTTCGGATGTTGGCGTCGTATCAATGCTACACTGAATCACGTTTCTCGTTGCGTACCCTTCGTTTAAACACAAGGTGGCCCTCGACAATTTTGCTTATTATTAATTTTATTAATGCCGCAATTAATCGAATGTAGGGAAGAGGTTGCCTAGTCACGTTCTATCCGTAATAAAAGATTTATGTCAAAGACATATCCTTCGATGGATATTGATTTTAGATTTTAGATTAGCCGAAATAATGTATTGATTTATTAAAATTATTTTCGTATCAGTAACAAGCAATAAATTTTAAACTCATTCATGCGTATAAATACATCACGATCAGGACGTGAGGTAATAATATAACGATTTCAAATATACTTGAAAACGGTTTCATTGCGTCATCGATACTCCTAATTAAATATGCAAATGTCTCTCTTTGAAAAGCGTTTACATATTTTACAACAATTTACTGTGACCTGATACGGAGTGTCGTTACTTTGAAGTATTGACGAATTAAGTAGATCAATAGCAATGCCTTGCTGTGGCCATGGGTCAGGCGAGGTTACATCTTGTGGTTTTTCCAGAAGGAAAATCTCAACGCGGAAAGACAATACCATCATCCTTGTTTTAATCTGTGAACATCGAATGGTAATACGAGCCATTGTTGGAAATTTAAAACTGTCCTGATGTTGATGATGGTATAATATTCTCGTCAGGTGTTTTATAAATAGGAAAATACGTCGTAAACGAGTTATATAAGTGAAGGAGGATGTTGTTTTAATTAAGGGAATTTATAGGATTATATAAATCCGTTTCCATTACATAAAATAAATCTCTGGTTGAGACTACAGAAATAATGGAATAACCGCCTACTCAATTCGATCTTTAAATCTTTTATATATGTGGTGATTGTATTAACTCAAATTAATTGTTTTATTAATTAATCTTAAAAATAATTAATCTTAACAATAATAAAAATACGAACAATACGAATAAACGTCTCAATGTATCAAATTAACGAAAACAGAATGATAGAAAGGCACAAAAAGGAATTTTTAAATTTTCATAATTATTTAACCATCATTCTTAAACTATATAAAAACTAGTATCTTAGAATTTACTTTAAAACATTATTCAAAATTATCTAACAAATGATCTTTCAAGGTTATTCATAAATTCGATCATTCAAATTTTACTCTTCAAAATCGTTAAAATTCATAAATCAATAATTCAAGGTCGTTTAATATAATTCAAGGACAATCAACCATCTTTAAAAATGATTTAAGGTCAATTCTTGGTCCGTCAAGGTTATCCAACAGGCATTTCAAGTTTTTTAATATTATTTAACGATCGTTTAAAATTGTTTTAGGTCATTAAACGAATATTCAAAAAATATTATTTAAAAACCTTAAAAAAGTCATTCGAGATCAAATAAAATTTCAAGGTCATTCAAAGCTATCCCAGGGTATTTAAGTAATCAAATAATTCTAGATAACACAATGGTCAATTACAATATCGTTCAAATATTCAAGGTCATTGTGTAATTTAAGGCCATCCAATGAGCATTCGCGATTATTTAAGTTTATCCAACAAGCATCCATTGTAGTTTAACATCATTCATTTCGCAGTCATTTAAAATCTCTTAAGGTCATCAAATATACATTCAAAATCAATGGAGGTCATCTAACGATATATCAAGGTCACCCATCATCCATTCACGGCTAACTGAAGCAATCCAAAGACAATGTATGATAATATAGGCAATCACTTTCGATAATTCAAACGTGAATTAAAAATATTTTAGATAATTCGTATTTCTTTACAAAACACTTAAAATTACTTTTTGATAGCGTCTCAAAATTAGGTCATTATAATCGTTCAAAATTATTCGAGGTCATCAAACAATTCTTCTAGGTCACCCAGCTATCGTTAAACGGCATTTAAGGTTATAAAATCAACAATTATTCTTGACAATAAAAGAATCAATCAAAAATATTTGTATTAGAAATTTAAGATCACCACAATTTAACAATCATTCAAGATCATCAAAAAATCCAACAATTCTTCTAGGTCACCCAGTTATCGTTAAATTAAATTTAGGGTTATAAAATCAACAATTATTCTTGACAATAAAAGAATCAATCAAAAATATTTGTATTAAAAATTTAAGTTCAAACCATTCAAGGTCACCACAATTTCACAATCATTTAAGACCATCAAAAAATGTAACAATTTTTCTAGATCACCGAGCTATCGTTAAATAACATTTAAAGTTATAAGGTCAACAATTATTCTTGGTAATAAAACAATCAATCAAAAATATTTGTATTACAAATTTAAGATCACCACAATTTAACAATCATTCAAGATCATCAAAAAATCCAACAATTCTTCTAGGTCACCCAGCTATCGTTAAATTAAATTTAGGGTTATAAAATCAACAATTATTCTTGACAATAAAAGAATCAATCAAAAATATTTGTATTAAAAATTTAAGTTCAAACCATTCAAGGTCACCACAATTTCACAATCATTTAAGACCATCAAAAAATGTAACAATTTTTCTAGATCACCGAGCTATCGTTAAATAACATTTAAAGTTATAAGGTCAACAATTATTCTTGGTAATAAAACAATCAATCAAAAATATTTGTATTACAAATTTAAGATCACCACAATTTAACAATCATTCAAGATCATCAAAAAATCCAACAATTCTTCTAGGTCACCCAGCTATCGTTAAATTAAATTTAGGGTTATAAAATCAACAATTATTCTTGACAATAAAAGAATCAATCAAAAATATTTGTATTAAAAATTTAAGTTCAAACCATTCAAGGTCACCACAATTTCACAATCATTTAAGACCATCAAAAAATCTAACATAACTTCTAGGTCACCGAGCTATCGTTAAATAACATTTAGGGTTATAAAATCAACAATTATTCTAGACAATAAAAGAATCAATGAAAAATATTTGTTCGTATTTTTGCTACTACTACTAAAATTCAAACCATTCAAGGTCACCACAATTTAACAATTATTCAAGACAGTCAAAAAATCCAACGATTCTTCTAGGTCACCTAGCTATCGTTAAGTTATTAGGTCAACAATTATTCTTGGTAATAAAATAATCAATCAAACATATTTTTATTGCAAATTTAAGTTCGTTCGTATTTTTTACTACTACTTAAATTCAAACCATTCAAGGTCGCCACAATTTAACAATCATTCAAGAGCATAAAAAATCCAACAATTCTTCTAGGTCGTCCAGTTATCGTTAAATAACATTTTAGGTTATAAAATCAACAATTATTCTTGGTAATAAACGAATCAATCAAGAATATTTGGATTACAAATTTAGGTTTGTTCGTATTTCTTCTACTACTACTGAAATTCAAACCATTCAAGGTCACCACAATTTAACAATTATTCAAGACCATAAAAAAATCCAACAATTCTTCTAGGTCGTCCAGTTATCGTTAAATAACATTTTAGGTTATAAAATCAACAATTATTCTTGGTAATAAACGAATCAATCAATAATATTAGTATTACATATGTTTCGTTTATATTTTTACTACTACTTTGCTGGAATTCAAAGCATTCAGGGTCACCACCATAATTTTGTTTTAGAACTATTTCTTATTTCTTTAAAATTCATTGTACATTATATTTAATTGTAACATTTCCCTGTAATTGGAATTCTTTTCTGTTGGGAATATAAATCTATTATTATTATTATTATTATTACCACAATTGAAAATCAATCAAGACTATTGTATTGCAAATTTAAGTTAATTGGAATTTTTGCTACTACAGCAGAAATTCAAAACATTCAAGTTCACCACAATACAACAATCTTTCAAGGTCATCAAAAAATAATTCAGAATTGTTAAGGAATATTAAAGAAAATATTTAAAATCTAACAATCATTTTGTTTCTTTAAGTTCATCCAATGATCCTTCACGGTACCCAATAAATACTTGAATAATAATTCTAAAATTCTTTTTTTTTCCAGAAGTGCTATCTCTAAATAACAACTGCATTTAATCATAGACAGTTCCCTTAGAAATATCTCAAAATCAAATGATGATTCAAGATTATATAAGGTCATATCACTCAATATCGCTCAAAACCATACATTTATCATTCAAAGTCACCTAAAAACCATCAAATGATGATTCAAAATTATTTCAGGACATTTGTTTCCTAGAATGATTATTCAAGATCATTTAAAAGTCATTTAATGTCATCCCATGAACTACTTTGCTAGAATTTAAACCATTCAAGGTCACCACAATTGAACAATCATTCAAGATCATCAAAAAATAATTCAAAATTGTTAGAAATGTTTAAAAAAATATTTAAAATCTAACTATCATTTTGTTTCTTCAAGTTAATCCAATAATCCTTCAAGGTCACCCAGTAAATACTCGAATAATAATTCTAGATTTCTTTTTTTCTTCCAGAAGTGCTATTTTTAAATAACCACGGCATTTAATTAGAGGCAGTACATTTAAGAAAATGGTCAATATCCCTTAACGCCATAAACTTATTATTCAAGGTCACTTAAGCAAAATCAAATGATGATTCAAGATTATATAAGATCATATCACTCAATATCGCGCAAAACGATGAATTTATCATTCAAGGTCACCTAAAAACCATCAAATGATGATTCAAAATTATTTGAGGCAATTAGTTTCATAAAATGATTATTCAAGATCATTTAAAAGTCATTTAATGTCATCCCATGATCTTTTTAGAAACAACTTTGCTGGAATTTAAACCATTCAAGGTCACCATAATTGAACAATCATTCAAGATCATAAAACATAATTTAGAATTGTTAAAATATATTAAAGAAAATATTTAAAATCTAACAAACAATTTTGTTTCTTTAAGTCCATCCAATAATCCTTCAAGGTCACTCAACAATTACTCGAATAATAATTCCAAATTTCTTTTCTCCAAGAAGTGCTATCTCTAAATAATCACTACATTTAAATAGAAACAGTACTTTTAAATAAAATTTTCGATATCGCTTAACACCATAAACCTATCTTTCAAGGTCACTCAAGAAAAATCAAATGATGATTCAAGATATTATTTAAGTTCGAATCACTCAACATCGCACAAAAACCATAAACTTATCATTCAAGGTCACTTAAGAACCATCAAATGATTAATGATTCAAAATTATTTCAGATCATTAGTTTCAGAAATAAATTATTCAAGATCATTTAAAAGTAATTTAATATCATCCCATGTTGTTTCAAGGTCACTCAACGAACGCTCAAAGTAATTTACAGTCATCCAAGGATCTTTCAAGAAACTTAAGAAAAATATACCACTCAATATCGCTCAGAACCATAAATTTATTATTCAAGGTCACTTAAGAACCATCAAATGATGATTCAAAATTATTTGAGGTCATTAGTTTCATAAAATAATTATTAACGATCTTTTAAAAGTCATTTAATGCCATCCCATGATCTTTCAAGGTCACTCAACGAACGCTCACAGTAATTTATAGTCATCCAAGGTTCTTTCAAGGTCACTTAAGAAAAATAAAATAATGATTCAAGACTATTTTAGATTATATCACTTAATATCGCTCAAAACCATAAACTCATCATTCAAGGTCACTTGAATGATGATTCAAAATTATTTAAGATCATTAGTTTTGTAAAATAATTATTCAATATCATCTAAAAATCCTTTAATGACATCAAAAGATCTTTCAAGTTCACTCAACGAACGCTCAAGGTAATTTATAGTCATTCAAGGACCTTTCAAGGTCACTTAAGAAAAATAAAATAATTATTCAAGATTATTTAAGGTCATATCACTCAATATCGCCCAAAACTATAAACCTGTCATTCAAGATCACTTAAGAACCATCAAATAATTATTCCAAATTATTTGAGGTCAAGTTTCACTCAAGATCATCTAAAAGTCATTTAATGTCATCCCGCCATCTTTCAAGGTCACTCAACGAACGCTCAAGGTAATTTATAGTTACCCAGGGATCTTTCAAGGTCACTTAAGAAAAATCAAATAATGTTTCAAGATTATTTGAATGATTTCATTTATTATTTTTCGGGAATTCTTAAGAATTTTTGTTTCTTCAAGTTAATCCAATAATCCTTCAAGGTCACCCAGTAAATACTCGAATAATAATTCTAGATTTCTTTTTTTCTTCCAGAAGTGCTATTTTTAAATAACCACGGCATTTAATTAGAGGCAGTACATTTAAGAAAATGGTCAATATCCCTTAACGCCATAAACTTATTATTCAAGGTCACTTAAGCAAAATCAAATGATGATTCAAGATTATATAAGATCATATCACTCAATATCGCGCAAAACGATGAATTTATCATTCAAGGTCACCTAAAAACCATCAAATGATGATTCAAAATTATTTGAGGCAATTAGTTTCATAAAATGATTATTCAAGATCATTTAAAAGTCATTTAATGTCATCCCATGATCTTTTTAGAAACAACTTTGCTGGAATTTAAACCATTCAAGGTCACCATAATTGAACAATCATTCAAGATCATAAAACATAATTTAGAATTGTTAAAATATATTAAAGAAAATATTTAAAATCTAACAAACAATTTTGTTTCTTTAAGTCCATCCAATAATCCTTCAAGGTCACTCAACAATTACTCGAATAATAATTCCAAATTTCTTTTCTCCAAGAAGTGCTATCTCTAAATAATCACTACATTTAAATAGAAACAGTACTTTTAAATAAAATTTTCGATATCGCTTAACACCATAAACCTATCTTTCAAGGTCACTCAAGAAAAATCAAATGATGATTCAAGATATTATTTAAGTTCGAATCACTCAACATCGCACAAAAACCATAAACTTATCATTCAAGGTCACTTAAGAACCATCAAATGATTAATGATTCAAAATTATTTCAGATCATTAGTTTCAGAAATAAATTATTCAAGATCATTTAAAAGTAATTTAATATCATCCCATGTTGTTTCAAGGTCACTCAACGAACGCTCAAAGTAATTTACAGTCATCCAAGGATCTTTCAAGAAACTTAAGAAAAATATACCACTCAATATCGCTCAGAACCATAAATTTATTATTCAAGGTCACTTAAGAACCATCAAATGATGATTCAAAATTATTTGAGGTCATTAGTTTCATAAAATAATTATTAACGATCTTTTAAAAGTCATTTAATGCCATCCCATGATCTTTCAAGGTCACTCAACGAACGCTCACAGTAATTTATAGTCATCCAAGGTTCTTTCAAGGTCACTTAAGAAAAATAAAATAATGATTCAAGACTATTTTAGATTATATCACTTAATATCGCTCAAAACCATAAACTCATCATTCAAGGTCACTTGAATGATGATTCAAAATTATTTAAGATCATTAGTTTTGTAAAATAATTATTCAATATCATCTAAAAATCCTTTAATGACATCAAAAGATCTTTCAAGTTCACTCAACGAACGCTCAAGGTAATTTATAGTCATTCAAGGACCTTTCAAGGTCACTTAAGAAAAATAAAATAATTATTCAAGATTATTTAAGGTCATATCACTCAATATCGCCCAAAACTATAAACCTGTCATTCAAGATCACTTAAGAACCATCAAATAATTATTCCAAATTATTTGAGGTCAAGTTTCACTCAAGATCATCTAAAAGTCATTTAATGTCATCCCGCCATCTTTCAAGGTCACTCAACGAACGCTCAAGGTAATTTATAGTTACCCAGGGATCTTTCAAGGTCACTTAAGAAAAATCAAATAATGTTTCAAGATTATTTGAATGATTTCATTTATTATTTTTCGGGAATTCTTAAGATCAAAAACGATTATTCAAAATGGCAAAAAATGGTCATTCAAGGGCATTTAAAGTCTTCCAACGAGTATTCAAGATTGTTCAAGATCAACAAAGGTCATTATTTCAACGTTATTTAAAATCACCTATGGTGATTAACCATCGTTAAAAGTTATCCCATGTTTTTTCAGGATTTTTCAAGGTCAAACGCTAATTAAAGAGTAACAAATGATTATTCGAGGACATTCGAGGTCATTTGCCTTTTTTAAAGGAGCAATTAAGGTCATTCGAGGTTTTCCACAACTCATTCAAAGCAACATAAAATCATTTAACAATTTTTCAAGATCTAAATATCATAAAAGATAATTGCAAGGTTATCTAACGATCTTTAAAAGTCTTTCAAGCTTTTTCAATGTTTTTTAAGATCAAACAAATGGTTATTTATGGATAAAAATAGCCATTCAAGGTCATTTATGGGTTTATTGAAGAATATTTAATATCAATTAAGGTTATTTAGGTGGCGAAATAATTCAAACTTATCTAAAATAATCCAACTGTCATTCAAGGTCAAAATATCATTAGAAATAATTCAAGGTCATCGATTAAATACTTCAAGCTTATTTAGACTTTCTTAAGGTCATATAATAATCGCTGAGAGTCATTCCAGACTTTTCAAGGCTTTTTAAGATCAAAAAAAGTTCATTCAAGGGCAGGAAATGGCCACTCAGTGTCATTTAAGGTCATCCAATGATTATACTTATTTTAAGGTCAATAAAAATCATTCAAATTTATTCAACACGCATTCAAGTTTATCTGAAATCACCAAAATGCTTTTTTAATACTTCTAAAGGTCAACAACGATTATTCAAAGTTAGCAAGTGGTCATTCAAGGTCATTCAAGATTATCTCTAAAATCCTCCGACGATCTTTCAAGATCAAAATATCATTCAAAATAATTTTAGGTCATCAAATGAAAATTTTAAGTTTATTCAGAATCATTTAAGGTGATTTAACGATCAGTAAAAGTCATCGAATGCTTTCCGAGATTTTTTTAAGATCTTACAGCGATTATTCAAGGGTAGCAAATAGTCATTCAAGGTCATTTAAGATTATCTAGCGTTTATTCAAGATTATTTAAAATCAATTAAGATAATTCAAGGCTATTCAACACTCATTATAAGTTATCTAAAATCACCCAACGATCTATAAAAGTAAAAATATCATTCAAAAAAATTCAAGGTCATCAAATTGAATTTCAAAATTTTAAAAATGATTTATGGTCATATGACGAGCGTTAAAAGTCATACAATGGTTTTTCAATATTTTTTTAAGAGAAAACTTTTATTAATGTGCTGAAAATGGTCATTCAAGGTCATTAAGGATTATCTAGCGCTTATTCAAGATTATTTAAGATCAATTAGGGCCAATAAAGGTTAACCAACAATCAAACAAAGTTATCTAAAATCCCACCCAAGAATCTTTCAAAATATCATTCAAAATAATTTTAGGTCATCTAATGAATATTTCAAGGTTATTTAGAATCATTTGAGGTCGTTCAACAATCGGTAAAATTCACACAAGCATTTTCGAGATTTTTTAATATGAAACAACGATTATTAAAGAGTAGCAAATGACTATCAAAGTCGTTTAAGGTCGTCTAACATTTATTCAAGATTATTTAGGATCTTTAAGGTCATTAAAAGTTATTCAACACTCTATCTAAAATCATCTAACAATCTTTTGAAGTAAAAATATCATTAAAGATCATGTAAGGTCATCAAATAATATTAATTTGAAGGTTATTTAGAATGTAAATATTAAAAGTCATTCAATGCTCTTTCAGATTTTTGATGAAAATTATTTAAAATGTAAATATTTTTAAAAGTCTTCCAGATTTTTTTTAAAGATGAAACTACGATTATTCAAGACTAGGAAACTAGTTACTTAAGGTCGTTTAAATTCATCTAACGTTTATTTAAGATTATTGAAGATCAAAAAAGTCATTTACTTACCTTAAATCGTCCAAGTATTTTTCAGCATTTAAATAACATTAAAGATAATTCAAGGTCATCAAATATATATTTTGAAGTAAATGAGAATCAGTTAAGGTCATCTAATAATGGTTAAAAGTACTTTCAATGTTCTTTCAAGATTTTTTTAAGTCAAACAAACAATTATTTTAAGGTGGCAAATGGTCAAAAATAAATTAATTGATTGAGTTATGTGAAGATCAAAATAATTTGACGTATAAAGCACTAGAACTAGTGTCAAATAATAATTTGAAATCATTTAAAGATATTTAAAGAATAATTAGGTTTGTCCAATGATTATTCAATGTTTTTCAAGAGCATTTAAAGACATCCAATGATTATTCATTTATTTTTTATTTTTAAAGATTATTCAGAGATATGAAATAGTCATTCGAGGTCAGATCATCCAAAGGCTACTTCAGGACGTTAAGGTCACCCTAAAGTTATCTAATAACCATTCTAGAAAATCAAGACCATTTAAATTATAGATTTGAGACTAACTATTGAATGATCGTTAGATGACATAATTTTAAATAACCTTGAATAAGCGTTGGATGATATTGAATAATAATCGAATGATCATTTATGATTCTTGGATGACCTTAAATACCTTTGAATAATCGTTAATGTTATTTTTATTATAGTTTAAATGTTTTTACAACATGTTATTTATAAAAATAATTGTCATATGAAAATGAAAGATTATTAAATGACCTTGAATGACCTTGAGCCAAAGCAAACGTCAAAATTCAACATTTACCGAAAACTAATGAATTTATTCAATTTCTTTAAAAAATATCGATACAATTTTTACGGAAAAATTAGAAAAAAAATCCAGTTGGCAATAATAAACGTTCGCATTTGCGCAACGCCGATTTCAATAGCTATCAAAACTAGATTATCGAATAAATATCAATTAGTCCAATTCCGTGCGCTCGTTCGAAATCGAAAATAATACGTTTCGCACTAATAAACATTTAACCCAAATTACATCCTACCAGACAAATCGCGAAACGCCGGCCGATTTGCATGACATTTAAACGACAACATAATAACTACACTGAAATGACAATAAATAATGTACAATACGCAATTGTACGTCGCTGAATAATTGTGTAATCAGTAAGGTAAGTTACTTAAAGTGTTCTAAATATTAAACAAAAACGTTTACTTTGTTGATATCACACTTTCTGTTCTAAACATATATATATATATATATATATAAGATTTACACATTTGAATGCATTAAAGAAGAGGAAACAGATTTATTTTATAAATGCCAGTAATAAAGTGTTAGTTTGAATACTACAAAATCTTCTTGTTGATTGAAGAGTATTGGTGTAATACATTGTTTTCAGTAAATTGAACGGTATACCGTATGATTTTTTTGCTCATTCATCATTTGGTAAAACATAATTAAATTTACTTTTGTAAAACAAACTATAAATTTACTCTAAGAATAAATGTGCATTTAGTTCCTAATCAAATCTTTATAAGTAAATAAAAATTTGCATATGAAAAGAATTTCGTAACAAAAAAACCCACCGTCGACATTCAAGTAAAATATAATTATCTTGTTATAATCACTGGGGCATTGAGTTAGGATTTACACACCAGATAATTTATTATGAGCGGTACGCGGTGCTCAAGAGGAATACACGTTGTTCTTCGCGTTACGCGCTACTCCTCTAGCATTGAGTTCGTGCTCAATGTCGGTGACTAATGCGCCGGTTTTGCTAAATCGAAAATTATGCAATTGTTTAATTAGAATTGATTAGCGGTTTGGTCGTGGATGTGGAAAATTGGGTAAATAGCTTCGTGATGTGTATCCCTGCGAGTCTCGAGAAGACCACTTTATGAGTCACTTTTACGAAGGCAACAAACCCAATTGGAAATTAATCAAAATTACGCAATGCACTCCTTAACATCGTTCAACCGTATAAATCGAACTCACTAAATCAGCTTATACAAAATTTATTTCTTAAAGATTTACAATTAATAATAATTCTATATATAATAATTATATTTCACATATTTTCTAAAATATAAACAACGAGGTCGATAATGATTGTATAAAAAAATAAAACAACCACCTAAATCACCATTAGCATTTAAATTAACAATTCCGCAACGAATTGACAATCTAAATCACTCATTACGTTAGCGTCCTTCGTGCGAATTTTTATTTCTTCCAACGATCGCCATTGGAATTAATGAATAATAAACATTCTAACTTATAACACATGAGTTTATCTTGCGATGCGTACGATTTATAGTACCTTTCACGACATTGGGGCGAAGGTACGGTGAAAGACAAACCGAAAACTGCGACCTCAGAGGAGGAAAAAAGGACGAGATCAGTGTGTTACATTTATTTCCAATGTCACCGACGAAAATAAATGTTGTTAATAATGGATAAACATTTGTTTAATTGATGTGTTATTGAATTTGCCACAGGTGAAAACGATGTTAATAAATTGATAAACATCTTCTAATTAGTTTGTTATTGGATTTTGGAAAACCACGACTTATTTTTAAGCGCGTCGCTCCTTCTAACGCTACGCCCGTGTAGAAAACGCGACGATTAATAAGTTATTGGGGATTTTGAATAATTAACGTGTTGTCTTCGGTTTATATGCGAAAACAAATTGCTTTTTAATTAGGTAAAGTTTTAAAAATAAATTATTGATTAATAGCCTATAACTGAAACATGTTTACCTACTCAGTGAAGATTTTATTAATAAACTCTTTCTCTACAATTAATTGTGATTGTTTATCAACTACATAATCCTTACTTCGTGTTCTTTATGTATAAATGCTATACCAATATAATGACTATTATTCTGTTGAAATAAAAGTATGCACAAGTGATTTAAACGTACAATTACCTCAACATCAACGTTTACTCTCGACCAAACAAGATTATACATTAATTTCAAGGTGTCGTGTGGAACAAACAAAACAGACTTTGTGTATAATTTAATGAATAAAAAAAAGACGAATTGCGTGCGATGGACGAATCTAAATCTATACGTGAGAAATAAATAATGCATAAAAAAAACGCGAGTTATTTCTGTAGCGCCCGCAGACATAATTAATGGTCCCGGATTAAAACGGTCTAAATCATCACCGCTCAAGGAAATTTAATTAATGTCTAATGTCTACCTAATTGGAGCAGATACATCACGTTGGCCATGGACGAATCGAGGCTGCACAGCCTTTTAACACATTTTCGCTTGTAATGTGTTCCCGATGGCGATACACACACACACACAAAGATTAATCAGGAAGTTTAAGATAAACATCGTTTAACGCTGAAAATTGTGTATTAGTAACGTACATATTAGTGTCATGGCTTAATACATTAAGATTTATAACCCAATTAATTATATTAAATAAATAACATTTTCTCATATGAATGAGTTATAAATGTAGCAAATAACATGTTTTAACCATGATTAATTTTTATTAAAACTATCAAAATCTTAAAAGTAATAAAACTGCATTTAAGTATTTATTTATAGTTATCAATTTTATTAATTTAACAAGATAACTACATCTTATCAATCAATAGGCCACTTCATTCAAGGAATAAATTCTTTAAACAATCAGGATGCACTAATCGTAATCTTGATAATGAGCAAATTAATTAATATAATATATAATATAACATATAGGTAAGGACTTTAATACATTTTTATTATGAGCAAATTATATTTTATATATGAAAACAACTTTATTGTCAAACAGGTACAAAATAATAGTTACAATTACAATTACAACTCTGAAGAATAGATAGTAAATTTATCAGATAGCTATCGATCTCTTCTGCCTCATTTTTTTTTAAATTTATTCATCTAAAAGAAATTGACTACCGCAATACAAAATTAATAAGATAACTAATGCTGAATTAAATCACCAACACTTATTTTACAATTAAAATAATAATTCATATAGAGAAAAGCACATCCAATCAAATTTTAAATAATTGTGAGGTTTTATAAATATATTAACGTACGAATTTTCTACAAGTCAAACCAATCAAATAATTGCGAAAACGTATAATCTTATCAGTAAATAGTCCTCTTCACTTATGAAATAATATCTTTAAACAAACACGATTTATAAAGTGTAATCTTATTAATGATATAACCAAATTATTATAAAGGAGTCACGATTACATTATATTCAAGATGTACCACAAAGTAAACGCCTCCACAATTAAATTATTATAAAAAAAAATATTGATTAATAGCCTATAACTGAAACATGTTTACCTACTCAGTGAAGATTATATTAATGGACTCTTTCTCTACAATTAATTGTGATTGTCTTTCGACCACATATTCCTTACACCGTGTTCTTAATGATATACCACAAAGTAAACGCCTCCACAATTAAATTATTATAAAAACATTCTGGCTTTTTAATCATTAATTAAATTTAATCATTTTTTCTTCAGAAAAATTCGTTTTTGTGTTGAGAGGATAATGATTAAATAACATGATCATGCAGAAAAATCATTATTTCTTTAATTCCACCACAATACATTAACAATACCAAATTTTATAAACAAATTAATTCCTGCTAAAATAATTAATTTCATAAATCACTACGGTTTACATTTTATAACCGACTACGGCTAAATAGACAATAGTTTTAGTTAATTTTTATATCTATGAAGAACAGCGTTATATGTGGGCGTTAGCGGAACTAACAAATTTATACTTATCTATGATAAAA
This sequence comes from Ontholestes murinus, assembly GCA_963969525.1. NCBI lineage: Eukaryota > Metazoa > Arthropoda > Insecta > Coleoptera > Staphylinidae > Ontholestes > Ontholestes murinus. Next base: position 6,342,671 of record OZ018391.1, read on the forward strand.
TTAGAATTTTATGTATATTAAGTTGCCTATAACATTAATAAATAATTCATTTAAATTATTCCACACTAGAAAAAACCTTTCCATCTTTAATTCAATCGTATTAAAAAGTAAAAATGATATCGTTACAATTAAAATTCAGCAGATTTTCGTTATCCTCATGGATTAAGAATTAATTTTCTAAACAGCGCTAATAGTAGATGATAAATAAACTAACACAACGTATACTTATCTATTATTCATACCCATTTTATTAAGTTGCCGGCACTGGCAGCCAGTAGTTCAAATGATTTAAAATATTCCCACATGTAAAGTACTGTTTCAAAATTTAATTAAACCGTACTACTACTAGGCTGTACAAACGATGTCGTTATCACAAAAATTCAGCGGATTTTCATTGGTCCCGTGGTACAACACGTAAGTCCTTTAAATTTCCCTCGAAAAAACGCGAAACCGATCAACCTAACCAAACTTTTTTTTACTTCAGCGCCGAATGGAAACGTGTTTACCACTTAATATTCGACGACAACAGCAGCGTGGACGACCGAAAAGAGGCTTTAAACGTGATAAACTTATGGAAGACCAGGATGAGCATTCTTCCCAGTGGCGTCGAAGGCACACTTTACATCCTCGAGGCTTTACAAATCGACCCCAAGCTGATAAGCGAGAGGCAGTGCTGCATACTATACGCCTCTAATATTATGAGGTAAATAAATTTAAATTTAAAAACATCACGTTTTTATAATAAAACGCGTAAAAACTTTACAGATTTTTAAATATTTGTGTGGCGAATAGATCACAAGTATACAACTTTACAAAGACGGCAAAAAGCTATAGCATACCAGACTGGATAATCAACATACGACACGATTTCGCGCACAGCCCCAAAGTGCCAAGTTTTGGGATCTTAACCCTTGCACTTAAGGAATGTTTCAAATGGTTGAAGGAAACTTATTGGGATCCTGAATTGGATGTTATCAAAGATTATGTCATTAGAAAGCCATCAAATGATACTAGTCGTGTGATTAAACTAGTTGCTGATCTTATTGTTTGGTTAAATAGTGAAACAGCTCTAACAGAAAGTCTTAGGGCTGAATTGAACAATTTCGGTGTTGATGATGTTGATATTAATAATTTTCCCGAGGTGATGAACGAGTTGTTTGTGAATATTGGCGGTGAATGTGATGGACAAATGGATTGGAGTGGACTTATTAATGATTTAATCTTCAGTACATGTTTCTATATAAATCCAGCATGGAAAGGTAGGTTATTTTACACTTTTATTTGTTCATTTATACAAAAATATATTTTAATTAATGGTGAAATTTTTATTTTTTTACCACGGGCAACATGTAACTATGTTCAAAAATAATTGTACCCGAAGGGGTTAATCAATTTACCTAGTTTTGGTACTTGATTTATTGTTTATTTATATTTTAATATGATTCCAAATAATCAATCTAAAAATTGATAAATTAATAATTTAAATATCATAATGAAGAGAATGGTTATTTCATGTTAATCCATACTTACAGTGAATTAAAAATTCACTTATATATTACAATTATTAATTTATGATTGTTATAAAATTTTCCTTTCCCATCAACAATAGTTGTTAATTATATTGGTTTTTGAGTTACGTGAGGAGAAATTTCAATTAATAAAACACTTTATAATTCACTTGTGAAGAAAGAGAATTCTAACATGTTTAATTAATAGTTGTTAAGATTTTTGTACTTTATTTATAGAACTAATCATCTAGTTAATATGAGTTTTAATATTGACTTTTTTTCATGCTAGCATTTAATAAAATAAGTGAAAAAAGTGCCAAACTGTGTTTTACTCATATCAGCATTTTCATGTACCCAAACAACCCAATTAATATCTAACAAATAAATATTTAAATTATCATAATTTTTAATTTGTTTTGTTATAATTTTTTTTTTCTTGCAGATACTAAAACAATTTACACTTACAAATACATTTCGAAGCTTATCGATCACTTGGAAATCAATAAACAGCTGGGGAATCTCGTGTCTGAATTATGTCATGTGATGAATGATGTGCAAGAATTTGAGTCGAATAGAAATGTTGTTGCTCGCTGGTTGAATGAAATCTTTATTGGGATGTTGAGGCAGAAACCGGAAGATTGTAAAGTAGTTCTGGATGAATTGAAAGGAAAGGGGATTCGTTTTAGAAATGTGTCTGAGCATAGTTTTCAGGAGGTGGTCAAATTGAAGTATACCATGTTTAAGCATGTTGATGATATTAGTAGAAAATGTTTCAACAGGTGAGATTTTCATAATGTACATATTTCATTTCAATAGATTTACTGCATAAAAAATGATTTAAGATATTACCATTAAGTTGCCTAAGTGTTGCACAAGATTCCTGTTTGGATGGATAACCACCGACAAATCATAGGGAACTGTCAACAGCAACAATTAGATCAATGAGATACAAAATAGATTGAAACTGGTCTGTAGTTGTTATGGACAGGGATCAGTCATTGAAAAGTTATTTGTTTTTAGTGCATTTTATAAATTAAGATTATTAAACTATGAATCGTATAATAATGTAATAATTTTTATTGTATATTTCAGGTTTTTTTTTCTTGTTAGATGTATGAATAAATTTAATATTAAATTTTTCAGTTTCATGCTGTTATGCAAAGCCTGTTCATTAAAAGACTGCAATGATTTCTTCAATCAGATGAAGAATGCCAATTCCAATCCTAACTGGGAAAACTTACAACAGTCTGAAGACGATTTTGTGGATTTAAGTAAAGTACCCAGTATACAAGTATGTGATTCAGAAATTGCTTTAAACAATCCAATTGATGGAATAGAAAATGGTAATGTAATTCAACAGAAACGCAAAAAAAGGTGGACTCTTGTGACAGGTTAGTGAAATATTGAAGAAAAAATCAATATTTGTTATTGGTAATGATTTTTTAGATAACAATCATGAACGGTGCCCTTTAGGAGTTCATCCAACCATGCTGAATTCAGGAATGGAAATTTGTTAGTGTTGAGTGTTTTTTTTTTTTAATATAAAATGTATTTATTTGTTCCTTTTTTATAAGTAAAAACTCTTTTATATGCATATTTAGTTATTTTGGCTTATAGCTTTTCTAAATTTATGATTTTAATCCTATAAAAGATCACCAATAAGGAATAAAAATAATATTTTGCATTTTTCTGATTAATTTCATTGGTTTATTTTTGGTAACTATAAATATATAAAACAAAGGTACAAAGTTTACTGCGCGCAATAGTCACGTTTGCGCTTAAGAGTAAAACAGGTACGGCTGCGACCTACCTAGCTCGGTAAAAACTACACGATAATCTGACTACTCCCTGACTAAAAATAAAAATTCAACGATTAAGGAACCGTATGAGTACTAAAGCACCAGTAAAGATACTATCGAATAAAAATACATGTATAGAAAAATAAATATAAAGGAATGCTCCGAGTGTGCGTCATGGTTTACCAATTTCGGGACCTATTTTACCAAGAACCAGGAGAGTTCGGCCTTCGTTCTCGTCCTCCTCTGCATCTCGATCAGTCCGTTCGACGTGTCCAGTCCCCAGACGTCCATTGGTTTACGATTCATCATACTGATTCTATAAACGAACATCAAAACGATATTTAAGTGTCGGCAGATATTTATGAAGGTATTAAATATGGCTCAGAAACAGCGCCCTCTTTAAGCTATACGAGGTTTTCACTTGATGCGCCTCCTAGCGGCATTCTATGGAATGTTAAGTGGAACGTTTCCGTTAATTCGCAATATATTTTAGAATGGGCGTGGTTAATGGCTTCAAATTCTTAATCTGAGTTTTATATAGAGGGTTATCTATCTCCTCTCATATGTATGATCAAAATGGCAATAGATAAATATAATATTTATAGTTTTATCAATTTAGAATCTGTAAGTTAAGTTATTGATTTAAACTATTTTATTTACTGTATTCTGTACCATCTAGTGGGTAGTAATTTAGGTTTTATACGTTGAGTTATTATTTTTTTACCTTCCACCTGACAAAGAGTGCAGGAATTTCCAGTAGCTGGGCCTCAGGTTGACGGGTTCTACGAGCGCGGCGTGGAAGAGTATCGCGGTGCTGAGGCAGTACAAGAATACGATAAAACCGGGAACGTTGGGCACGTAGCCCCTAAAGATTCCGATGTTGTAAATGATCTGCAGCATCTTCCAGAATACGTATAGAGAGATGGTCGTGTCCGGGTACTTGTAGAACGAGCAGCCGGCTATCAGTCCAGCGAGGAATGCATGGCTTGGGTCGTCCTTTCCGGTAAATCTTCTCAGCAAACACATTGTTGCCTAAATATAATCACTTAATATAATTATTTAAAATAAAAGTTTTTCATAATTACTAATGATGAATACATATGATAAAAAAAACAAACAAGGCACTCTAGATGATAAACGTTATCTTAATCAATATCGTAACAATTATTAAACAGCTAATGGCCTCAAAAAATAAACATTTACTTACTCTAAAAAGACCACAAGATCCGCTTAAAAATGCCGCAATGTTTAGGTTGTCCTTTCTAAAAATGATATCCTTAATTTTACTAGGCGTCTTGAATACGGTCTTTAAGTTTAAAACCAGCCTCAGTGCCAATTGCAGTCCTAATCCAGTGGAGAACATTTTAGCACTACCCTTAAAAATATTAGAAAACAGTCTTATTCATCACTCCAAATATCATTTAATTGTGTATTAGGCTCATGTTTTATGTTGTCACTTGCCAAAAAAACGTTTCTTCCCATTATCTTCGCCGCACTGATACACCCTGCATATTCCGCATATTTTTAAATATTAAAAAAGTGCGCGCGTCATGCAATTTAAATACTAAAAATAGTTTGCAGATAAGGAAATGCTTCAGGCGTTAATACGCCTGTGCCGGTTGCTTTGGCATTGAACGTCGATTCTAATTTAAATAACGGTCCCACTTTTTTGCAAACTTTTAAATTGGTTTTATGACGGAATCCGAAATGTATTACACCCACATAACATACTTACTTGTAATACGTAGTAAATACAGCTAAAGGGATGCGGACACGCGACGTCCCTATCACAGCACTTAATTTTGTGTACGAACTTTTTGTAAACTCTTAGAGCTTGCATGACTAGACTGTAGACGAAGTTCGGCCGCCTCCTGTGGGGCCGCCACTTGGCGCTTCCTGGTCCGTTCGAGGTGGAAGCCTCGTTCGAGTTGTTCTCGTTGGGCTGCTGCCTGTAGAAGGAATTCGCCTGGTTCGTACGCAGGGCGTAACCTTTTTCTTCATACGGACCAACGACAAATCTAAAATAAAATAATAGTAGTAAATAAATATGCTATATATAAACCCTTTAATTAAGGTTTTTCACCATTCACAAAATCTGAAACCACGACATTAGCGCCACCTATCTATTATGGCAAGATGACGCTGGTATGTTTTCACTTTATGTCTGGAGAGTACCAAAACACATAAATAATGGTGTGTGAATGTTGCAAGTATTTAATATTTTTAAAAACTGTTTGCATTGAAGAATTAGTTAAATACATTTTTACCATAAGTGATAAAAATTGTAATTACTGATTTAATCAATCAATAACATCCACCAGTACATTACAACCTTCCTATATTTCCATACTTACATAAACTAACCTTAATATCTTAAACATGGAATCGGTCTCCCTCTCGCCCATGAGCTCGTGGTAACCGGCCTTCGAGAGGGCCAGCAGGACGGCCATGCTGCCGGCGAAAATCATGACCTGTCCGTTTCGCACGTTCTTCACCATGTTCCTGTAGGTCATCATGTTCCACACCGTCTCGGTGGCTACGTTGCTGACGTACAGGGCCAACAGGGCTCGCCTCGAAGGGCGCTCGATGAGGATGGCGAACACACACGAAAGGAACGCAGGAGCTGCCGATATCGTCACGATATTGTAGTGTCCCATTAGATTCCTAAAAATGTATCTCTTAATTTTAATAAGCACCAATAAGTGTAAATACAAAATATTATTTTGCTTTTGCATTTATTTTCAAGCTTATTAAATTTAAAATAATAAAAATTTAGCCTAAGATTTGATTTTCTGTGGGAAAAGTTAAAAAAAATTTAATACTGACTTGGTGCACTATAAGTGGGAGTTGACTCGAATAATGGTTTTGTAACGGCACAAAAACTTATGGTGTACCAAGTTATATGAAAAATTTTTGAACTCATCTTAAGTTTTCACAAATCAAACACAACTTTCACTTTGTTTTGTATACCAGTTATACAAAACAAACTGAAAATTGTGTTTAATTTGTGATTAAATATGTATAACGAAGTTGAAGCCTCCATCATCAATGACTTAAGTTTTCAGTTTGTAAAATATAAAAGCAAATAAAGTTATATAAACGTATATAAAGTTATAACTTCAGGTACTGATAGTTAATTTTTTAACCAAATAAAAAATAATTATATATTATGAACACTAATAAAACGATTATAATAATCTTATACCAAGAATAATAAATAATTACTAAGATTAAATCAATTAAATTCGGTCCAATAATTCTTTGTTTATTAATTAAATATTTTAATGATGAAGGCCGATATTTACATTTGAATAATGTATGAACTATATGACGGCAATAAAACATCATTATTTACGACACAATAAAACTAAACATACAACTATTCAGAACATTTATAACTAATGATAAGTACGAATTACCACGGTCTCGACCATTCTCTTCAGTAAAAAAACACCAGTTTGTTTACATATATTTTAAGATGAGGTTTAGTATGATTTATTTCAATTAATTATAATTTTTGCAAACAACATTTACATTTAGCTAATAACAAATACAAAAATTCTTATATCCAAATATAATTGTATGTTTTAAATTAAAATATAATTAACATACCTTAAAAGGCAAAGAAAGCCTGAATAACCTAGAGACGTGAAGCTGAGAAAAGCCGTTGACTGGAGGATGCCTTTCAGAGTCTTCTTCAGGTCAGCTAAAGTCGGCACCTTACCTTTCATAAGCAAAGCAAGCTGGAATAAAAAAAAATTGGAACTTTAAACTTTTTTATTGAAACCAAATTTATAACAGCAATTAAATATCATATACTCTGTTTTAATTAATTAATAATTATAAGGATTGTGGTGACCGTTACTACGTGGTAATTCATGATAAACACTTAACTAACGCACTTACTATGTTTTAACCACTAAAAATTATGTAATATATATACATATATTACAAAAACGCACGACTTAAGTTTCGACAGTTTAATGTCATTATCAAGACTTGATAATGACATTAAACCGTCGAAACTTAAGTCGTGCGTTTTTGTAATATATGTATATATATTACATAATTTTTAGTGGTTAAAACATAGTAAGTGCGTTAGTTAAGTGTTAATTAATAATTATTTAATGCTATTATAGCATAATTGAAAATCAAATTATGAAAATTATAATTACAATAATTATTTAAATTATACACAATATTTACATAAATACACAAAGTAATCACAATAATTCTTTCCGCAGATATTACTAAACAAGGTTTTCATTTTGTACATCTTTATATAAAACTATAGGCATTTATTCTTTAATAATTCTTCATTTTAGTAATAATCAATTGGATAAGAAAAAACTTTTATTTTTGATTTTGTTTTTAAAAAAACATTTTGAATCTTTTATTTGAACTCTCAATCCTATATTAAATTTACTAATGATAAAAATTTAAATTAAATACTAAATAAAATGCAATTTGATGATGCCTTTAATTTTACGCTTGCAAAAAAATATCCATGTTACATTTCTTATGCACTTGCTTAGAAATTACGTTCAGATTATTTTTAAACCAAGTAACAGTTACTAATTATGAATAGTTAACTAGAGAAAAGCATACTAGGTCAATCAAGTCATTAATTAAGGAATTTCCCAAGTGAAATTTCACAGACTGAACAACATAAGCAATTGCCTTTTAATAGTTTTCCATTAAGAACACATTCAAATAAATAATTATTTAAATTCTTATTTGAAAAAATAATTTACCTTACTATAAGCAAATTAGTTTTAGTTTAAAAATTTAAAACGCAAATTTGTTTGTATTAATACATTGTTTCTAATTACAATTCATATGACCTCTATTACAATATTTAAATATCCTATTTTTCTCTGAAAATGTTTACACACTATTATTATGAACAGTTTAATTTTAATACAAAATATTTTAAGCACTAGATTTAATACCATAATTAGGTTTTTACAATTGTTAAGTTAATATTTGTGAAACTTAGTACATTTACACTTATTTATTTATTAATAATAACAATAATAAATTTTACTTACCGTATAAACTGTAGTGTATATCCGTAATGAATCCAAGATGCTGTATAAAAACAATCCGCACGACGCCTGAGCACAGCTCTTCGTCCACGGATGAACGTAGTGCTCACAAGTCACCCCAATGGGGGACATTTTACTAAGAACCTGTACCATCTTACTTTAAAAATTTAACAAATTGCCTTTGTTGACAATAAATGTGGAAACAAGTTGGGCACTTCAACTGGTTAGATTAAATTTTTATCATACTTCTCCGTTTTTATATAACCTTCTAGTACGGCTTACCCAAATCGAATGTCTAGTTCGCGTGTACAACACACAATCACGGAATTTGTACATAGATAACGTTGTAAGTAGTGATCAATTAAATAACGGACTGTAACGATGGTGGAATTAAACGTCAATGTCAAAACTGAAAGGTAAATGCAAGAGATGCAATCACATTCATAATATAATTTTATGTTGGCGATAATTTTGAGAGCAAAATAATCCATAGATAACAAAAAGCAAAGAGAGAAAAGCTCTAAGTTTTCCATCGCTTGATATAATTTTATGTTGGCAATAATTTTGAGAGTAAAATAATCCATAGATAACATAAAGCAAAGAGAGAAAAGCTCTAAGTTTTCCACCGCTTGATATAATTTTATGTTGGCGATAATTTTGAGAGTAAAATAATCCATAGATAACATAAAACAAAGAGAGAAAAGCTTTGTTTTGCTTTGCTTACAAAAATATCGTTATCAATTGTTGAACTATAAAAAATTAACACCTACCTCGAATTAAAGATATAATTCAAGTAAATTAAATATATAATTCAAACAAAAACAGATAATAGTACTTACATATAATTGATTTATTTATTCTGGACTAAATATTTTTGTGTCCTTAGGTTGTAATCATAAATGACCCAAATTATACGCAACTCTATGTAAAGTTATAAATCGACTGTCATTCACATCAAACATATGTTCCAATAGATTCCGAAATGGACGAATTCGATATTCCAATCGATATAAACACAAACAAACTTCTGGAATGGCTCATCAGTCGGCGGCACGTGAACAAGGACTGGCAGAAGAACATTGTCAACGTAAGAGAGAAGATCAAAAACGCCATCCAGGACATGCCAGCTCATGAGGGCATCGTCAAGCTCCTCTCGGGCCAGCACATTAACTACTTCCACTGCATTAAAATCATTGACATCTTAAAGGAAACCGAGGCCGATACGAAAAACCTGTTTGGAAGGTACGGCTCCCAGCGGATGAAGGACTGGCAGGACATTGTGAGCACGTACCAAAAGGATAACCTGTATTTAGCTGAAGCAGCGCAAATTCTGATGCGAAACGTTGGCTATGAAGTTCCCAGTTTAAAGAAGCAGATTGCTAAATGTGAACAAGTGCAGTTGGAATGTGAAAAGAAGATTAAAGATTATACAAGGGCTGAAAATATTGCACAGAATGATTTTAACACAGCTTGTAAGCAATTGGGGATTGCTGGTAATAAAATTAAAAGTGAACTAATTGAGTTGTTAGAGGAAATTCCCATATTATACAAAAAGTGTGCTGAAAATGTTAAATCTTTACAACCAGCTATTGATGTTTATAAGGCGTTTGTAAGCTTCCATTTGGGGAAAAATTCCGATGCACAGGTTCTTCCAATTTTATCATATTTAATTGCTAATGGTAACACCACCACATATGAGTATACATATGGAGAGAAACCTGTAAGTATTGAAATACCCCCTTTGAATATTAATGATGAAGCTGAGGTGAAAACTGATTCAATTGATTTCGGGGATGATGTTGATTTTGGTGATAATGTTCAAATCGATTTTGGTAGTCCAGATGAAGAAAGCAAAGAAATTGATTTTGGAGGAACACCTTTGAGTGAAGGGGATATAGATTGGGGAACTGTGACGACAGATGAGGAATTTGAAATGGTTGATCATTTGGATATAAACCTTGAAGAGTCTGGAATTGTGGTGGAAAAATCGGGTTTAGACGGTGGTGTTGCTAGAGGTAATGATGCCTACACAATCTTGGATAATCCAAAAACTAGGGATCAAATATTAAACGACCTTATGGAATTAGAAGCCTTCTTAAGGATGAGGCTTTTTGAGATGTCGAGTAACTGTGACCTACTTTCAATGTCTCAACTCGATGTTCCGACTATATTACAAATGCAGACCATCGAGAGCATTACTGGTATGAGCGATAGTGTTGCTGTTACTTTGAATAACTTGATGAGCAAACGCAGCCAGCATTTGCACAATATTAAACATTCCCCGAAATATGTGGACATTTTGACAGGCAGTTTGAAACAGAAGTTGGAGGTTGTCGAAAGGATGAAGGCGAGCAAGAGTGTTTTAAATGAGAAAATCGAAGAGACGAAAGCACAGGGTCGATCTATTACACCGGTTATCAAGAACATCATTGAGAAGACTAAAATTCTACAATCGGAAATACAAGATGATATTTCGAAGAAATATAAAGGGCGTGTTGTTAATATCGTGGGTGGTGTTAATATGATGTAAATTTAGGGTTCATTATGTAGTTGTGTACATAATGTATAGCATTCTCTTATAATGTCAATTTTTTTTAAGTTTGGAATTATTATTTGTAATAAATAATAGCATTTTTTTAAAGATTAGAATGATTTATAATTTTACTAGTTGATGTGGTTAATTTTCTTTTTAAAAAGATTTATATATGTAATGTTTTTATTGTAAAAATATGTATTTTTTGAAAAAATGGAATTAAAAAGATCAATAATATTGAATTGATGGCATTTTAATTTTATTATCTTGTATTACAAACTATTTGTTTTAATAGTGGTAGTAATTGTATTTGAAAACCTTAAATCTTGGTTTATTGCTTCTTCCGAATTTAAAGACCTTTTTTGATTTCAATTTAAAAATTTTGGGCAAATTTTCTTTCATTGAAATATAAATTAAAGAGTGTGATGCTATCATAAGTGCTACCAACAGAATATTGATACAATGGAATTGTTAATTAAAGGTGAGCTTATTATCCTTTATAATTGTAACGTTATAAAAAACTTGGAATAAATATAATATTCATAAATTATTAATTTTTGTAACAAATTTAATTTTTTCATTAAGATAATCTATTAGTATCTATTTTTAAAATCAAATAAAAAAAATTCAATATTTTTAGAACCAGTAACAATTGTGCCAGATGGGAAACGTCAAATCGCCAGTGGTCAGTGTTTTGCCACTGCAGGTGTAATTTGCCAACAAAAAATATGTTTGTACTATATTTACCAAAAATAAATATGTAATTGGCTGGTGTTATCAACGGAAAGTGAAAATATGCGGAGCTAATGCGAAACGACGATTCCAACAACGCAAATTCACGTAATGGGAATACAGTATGGAAATTCAAGGAAAGTGAATGGAAATTAAAATGAGACACTTTGAATTTAAGGATTAAAAGTAAACAATTAACCAGCATTCATTAAGTAAGTAAATATTTTTTATAACTATTTTTATGTGGAAATCATTATTCGAAATTTTAATTTTTAATGTGTTAATGATAAGAAGTGGTTTTTAAATCAAATTTTTCTAAACAGCAGTTATAATATAATTAAAAAAATAAAAAATTGTTTAGACACTTTTTACTCATGTGATTTAGGTCATGCATCATTTAACAAGCAAGGAGAATGTTGTCTCAGATTGTTTCACAAAAGTACAGTACATTCATTTATATAATTATAGATAAATTGTAGATTATAATTAAACAATAAAAATTCATAATTTCGTGACATTTTCATTATATCTAATTTTAAAAAGTATATATTCACTGCAATTAAAATTTTTACTGATTCATAAAAACTTAATTTACATAACCACTTATTTACATTCACTTTTACCTCATTTACATAAACAGATCACATCTAAAATTAAGAAAATGAATACATTTACATGTTTTAATTTAAGATTACAATTTTGATTATTATTTTTAACATTTTATTTAATAATTTGGTGTGAGTTTATTTTATTAATATGAGCCATTTTTGAAGCAATGGACAAACTGGAAACATCCTCCAATATCTCTGGGGCTTATTCCACCTCGAACCTATCTAGTATATCTGGTCTCACCGGGTATGAGGATGAAATCAATGAGATCCGCAGCCTTATCAAGCTCAGCAATTCTGATCACAAATCACCATCAAAACAAAAACCAAAAGAAAACACTGAAACATTCTCGTACGAAATACGTATTTCAAATCTAACATCAGAGCTACAGAATGTGTTGAAGCTCAATGAAAAATATAAAAACGACTTGTTCAACCTGCAAAGGCAGCAAGATTTGCATTACCATGAAAAGTTTGAGAAGTTGTTGAAAAAGAGCAGTTATTTAGAGGCACAGTTAGATAATGCAAATGCGTATATTAGGAATTTAAAGAAAGGACAGACTTTTCGAGCTGATACTTTGCAGAATAAGGTTGCAGACTTGGAACAGGAGAATTATAATTTAAAAACTAGGATTACAGTGTGTGAATCAGAATTAGATTCACGGAAAAATGAGGAGGTGACATTGGTTTCTTCATTACGAGAAGCTGGTGTTAAAATATGTGGGCTCAACGAGGATCTGAAGATGAAGAGTGGTTGTGTGGATGAGTTGAAGAGGAAAGTTGGTGAACAGCATATGGAAATACAAGAGTTGTTACAGAAGGATGTTAAAAATACAAATAATTTATCAGGGATTCAAAATGAGCTGGATAACATTAAGCAATCTTTAATTTGGTATAAACAAAGGTTACAGGAATCACGTGCTGAAAAGAATTCATTAACAATGGAGTTGACTGTGTTAAAAACTCAAGTTTTAAATAAAAATCATGAGGTTGAAAATTTAAACAAGGAGATTGATGATTGGAAATGTAAATATAGGGAACTTTCTATTATCTATGAGCGTGATAAAAATTACTACAGTAAACAAAATGAGTTGAAACGTGAAGAGATTATACAATCAGAAAATTGTAGATTTGAACATGCTTTAGAAGAAAGTTCTAATATTGAAGGCATGAGATCTTTTTACGAGAAAGAAGTAGCTGATATAACAAGTGAAATGTTAAAAGTTAAACATGCAATAGATGAACAGAATTTGCAATATGATAAAATAGTTAAAGAAAATGCTGAATTATTATGCAGAAACACGACGCTTCAAAAAACATTGAATGACAATCAGCTACAACTTGATATTGAAAAAGCTTCAAGGTTGGATTCGGTTAGAAACCTAGAAGAAGTTGTTAAAGCTTTAAAAAATAAAGAGCATCAGGTGCTGGAATTAACTATGGCGTTAGAAAAGATGCGTTTGAAAATGGAAAACGCTGTCAGGGAGAGGGATGAGGTGACTAGGGCCACTGTACTTATCAGAAACGATTTTCAAAAGTTTCTAAACATACATAACGAGTTGAAGAACCAATTGGAGGATAAAAACCGCGTTTTGTTGGATTTGCAAAAGCACAAACAAGAGTTGTTCATGCAGAATAATTGGAGCGTGTGCGAGATCGAGGAGTTCAAACACAAGGAAAAGGAGTTTCTGGCGAAAATCGCGGTTTTAAATCGTGAAAATTTAGACCTTAAAAAATTAGAGACAGTGTGTGGGGAGTTAAAAACCACTTGCGCTAATTTAGGTTTAGAAAATGAAAAAATAAAGTTGGAAAATCGAGAGGTTAAAGATAATTTAGGGTTTTTGCAGAAACAACTTGAACAGATGAAATTAACCATTTCTGATTATGAGCATAAGATTGGTTTTTATAAAACGTCGATTGAGGAATTGAATGTTGGTATCAGAAAGGGTGAGGAGAGGCTTGGGGATAAATGTAGAGAATTGGATGAGGATAGGGTGGTGTTTAAGAATATTGTTGAGATTTTGTGCCAAAAATTTGATGCCTTTACATTAAATAGTGGGTTTGATTTGGCTTCTATTAAAGAATTGTACAGGAATAATAATAATAATAGAAATGATGGTGCGCGTATTTCAATTCAGGATTATTTCAGGAATACTTCTTCAGGCAAAGATTTTCTCAGGAATGATTTGTGTCAAAAAAATAACGTAAATACTATTTTTGGTGAAGATTTATACACTTCAAATAAAGGTACAATTATGGATTCGTTTAGTAATGAAAATATTAACAATAGAAAGATTCATAAAAGCACATATTCAGTATTTGATAATAATGTATCTATTTTAAATCATAAAGAATGTAAAGATAATATATTTTTCGATGATATTGTTGTTAAATTGGATTCATCTTTGGTGAAGTTTAATCGTCATATCGTCGATCAGAAGGCGAATCTAAGAAAGAGTAACGTTTCCAAGGTGAAGATTTTGAAAGGGGAAGTGTATGAAAGGATTAAAATGTTAGAGAATCGCAGTTATTTATTGACGGAAAAGTGTTTGAGGACGGAGAACGCGTTCTGTAAATTGGAATCGATTTGCGCAAAAGGGATGCGGAGGGAGAGTGTGAACGAGGAGATCCTGAAGCTTCAGGCTGTTATCAAGGTGAAGGACTTGGAGATGACGGAAAAACAGAAACGGTTTGTATAATGTTATTAATTAAAGAATTATTTATTTTAATTTTGTCTATTATTTAAGTTATGAAGTAAATAATCGGACGTTGTTGAGGAAAATTAAGGAGCACATGCGCGGACGTAATTCTGCCGAGAAACAATGTAAATACCTACAAGATATGTATAATAGGACAGTGGAGGATTTGAATACCAAACAGCTGCTTTTGAGTGAGCGCGAGTTTGTAATTGAAGGTCAGAAGAGGGCTGTGGAAAATAAGGAGAGAGCTATTGAGAAACTTCAAAATTCGGTGGCGAATTTGGAGTTGCGGTTTCAGCAGAATTGCGCCGGCTGTGTGGATAATGGGGATTTGAAGACACGTTTGAGTGAGATCGAAACTAAGCTGATTTCCGCTCAAAATACGATTGATGTGCAAATGGGGGAAGTCAGGGCTAAGGAGGCAACGGTTTTGACTTTAAAAAAACAGGTAATTATAATTATTGTAAAAAATATATGTGCTTATGTGTCTTAAAATTATTATGTTTTATTAATTTATTGTGTATCAGTAGAGATGATTAATTAATTTAATGTTTTAGCTGAGTGATTTAACAGGAAATCTTAATTACCTCCAGGATGAACATTCGAAATGTAATGGAGTGAAAAAGGAGTTATCAAATGAGATTAATGAAGTCAGAGTGAAGTGTGAAAGGCTTCAAACAGAGCTTGATAAAGTCCATAAAAAATATGAAGATCTTAACACAGAATATTCAAATTTGCACCTTGAAAACAGTAATAATGAAAATAAAATTAAGATGATGCAGGTAGAGTTGGATGGTTTGAAGGAAAGCAAGGAGTATTTTATTAAGGAAATTGAGGTAAGTGTTAAATTAAACTTAATGATGATTAAAAGAATATTAATTGTAAGAGTGTATATATTACAGATGATGAATTGTAATCTGCATCAGAAGGATGTAGAAATTGACAGTTTGAAGTCTCAAAAGACTAGTGCAGAGGTGGAAAAGACACAGAAGGAAAGCCGGTTGCAAAATTTACTCGCACAATACGAACTTGACCTGAAGGATTCACACGATACTGTGAAGTTAATCAACAGTGAGAAGTATTTCTTGCAGAGGTTGAGTAATGATCTTAAAGTTGCTTTAAACATCACACTCAAACAAAATCAGGTAAATTCCTTTATAAATAACTTTTTAAATTTTATTTATTTAATTTCTTATGTATTCCATCAGACACTCAAAGAGAAGCTTTCTGGTCATAACCACGAGACAGATTTCCGCAGCCTACCGGAATTCCTCTCCAACCTTCCAGGCCCCAGCAATTACGATGATACCCGCATAAAAAATCTAGTTAAAATCACCGATAACTTAGAAAAACAGAAACCATTGACCAATCTACACGAGAGCCTCAATTCGCTAAAGAGGGAGATGGCGACCCTTCAGCAGCAGATCGCCGAGAAAAAATACGTCGCTTCTAGTCTATAAAGTATTAGATTAATCAATCACTAAAAAATTTGTATTAACTATGGCTTCCAATTAATATTTTTCTAGATAATTGCAGTATATTTGTAAGTCCATTTATTTAATAACGTGCAGTATTTATGAGTTGTTTTTTTTTAAATTGTTTTGTTATTGTTATTTTTTATTTTATCACTAATTTATTAACCAGTTAAATATGTTTTTATTTAGTGTTAATAATGAAGTAATTCATTCATTCCAATTGTAACTGTGATCATGCGTCATAAATCTATAAAATAAATATTTATTTACGATAATTAAATCGATTTTAATTTAAACCTTAAATTTAAAGAATGAAATGGTAAGTTTATTTGTTTATTATTATAAAGTTACTTTAAATAATAACCTTAAAATGAGGAAACAATTTGTGATTGAAATAAAAATTGATATTTTATTGATAGTGTTAAATAATTTAATTTCCAAATTTTATAGTATATATACAAATGGTACAATTAATTATAAGAACCAACTTAAAACTAGGAATCACTGCTTTGGCCACTTTGTAAAGTTAAGACTACTTCTTCTTTTAGATTCAAAATTTCATTTAGTAACTGTTCGTTATTATCCTGAAGTTTCTTTATTGTTTCCTCGTAAATACCCTCCTTAATTTTGTATTTATTAAGGGCTTCGATTACCATTAAGTCTTGTGATTTGTATGTGCCTAAAACCAAAGATTATTGTTCTATTAATTATTCTAAATCAAATATACAATTTCATAAATAGATAATGCATAGATAACACATGTAAAAAATGCAGCTTATACCTTAAGACCATAATATGATTCTTTGCAGGCTAATATAATAAGATCATAAGAATAATTGCAATCATTACTACATGGTAATTCATAATAAACAGTAAACTAAAATTCTTATATTTTAAAATAAGTTATTTTCATTCATACCAACTTCATCTCCTAATCTCTCTCTCAGTGAACTATTTTCCAGTTTCAATTTGATTAATGTGTGCGAGTTTTCATCCTCTTTCCTATGATACAAATGCCTTAAAGCATCAAAATCTTTGTTAATGGTTTTATTCGCTGCCTTTAGGTCATTAATTTCCATGTTTTTCTTACGCAACGATTCCTTAAGCTTGGAGACTTGGACCTCTCTACTTTGCAATCTTTCATTGTAATTTTCAATAAGTCTCTATAAAGAAAAAAATTTATCAATAAATATTAAATAAAACATATATTTTTACTCCAGATGAAATGGCCGGACATGTAAACAAAATACTTGGGCAGGCAGCTTTGTGTAAGATCTTTTATATTTTAATTTACCTCATTTGAAAAGATATTGTTTAATACTGAATGAAATCATAAGTTTTAATTAGTTTCTATAATGATACAAACAAATTATTTGGTAAAATAATGAATGTAATTTACCTGTTGTGAGGATTTTTCATTTTCAGTTATGGTCTTCTGCAGCTGAAGCTCCTGTTGTTGTGCAATATTCTTTTTATACAATGTCATTAATCTGTTAATGCTGGCAATTAATTGCTGCAATATATCCACATTAATGTTGATTGTTGGTAAACCCAAACAGTCAAGTTCCTGAAATTGTAAGATTTTATAAATTAATATATGAATTTACACTATTCAAACACAAAATATAATTTTTTCAAGTTAAGACTATATATATTACATATTAATTAATTATTATTAATCCATTTAATATTAAAAGTTTATTAATTATTGTCTGTAATTGCATAATATTAGCAATGGAAATATGTACAAGTTTATGTTGTTTATTTATAATTCTAAATAGTTTGGATTAAAAAATTTAAGCTTTTCAATTGAATTCACACTATTTATAAAAATTTAAACAACACTAAAATACAGGTCTGCACAGATCAGACTTTTATTTTTGATTTAAAATACTTACTTAAGTGTATTATTAAAAAAATAATTTAAATTTAAACAAAAATTATTCAAATTAGCTTTCAATCATTTTTATGTGTAAAGCAGTGTACTCTTTATTGTACATTCGTTTTAATAATTAATTTACAAGAATTTGGGTACTTACGTGTGATAAATTCTTTAATTGCTCCCTCGAAGCATCATTACTACTACAAATGTAGATTTCCGAGTTTTCCCGGTCACCGTTCATTACAAAAGACGTTAATTTCAGAACCGTTTAGCAAAACACATAACCTAACAATTTAATTTAAAAAAAAACTTGCCTAAGGGGACGTGCGAAAAATAATTAGTTCATTTTTTAAATGAAATCGGTGTACAAAATTTGAAACGATAAATGTCTTGTGATTTTGTGAAACGAATTGTCACATTTCATACAAAATTTGACACTTTTTGAGAATGATTTTTTTGATTAGGCTTGGCTTGATTATTTAATATATTTTTTATCGATATTTATTTATAACCGGAAGATTTTGTTTATGTTGGTAAATGCAATTGTAATAAATGGTTAAAGTTTTAAAAATGCTTTTTTTACTTTCAAATATATATTGCTTCGCCTGTAAGTTTGCAACCTAATACACACTTTTATAGATTGATAATACATAGATAGCGCACGTTTAGAATAAGATAAAAAGGCCAAAATTATTCGGTATCATTAAATAAAACGATTAGAAATCCTTTTTCTTTACTGGTTTATAAAAAACATTAAATGTACATTTCGCCCACTAAGTAGATATTTTTAATAGCTGTGTTACTTTAATACAGTTTTTGAAAATGTCCACTTATTTTAGTACAGCTATTGAAAATGTCCACATAGTGGATGAAGTGTACATTTATTTAAATAAACCAGCGAAGAAAAATAATTACTAATAGTTTTATTTAATTAAATGAATCTTCAAAACAAAATAACTTATAAATCACTCCATATTAGTTGGAGATTATGATATTAGATGTCGTCTCAACATGGAAATTTTAAAATTAAATTTAAATAATTAGCTTTATATTAATTAAAATGATGGTGGTGAAATTCACTGTATGTTAATTTATTCTATTAAAGAAATGAGGGACTTTTCAATTTTTATAACACTATTTATAATTATATAAATTGTGGTATAAAACATTTATTTTCTTACGATAAATTAAATTTTTACTTAACCGACGGTGAAACATTTTTATGTTAATTAGAGGATTAATTAACCAAGTTTTAATTAATCCTCTAATTAATTTTCTTTTTTCAATTTTTTCATAATTTTATATTAATTGCAGATTACGATACAAGATGTCACTACAAGATTCAAATTTTAAATTGATGAATTGGTATAATTAATACATTTATATTATAAAATATCGGTATCCAAAATGTTAAATGATAAATAGCTCATAATTTTATTAAATGATTTTCTCATATTTCATTCAAAATTTAATATTATTGACCATGAATTTTTTTCTTTGACTTGGGTTCATTTTTTAAATATTTCCACAATGATATGTATTTTTAACTGAATGTATTATTCATATTAGTGCCTGTAACTGTAATGAATAGTATGATTAATAAAAGTTGTTTAATTTAAAAATTTCAAATGTTTGCAACCCAATATACAGTTCCATCGATTTATAATACATAGATTGCACATGCTTGGGGATCAAAAGTGTAGCCAACACAATTATTAGTTGTAGGTTACGATATAAGATGTCGCTGCGGCATCGAATTTTTATTTAATTAATTTAATAGTGATTAAATATAAATAACAGATTTACACAGACAAATCGGGCAAAAGTAATTTTTTGTGTAGAGCTAACAATTATTAATTTTTTACTTTTAAAAGTAAAAGTATTGTGATCGTGATTTTTTTTTGAAAATTTTTTTTGCGGAAATATCCGTTTTGGGGTCCCCTGAACCCATTACACTAATTTCTGGAAAAAAATGTTTTGTGTCTGTGTGTGTGTCTGTCTGTCCGTCTGTCTGTCTGTCTGTCGGTAGGCGCTGTATCTCAAAAACGAATGATCTGATTGAGATAAAACTTTAAACTTAAGGTTTTATCATTAAAAACTGGAACTGAAAAGCTTTTGGTAAACATTCATAGACCGGAAGTTGATGTTTACTCGAGACGTTTTTTTGTTTTTTGGTGATATTTTTCTAAATATGAACATTTTTAAAAAACGATTCAAACAAAAGTTAAAGAGAATAAAAAACTGAACAAGTTTTATTTAAACGTATTTTTTATAAAATTTTTAACTTTTGAGAAAAATATAAAAAATGAAAATTTAGACATTTTTTGCCAATTGTTAATTAAATTGCGTAAATCTCATAGTTTTCGAGAAAAATATAGGGAAAGTACTATGATGGCCACATCACCATTTTTTTAGCAAAGTCCACATTGTATACATTTTTATAATAATAAATGATAGAAATAATGAATGGTATTTACTTGTTGAGTGTATTTTTCAAATTTGGTTTGCAATTGAAGCTGCAGCTATTCCTTTTGAAACTATTTTAAACACATCTTAACATCTTAGAGTTTTTTCCAAGCAAATTTTCTATTCCACGATACAAAAAAAACGTATGTAAAATTAAAGTATGAAGAGTAGAAATTAATTAAAATATGTACGAATGCAGATGCAGATATAAAAAAAAATGTTTCGGTTATCAAATAATCAAAAAAATTTTAAACCCGAAGTAAATTTTTTATAAAATTTTTATTTTTTGTTATATATTATATTCTTAATTGTTTCTACAATTACATTTATTTGCTAGATGTGATTTGTAAGCTATGAAATAAAAAAAGGACAAACCTGTAAATTCTTGGCAACATCTTCATATTTATGAAATTTATAGTAAAAACAAATTATTTTATTTAAACAAAATATTGTTTAAATTGGTTGCTTGAGTTGACAAATAAAGCACTAATAACTTTTCTTCACAATTTTATTTGATTTACCAAATGTACATTTCGCACACAAAGTGACCATTATTAATGGATTAGTCAAATTAAAATATTGTTTGTCGAACAAGCGTTAGAGAAAGTGCAGCAATCATATTCTTTGCCGACTATAGCAAAGTGTTATCCTGACCTATTTTCATTATTGGTGCTTTAACTTGGATCAAAAGTATAAGTGACTCAAGAATAGTATAGTTTAATGAAGGTTATGATTACCAATAAAAATTTGTTATAAAATGGTGATAACTTATAAGAAATAAACTCTTGGATTCTACTAATTATTATAAGATATTAATATCTGTAATTATAAATTTATTTTCCTTGTAATTTGTTAGGGAGTAAAATATTTACGCTGAAATTTCAATTACGCAAACAATATTTCATACGTAGTAATCTAATTAACAGTGACTGTAATTAATAGACGTATTTATTAGTAAACTATTTCGATTAATTAGCAGCGGGCCTGGCGAGCGAAATTAATTTAGTGCTGACGGGAAACTTTCAGTGGAAATGGTAGGAGAGAGTTACTAATAATATGACGACGCTTCAGGAATTTTCCACCTCTTACCGAATTCATTCATCTCGCGATCTACACGCTTTCAGCAAAACGCAATTTCCGTTCGCAACACAACAACACTTCAAACGGGTGAATAAGTGCATCATCTTCGCTTCAAAATATTACCCAATTATGGTTGACCTATCGAAACAGATCCTCGTCATGGATTCCACCGAGATAATTTCATTGAGGGTAAGTTTTTCACCCAATAGATTTAAATTTAGACATCTTTTTACGGTCGATTTCGTATTAAAATTTTCGATTTTATTAACGCAGTCAAAGGG
Organism: Ontholestes murinus; assembly: GCA_963969525.1. Classification (NCBI taxonomy): domain Eukaryota; kingdom Metazoa; phylum Arthropoda; class Insecta; order Coleoptera; family Staphylinidae; genus Ontholestes; species Ontholestes murinus. Next base: position 6,364,782 of record OZ018391.1, read on the forward strand.
CCATCCGTGTTTACCGATTTAACACCTCGTGGTTCGTTAGTGTTTCGCCTGTTATTTGCTGAATATTTAATTGCTGGCAAATACTGCAATTCTGTTGCAGTTCGCTCATGGCGGTCCTGTATTGAAAACGGGACAATGCCTCGATTTAATGGCTGGATGTTAAAATCGGATGAAATGAAATTTCATAAAGTTAGGTTTTATGATTTGCGCGCGGGGTGGTTTCATTGTGCGCGGCCGGGGTTTGTTGTATAAAAGGCGGATAATTAAGGTGGGCTGTACTGCAAAAAGTTTCACGATAATTTTCCGAACGAATCTACCGCGCCGTAATGATGGTGATGTTATTAATGTTATTATTTACCAATGTTTACGTTATGGATTATTCAATTAGGGGGAATACCCGATGCGTGGGCTGTTATACTAATACCTTCTCATTAAATAATAATCTTTTCATAAAATACAGAAATCCATGTAATATAATATTTTAATTAATTGAATAATCCTGATATGTCCATTAAAATAATTATTGATATTATTAATTCTTTAATTAATCTATACGTTCCTTTATAAAATAATTGAATTACAATTCGAACTTTTCCAATGAACATTGGACTGAAATATCGACCGTCTGAAACTTTCAACAAAAAAAAACGCACGTTTTCTTAGACTTTGCGAGTCCGTTTGTTTTCGCCGACAGTAATAAAAGTGGGATCAGCAGGCATGTTTATACGCGTCGGGACGCTCGCGCCGTAAAATTTCCTAATTAGAACACCCGTAAATCACCGGGAAATGTAGTCCGTCAACACAGCATCCGGTCGACTCTAATTTACCGTTCGCCTAGTGTAAGAGAAAAAAAAAAACGCCCACTAAATCCTTACTCGATATATTGTTCGGTTGAACTTTTGCCCTTTTCCTTTTCTTCTTTTAATAAGAAGTGACGATGTTTCGTTCGAATTGTAGTGGAGTCACAACAGCATCGAAACATAAATCAAGAATGTTACAAAACGAGGACAATGATTTATTGCTTGCAGTTTCTTTTCATCAGATATTATGTATTAATACTTCAGGATTTAAATTTAAAAATAATCAATGAAAATATAATCGAAAAAATAATTCATTTGATGTGTTGTATAATATGGTATATTTGGAGGATTTGAAAGTACATTAAATTTGAAGAATTAGAAGTGCATTTGGTGATGATTACTTCTAAGTTATTTGGTTTGAAATATACTAAATAATTTGGAAGTTAATCGTCACCAAATTCAGAATTTCTTTAGGCATTCTCTAATTCTTCCAATTTTTCTTCGAATTGATATTGTTTGTTCGACAGTCTCGTATATTTCTTGTTTCATATTTCGTAGTTATCTTATCTCATCTCTGAAGATTCTAGTAATTTTTCCTAAAAATTACTCCCTTTATTTTATTTTATCAGAACTTTTCTGAAATTACTATTCAATCTCTTTTATTTTTTAGACTAACTAAAATTTTCTTTTAACTGATTTTGTCTTGAAAAATTCTGTTGTGTTTTTTATCGTATTTTTTGAGGGTTTTAGAAGTGTCCAAAATCCAGGTGCCTAGAAGTTTGCCGTGTTTTTTTACAATTTTCCAGAAGTTCTTTTAGGTTGCTAAATTTTTTTAGAACTTTTCAGTATTTTTTGTATTAAAATTTTACAAGACTTTTAACCTATTGTACTGTTTATCGTATTTAATGAAATTAATAGATGGTTTTAAAATGATTAAGTTATTTTCTTCTATTTTCTAGATTTTTTTCTATATTCCAGCTTGTAGGAGTTTTCCTTAAACGTTTTAGAGTTTCTAGTAACTGATGTTTTTCACAATTTTGCATAATATTACTCCTCTCCAGATTTTAACACTATTAAAAGTGAAAGTAAAAAAGAAAATCTGTTAAGTAAGAATTAATTATTTTTCTTGAATTTTTTTCGTCCAAATTTCTAATTTTTGTCTAATTCTGTTGTATTTTTTAAAAATATTGTTATTCTTACTTTATATTATAAGAATTATTCCTTCAAATCAACAATTTCTTTTTGAAAAAACTATTTCTAAGAATTTCATCATTTTTAGCTTAATTTTACCAAAATTTTGCCGGAAGTTCTCTTAAAAAAAATTATTTGGGATATCAAGAATTTTGTAGCAATTTTTCTTTAAGATTTCTAAATTTTTCCAGCAATTTCATTTTAAACTCTTTGATTTTTTATGTTTTTTATTGCTTTATCTTGAATTTTTCTTTCTGGTTGTAAAAGATTTTCGAGCGTTCTATTTTTTTTTCAGGTTTTTATTTTTGTTAACAATTTCTCTTTCATTATTTTAGAACATTTCATAAAATATACTTTTAGATTAACCAGAAATAGAGAAAACTTGATTTTACTTTTTTAACAGAAAACTATAAAGAATTTCCTAGCATACTCTTGACCTACCTCAATTAGATTTATATTACCTTGGTGTAATCTTGACCTACCTCAATCGTCTATATAGTGACCTAGCGTAACCTTGAGACACTACAATTACATTTATTTTGGCTTAGCGTACTCCTGACCTACCTTAACAAATTACGTATTAATCTAGTGCATATTCGACCATCGGGTTAATGTGAAGTTTATTGAGGTAGGTCAAGAGTACGCTGGTCTATGTTTTAAATAAAAATAAGTTCTTGTTTTATGTTTTTGAATATTATTCTGGTCTTTACAGGGTGTGCTAAAAAATGTTGGAATTTTATCTTGATTGTGAAAATTGCTTTTCAAAAACAATTACTATACTGTAGAGATAAACGATTGGGTAACGCTTAACTTAATGAAAATACATAGTAAATTTAGCGTTAAAAGTAATTTCTATGTAATAAAAAGAGAAAATATTCTAAATTGACGAAAAAATAAAAATCTACAAGAAAAATTGTAACACTCGACAAAAAAATTTTGCAATCAGAAAGAGAAAATTTTGGAAACTCAAGTAAAAGAAAGGAATAAATGGTAGAAATTAAAAAATATGTAGCGGAATTGCTGGAAGGAAATTTTTTAGAAAATTTAACCTTAAAATAAAATTTTCCATTTCGAATGGGAAATTTCTTTTGGATAAAACTCAAAATGGACAAAACATTTTAAAAGAACAGAAGAGAACTTGTTGGAAAACGTTCTCGAAGAAAGTTGACTCAATTTTTAAAAGTAATTCTTATTATATTCTAATAATATAAAGTAAGAACATTAAATATTTTCAAAAAATGGAAGAGAATTTATCGTTGATTCATGAGGATTTTACTTCGTTATAGATTTTGGAGTATAAAATGAAAACACTTGTAACTTTTTTTGTATAACTGGATTTTATTTTCGTTGACTATAGTTTCGGCAACACACTTGCCATTATCAAAACATAAGTGATTTTATTTACAAAAAAAATAGAAATCCGAATGAATAAGTAGTGGAAAATTCTTGAATCCTTTGAGAAAATTCTCGAAATTTTGAAAAAGAATAGATAATATAATGCAAAATTCCAGAAATCGGAAAAAAGTTGCTTTAAGTCTTAAAAAATCTGAAAAGAAAAATTTTGGGAAAGTTGTAGGGCTTTCAAGAATTTTTCACAATCTAATAAATTATGGTAAAATAAAGCAAGTTGTAGGAAAGAAAAGATAGAAAGAAGAAATTACTAAATAAAAATATATAAGTAAAACATGGTCAGCAATTCTATTCAATAAAATAGAAATTGTTGGAAAATTCTAGTTGTCTTGAAAAGAAAAATCTTGAAATCTGGTGATGAAATTTCTAAAAAAAACATTTAAGATAAAGCACAAAAAAGTAAGAAAATAAAAAGAAGGTTCGATAGCCAATGGAAAAAAAAGAAGAGAAGAAGCATAGTAATTGTCTTATTATGAGATGTAACACTATTTTCCAATAAAGATATTTATCTCTCTCTAAGAAGGAATCTTTCGAATATTCTAGAAGTCTAAATCAAAAATAGACGGAAAATTGTAAAAGAAAATTTCCGTAAAATTCCTTAGAAAATTCCGAAAATACAAAGAAAAAATTGAAAGTTTAAGAGAAATGGGATACAAATTTAAATATCTGGAAGAAAAATTGCCAGAACACTATAGAGAATGGTTGCGATACTCACACTCTGTTGAAAAAAAAACGAATGATCCGATTGAGATGAAACTTTAAACTTAAGGTTTTATCATTAAAAACTGGAACTGAAAAGCTTTTGGTAAACATTCATAAACCGGAAGTGGATGTTTACTTCAGGCGTTTTTTGATTTTTCTCAATATTTTTCCAAATTTGAAAAATATTACATAACTTTTCAAACAAAGGTTAAAGGGAATGAGAAACTGAAGTTTTATTAAGACATGTTTTTCGTAAAATTCTTAACTTGTGAGAAAAAAATGTAACATTAGAATTTTTCAGAAAAATTTTTCTTTAACGATTCTTGAAATTTCAGTAATTTGTCCTCCACACTTTCAGTTTTTATTGCAACTTCCTTTCCTTTCGAATCTCATCGAGAATTCTACAAATTTTTACAAAGCAAAGATTTTATTCAAGAGTTTCAAAATTTCTCAGAAAGTCATTATTTATATTTATTTATAGAAATTTCATCGTGGTTTTTGTACAATATTTTGTTTAACTTATTCTATAATTTTCTCAGATGATCCATAGATTTCATTTTAGATTTATAATACTTTTTTGAGAATTCTAGAAGCCTACAGTAATAAGTAGATATTTCCAGATCTTTTGTAAATGTTTTATTCGAGAGTTCTAGATTTTTCAGAAAGTACTTTCAAGATTTTGTTTAATTTTATAATTTATTAGGAATATTTTTTCTAAATTTCTAGAACTTACTTAGAGGCTTCTAGAAGTTACAAGAATTTCTTCTCCATATTAAAAGTTTTTTGCATCTTCCTTTTCAAAGAATTTTGATCAAGGATTCTAGAATTTTTCACAAGTTTTCGTTATAGGTTTCTAGAACGTTTTTGGAGGATTCTGAAAGTTTACAGTAATTTCTTCTTCATATTTCCAGAATTTTTAGCAAAGGTCTTATTCGGGAGTTTTTTTAGAAAGTTCGCTTTAATATTTATAGAATTTTCTTTGAGGCTGTTTCCAGTTATTTCTCTTCCAGATTTTAATATTGTCGTATAAATTGCAATGATTTTTTCCAGAACTTTAGACATTTTTCGAGTGTTCAGAAATTTCCAGTAACTTTTATTCAGATTGGAGGCTATAGATTTTTCTAGAAAATCTGTTCCTAGAAATCTAGACTCTTTTCATTCATTTCTCTTTCAGATATCAAGATTTTTTTCAAGCAGTCGTTTAAATTGCGGTGTTTTTAGAATTTTCAAAAAAAAAATGTTTAGTTTTTTAGAAAATTTGTTTTTAAAAACTAGACTATTTTTGAGAGAGAAATTTTTAGTAATTTCTTCTCTACATTTCAAGATTTTTCAACTTGTCTTCTAAATCGTAAAGAATTTTTTTGAGGCTCTAGAATTTTTACAATTTTCTTCTAGAAATCTAGATTACTTTCTCGAGGGTTCAGGAAATTTTTAGCAATTTATTCTCTAGAGTTCGAGATTTTTTTTGATGTCGTCTTTAAAATTGCAAAGATTTTCTTTGAATGTCTAGTATTTTCTAGAATTTTTTTTCTAAAAGTTTATAGTTTAGAAAATGGCCAATAACTTATTTTTTTGTTAACTATTCTTATAAATTGCGAAGATTTTTTCAAAAATGTTTTTCGAAAATTCAAGTAAATTTCAGTAATTGCTTCTCTAGAATTCAATATTTTGTTTCAACTAGAGGCTATAAACTTATTTAGAAAGTTCTAAATTGCGGAATTTTTCTTAGAGGGTCTAGATTTTTTTAGAAAATTTTCCCCTTGAAATCTTTTCTTATTTTAGAGAAAGTTTAAAGAATTTTCAGTAATTTCTCTTATATTTATTTAACTGGTCTTCTAAATTTCTAGGAGACTTTAGAATTTTTTGAAAATTTTAATTTAGAAATCTAAACTTTTTTTCAAGGGTTCAAGAAATTTCCAGATTTCTCCTCCAGATTTCAAGATTATCTTGTTATCTTCTAAATTACAAAAAATTTCTTGGATGCTATAGAAAATTTGTTTGTAGAAATCTAGGTTTTTCTTGAGGGTTCAGGAATTTTTCAGTAATTTCTCTTAATTTCTAAGCCCTCAAGATTTTTGAAAATGTTCGTTCTAAAATCTAGACTCACTTTTTCAAGAATTCAAGAAATTTCCACTAATTCCTTCTCTAGGTTTCAAGATTTGTTAATTCAACCCGCTTTCTAAATTGTGAAGATTTTATTGGAAACTGTAAAATTAAAAAAAAAGATACGTTTAGAAATTTAAAAAAACCTAACCCACCCTAAAATCAGTAAAACATAAGCGAGGGTTTTAATTAAAAGTTGTAAAACGTAAATAAACAGAATATTATTGCAAAATTTAATAGATTTATTCAAACAAATTTTGAAATTTAAGAAAAAGAAAGACGTAACTTTTCAAACAAACAAAAAGTTAAAGTAAAGTTAAAGATTTATTGAAACATTTTTTTGTTCTTAATTTAAAAATTTTGATTTTTTTCTTATTGTAAAAAATATAAAATCAAACTTTAAAGCAGAAACTTTCTACATGTATTCTGAATATTTTTAGAAAGAAAAAGTCGATGGCAATTGTTTTCATATTTTTTTTCAGACCATCAAAATTATGATTGCAATTTTTTTAACGTCTCTTTAATTTGACGTGAAGTTATTTAAAAAAATCTAAAATCAAACGTTTGAATTTTTTAAGCAGTAATAATCCTACATATAGTCTCAATATATTTAGAAAGTTTCAAGTCGATAGCAATTGTTTTTATATTTTTTTCAGACTGTCAAATATATGATTGCAATTTTATTAACGTCGCTTTCTATTGACGTAAAATTTGAAAAATCTAGAACCAAACTTTTGACTTTTTAAGCATCAACATTCCTACATGTATTTTGAATGTACTTAGAAAGTTTCAAGTCGGTAGCAATTGTTTTTATACTTTTTCAGGCCGTGAAAGTTACGATTGCAATTTTTCATCGTCTCTTTCATTTGACCTAAAATTATTTAAAAATTTAAAATCAACTTTCGATTTTTCTAAGCAGCAACATTTGTACATGTATTCTGAATATACATATTTACAAAATTTCAAAACGATGGCAATTGTTTTTATATTTTTTTTTTCAGACCATCAAAATTATGATTGTAATTTTCTAAACGTCTCTTTCATATGACTAAAAAGAAACCTTTTATTTTTTAGGCAACAACTTTTGTATATGTATATTGAATATATTTAGATAGTTTCAAGTCGATAGCAATTGTTTATATATTTTTTTCAGACCGTCAAAATTATAATTGCAATTTTGTTAACTGCTCTTTCATTTGACGTAAAATTATTAAAAAATCTAAAATCAAACTTTTGATTCTTTTAAGCAGTAACATTCCCAAATGTATTATGAATATATTCAGAAAGTTTCAAGTCGATGGTAATTTTTCTTATATTTTTTTAACACTGTCAAATATATGATTGCAATTTTCTTAACGTCTTTTTAATTTGACGTAAAATGATTAAAAGATCTAAAAGCAAACTTTTGATTTTTTTAAGCAGCAACATTTCCACATATAAATAATAATAAACTATAGGAGCTAATAGAAATTTATATAAGAAGTGAATATAAATAATTTAAAATTGAGCAAATAATTAAGAATAACCTCATAGTTTTCGAGAAAAATATAGGGAAAGTATTATGATAAATATGAGAAATATGAAGTATATAAGTAAATATAAGTTCTTTAATGTATGCTCTTTACAAATAAAGCTAATATTAACGCTTTATTTGTAAGGAAAAAGAATATTATTATTCCAAATGGCCCTCCTATTATTATTTATTATTATTGTAAGCGGTAAACTGTCCGAAAATTAAACAAACCGAATACGTAATATTAATGCATGGTTAAACATCACATCGTGCACTTAAACGTTTTAGCAGTTCGGTCAATAATGCCTAATAACCGCGGGCCGTCTGCCGTGTGTTGTATATACGTGGGTGGTTCTCGTGTTTGCACTTTGGTGCATCATCGTCTTCCACATCAAAAGCGGCGCTCTGTTGAGATAATAAAATCGCGCGCCTGTGTTAATCCACTATAAACAACGGTGACGTTCACCGGTTCGCAATAAATTTCCTTCGGTGGACGTCATTGCGCAACATTGCTGTTTTCTGGGCGCGAATAAAAGAAAGAAGAAAAAATAGAAACGGTTTTACGATTACGCGGTAAAATCTAACGCATTTATAGTCTCCAGACGTATTTAAATGTATATTCCGAAACTGAAACTATTTTCATACTCAATTTAAAAGTAAAATTAAACTATTGTTGTATTATAATTTTATGTTTAAGAAAACGCGTCTAACTTACGACATATTTTTAATTATAGACGAAACAATATAATTAATGTAATTCAATACAATATTAGTTTTCTTAAAAAAATTAAAGGGTAAAAAGTAATTATGATGTTTCCTATCAACCATTTCACCACTAATCAAAATGATGATGTGGCCATCATAGTACTTTCCCTATAATTTACTCGAAAACTATGAAGTTTACGCAAAAAAAGCTATTCTTAATAATTTGTTCAGTTTTAAATTCTCTATAAATATTTATAACATAATAAATAATATAACATAATTGTAGAGAATTCAAAAGCTAACAAATCATTAAGAATAGCAAATTAATTGAATGAGTTACGTGAAGATAAACTTGATTATAAATATAAAGCACTAAAAACCTTGATATTATTTCAGATAAACTGTATGAAGAAAGGTTTTTAGTGCCTTATTTTATAATTAAGAATAGCCTTTTTGCGTAAACTTAATAGTTTTCGAGTAAAATATAGGAAAAGTACTACGATGGCCACATCACCATTTTTTTCCGATAATTTTTTTAGTATAAAAAATATTACAAAATTTTTCAAACAAAAGTTAAAGAGAATAATAATCTGAACATGTTTTCTCGTCTTAATTTTCGAGAAAAAATAATAAAAATTGAAACTTTTGACAATTTTTGCCAATTGCTAATAAACTATTGGAGTTACATGAAATTTATATAACAAGTAATAATTGTACAGAATTGAAATTGAATTCATAGTTTTCGAGAAAAATATAGGCAAAGTACTGTTATGGGTGCATCACCATTTTATATACTATATAGGGAAAGAAAAAATATACTTAAAGACGGGCGAGGTTGACTTAATCGAAAGATCTTCCACTCTAACCCATAAATATGCATCATTCATAGTTCTTCAAAATATTTTTACTGGTATCCATTTATAAATTCAATATTTAAAAAATTCTAGCACTTTAAAAGATAATTATTATTTTTCAACTCGGAAGAGAAGAAGTTTCCAGATCTATAAATTTAGATAAAAGGCAATAAATAGTAGGAAAAAAACCATGAAAGAAAATTTTTAAATTATTTAACAATTTTAATGGAGCAAATTGCATATTAACAATAAACTCTTAATAATAATCTCGAAGAAATGTATCATTCTCTTCGAAAATTTAGATAAATTGAAGCAAAAAACTGGTAAAATATTCTAGTAGCTTCCAGAAAAAAACAAAATAGAGAACTCCCAGAAAATTCAAATAAAACCTCGAGAAATTACTAGAAAATTTAAGAAGTTTATAAACTTGAACCTGAACACAATCTAAAACCAAGAAATTATTCTTCTAATTTAAAAGAGATAATTCTCGAAAATCCCGATAAGATAAAGAAGAATTAGTGGAAAATTCTTAAACTAGGAAGGGAAGTTGTTGAAGGATTCTTGAAAACTAAATATATATCAATATGTAAAGAAACTGCTGGAACATATTTTAAGAAAAATGACAAGAAAAAGTAAGTAGTTTTAGTAAATAATAGAAGAAAGTGTGCTAAAAAAATCTATAAACCTAGAGAAAAATCTGCGGGCAGTGTCGAAGAAAAGAATTTAAGTGAGACATTTCTGAAAAATACAGATAAAATAAAGCAAAAAATGGTGAAAAACTATATAACTTTCTAAAAACATCTTGCAAAATGAAAGAAGAGAATATAAATAAAATAAAGCAAAAAACAACAAAAAAACTATTTTTTTTACATTTTTGAAACAAATAAAATTCACTATGAGCATTACTGCACTAATGTTTTACATAATAATGTAAAAACTACAGCTAACAGTTAAAACAACTACTCCCCGTACTAAAGCACCGCCAGGCATTTAATGATATAACTGTTAGCTGTCGTTACATGTCCAAAATTATATTTAGCACTATGTAACAATTTTGTGGTGTTATCGTTTCTCAACCGCGTCTCGAAAAGTGTTATGTAAGACAATCTGCAGACACGTGTTTCCAACAGGAAGGACGCACGTAATTACGACATAGCTGCACTGAAGAGCTGTGATACAGCGAAACACGTGTCTGCAGATTGTCTTACATAACACTTTTCGAGACGCGGTTGAGAAACGATAACACCACAAAATTGTTACATAGTGCTAAATATAATTTTAGACATGTAACGACAGCTAACAGTTATATCATTAAATGCCTGGCGGTGCTTTAGTACGGGGAGTAGTTGTTTTAACTGTTAGCTGTAGTTTTTACATTATTATGTAAAACATTAGTGCAGTAATGCTCATAGAGATTTATTACTCTCAATATTAATTATTATCGTTAACACTGCACTCGATATTTCAATATTTCATTTGTATAAATAAAATTCAAGTTAGCTCTGAGCTTTCTATAATTATCCACCCATTTTTTTATGTTATTTTTTTAAGAAATTCTCAATTTCAATAATGTTTTTAATAGTTTACGATAAGGCAAGGAAAGAAAAGACATTAGAAAGCTGAAAGAAAATTTTCTGGAAAATTTTAGAAACCGTGAAGAAAATTTTTCGAATCTAATAGAAATGAAATTCTAGGAAAATTTTTTAATAGATCAAAGCAAAAAATATAGTAGAATTCCTAAAACTATGTAAAAAATAAATAAATAAAATTTTTGACAAAATAAAGATCTGAAAAGTAAGTAAAAAAATTTGAAAAGTTTCCTCTTAATCTGGAAGGAAATGTGCTAAAAAAAATCTACAAAATTCTGTAAATTTAAAAAAATATATAAAAATATGGAAGAAAGTTTTACTAGTAATTTCTAAAAAAAAAATTTCTTAAAGGAAAAATTTAAAGAGAAATTACTGGAATATTCCAGAAATTATATAAACCTACAAGAAATTCTCGTCATTAATTTGGAAGAGATATTTTCGAAAAATTGATGAAAAGTAGCTAGAAACCTTAGAAGTCTATAAGAGGAATTTCTAGAACATTTTAGAAGCCTCCAAACAAATTTTAAAGTGGACAAATTGTGCAAAAATAGATTAGAAAAAACAAGTAATCATAAAAGATCTTAGGATGATAAAAGAAAAATCTATAAGCATCGAGAACGAATGTCGATATTTGAAGAAAAAAATACGAGAAAATTTAGATAAAATAAAATTTCAAAAATAGAAAGAAAAATAGCAAGAAACTAATTCTAAAATTCTAGAGAATCTAAACAAATTCTCGAAATCTAAGTAAATATAAATAGAAAATTGAGATAACATTGTTGAAGAATTCTAGAACGCTCGAAGAATAATCTAATAATTTAGAATTAATGAGAAAATTAAATGCAAAAAAGTGTTTAAGAAAAATTTGTGGAAAAAATTCATAATCTGGCATAAGAGATTTCTGAAAAATTGAACAAAGCAAAAATTAGTCGAAAATTCTTGAAAATTGGATTAAAAATAAATAAAAAAATCAAGAAATCTGTAATAAAAATATCCTAAAAACTTTATAATTCCCAATGAATATTCTTGCAATTTGGCAAGAGAATTTAAAAAAATCGGTTAAAATTGAGCAAAGTGTGCAAGAGGAATTTGGAAAATTCTGTAAAAAAGAAGTTTCGAGAAAATTTCTAAACCACCAAGAAATTTCTCTTAATTTAGAAGAGTAATTCCTGAAGAAAAGGCAAAACAAAGCAAGAAATGGTTAAAAATAAGATTCAAATATCTCAAAATTTAAATATATCGTTGATTCCTGCAGAATTTACATCGTTATACATTTTTGAATCACTTTTGAAGTGTCTGGTCGAAACTATAGTTAGCAAAGATTAAATCCAGTTATACAGACAAACTATTAAGTATTTGTATTGTATATTATATCTTAGAAAATTCAATTAAAGTAAAGCAAAAAGAAGGTAAACAATTTCTAAAAATTAAAACTAAAATTGTTCACAGTTTTTTTGAATCCTCGACAAAAATTGACCTAACATGCATGTGGAAAATTCTTTAAAAATTCCGAAAAATTAAAGCAAAGCATTTTGACAAATGTATGGAAGTGTTTTGGAATATTCATAAAGTCTAAAATTAATTGTTAGAAAATTCTGGAAAGGAAATTCTCGCAATCTGAAAGAAAAAAAAAATTAATATTTATATAACATAAAGCATTATTATAAAAAGAAAAAATAGGGTAAAAATCTAGAACCCACGATGTAAACTCTCGCAATTTACAAAAAAAATCTTAGAAAAAACGAGATGTTAGAAAACTTTTGAAAACTGGAAGGAATATTTTTCTCGCATTCTAAAATAAAAAAAATTCTAAAAAAAAATAGATAAACTAAAGCAAACAATTCCGACAAATTATTAAAATTGAAAAAAAAAGTTTTCGTTTTTTCAAGGGTTCTATAACTCTCCCAGCAACTTATGTAATTAAGATTTCTAGAATTTGCCTGTGATTTTTAGATTCCTATAATATTTTAACAGTTTCTCTTCCTTTTTAAGATTCTACAATTCTCCCAGGAACTTTCCCTGCATTTTATTCTAGACTTCTATGTTTGACTATTTTTTTTCGAGGGTTTAATAATGGCCACAGCAACCTGTGTCTAGATTTCTAGAATTTTTCAGCAACTTATTTTCTAAATTTCTGTAATATTTCAGCAATTTCTTCTTCTAGAATTCCCTAGTAACTTGTATCTAAATTTTCAGGATTTTATAATTTTCTTTCTTTAGATTTAAATAATATTTCACCTAATTTTCCTCTTTTCGGAGGTATTAATTCACCCAGCAAATTGTAACTAGGTTTATAGAATATTTCACCAATTTCTCTTGTTTTTGAGGGCTCTAAAACTAACACAGCAACCTGTATTTTGATTTCTAGAATTTTCCAATTTTTTATTTTTCTATATTTATATAATATTTCAATATCTCGATATCCTAGAACTTACTAATATTTTTTTTGGATTTCTATAATTCAGAAATGTCTTATTTTTTTGGAGCGTTCTAGAATTTTGTCAATTTCTAGCAGTTTTTCTATGTTTCTAAAATATTTCAACAATTTCTCGTCTTCTAGAGAATTCTAGAACTTGTATTCAGACTTCTAGAATTCTTCAGCATTTTTTCCAGATCTTTATATTATTTCAAATTTGTTTTCTTTTCGAGGGTTATAGAATTCTCTCAGTAACCTTTAGAGAACTATCAGCATTTTTTCTAGATGTAAAATAGTGATGTTGCGATCATAATAGTTTCCTTATATTTTTCTGGAAAACTATGAGGTTTGCGCAAAAAGGCTATTTGTAATTCATTTTAGAATTCTCTACAATTATTTATTATATAAATTTCATGTAGATCTAACAATGTAATAGCAATTGGCAAAAAATGTCAAAATTTTCAATTTTTATTTTTGTTCCCTGAGAAATAAGAATTTTATGAAAAATATGTTTTAAAAAAACTTGTTTAGTTTCTCATTATCTTTAACTTTTGTTTGAAAAGTTTTCTAATATTTTTCATATTTAGAAAAATATCGACAAAAAAATCAAAAAAAAAAACGTCTCGAGTAAACATCCACTTCCGGTTGTTGAATGTTCACCAAAAGCTTTTTAGTTCCAGGTTTTAATGATAAAACCTCAAGTTTAAAGTTTCATCTCAACCGGATCATTCGTTTTTGAGATACAGCGCCCACAGACATTTTCACGCACGAAACCAATACTTTCCCTATATATACTATATAGGGAAAGTAATAAAATGTGTAACGATCTATAAAAAAGGGATCGCAATTATCGAGTATCTACTATAAACGTCGACTCGTACAGGGTAGTAAAAATCCGATTCTCGCGTCTCGATTACAACGGACAAACAAGAATAAAAGAGATAAATTAAAACGATAACTGTAAAAATAAGTTGAATGTCTTAATATATATTTGTATTTCTTACTGTAATGCATATTTATTTTTATTTTACGCTAACAATATTATAATAATTAATTGATTGATTGATGGTTAAGGCGTTAGAAAATTTAAGCAAAAATAATGCATTAAGTATGAATAAAATCATAAATGTATTAGTATAAATATTTAATAAATTAATTAAAACATCCAAACCACTATAATTTCCTTGTTGTCCTTAATTTAATTATAACATTTTGATACGAACATTAATCTCTTCAGGGTTAAAGCCTACAGGCGTAAACATTTCACCAAGAATAATAAATTAATCCACCCACATCTTACACACACACACATGACAATCACCCCTCGATAAATCTTCTTTACACGTTACAGGAAGAAAGGCGACGCACGGGCAGATACGTAGCTGCGGGCACGGCGATCTTCCTGTTCCTGCTGGGCGTGTACCAGGCGGTGGTGAGGGGAACCCCCGAGTACGCCGCCCTCTTCGCGCCCGCACTCATCATGTTCATTTACATTTTATGGATACTGTACGCCTCCAAAAATCAACAGAGGCACGAGAAGGCGAGTTTCAATAGCGTTCAGATTATTTTATTACGCCGTCGAGACTTTAATTACTCCTTTCCCTCCCCCTCAGAGTACGCTAATATTTGCCATTTATTTTTCACCGCGCTGCTCGGAGCGAAATCTTCACGATAATGATTTGTTTGTTTGGTTTTGTAATATAAATTTCGAGCGATCGATCAAAAATCGCACGGACCACATTCTTGTAAACACCTCGAACGTTATGATGTTTACTCAATAATTTATGAAAACCTACCTGCCGTTAGTAATAATAATACCGGCCGGAATTTCGTCGAGCCATGTGTTCTTCTTACATCAGCAGGAGACAATAAATAACGAATTATGTAAACGCCTTGTCGGCAGTGATAATAAAAAGGAAAGAAACCGACGTGTAAAAGGAGTCTGGTGAAATTCCACGCGTATTTTTTTATAGACAAGATTTATTGCCACGCGTAAACTTTTGACCGCAAAAATGAAGTTACTGTTTGTATTATGTTTATATAAAGTTTATGATTGATTTTGCCGAAGGGCTGAAGTTTTCACGCCAGACATAATTTTAATTTAATAAAAGAACAAAAATTGAGTGGATTTAATAATTTAAAAATACGAAAACATTCGTGTAGATTTATTTTAAATCGATAATATAATTTTTAATTATTCAAGATATTACCATAACTAAGCATTGCACAAGATTCCTATTTATTATGGCTGTTATTAACAGGAAGCAATAATTAATTTAATTATTTATTATGAAGGAAATTGGATAATAAATTTAGTAGATTATTCGCGAACAACATTTATATGCACAAGTTTGGCTTATTAAATTAAATACTGAATGAAATCCAGATCTCCCATCGTTTCTAAATGTAATTTGATTCTTCCATGAAACTTCTGGAGGAAATTTAATGTTATAGCACTGGCTTAAATATATTTATATGCCTCCATTTAAATTTAAAATTTTTAAAATCCGAGTATAATTATAATAAACAAAGGATTAAAAAATGATTACTGAAAATAACACTCAGTTTATTCCTTACTTTACAAGTGAAGTAATAAACTATGGTTATTTATTTATAGCAGTTTTAAAATTCATCCTTTTACATATTTGTCGTTTGTTGAATGATGAGAAACTTTTCTATATTAAGACACCTAACAGTGGTAGAGTACACGTCGAGAAAAACTAATTTTTCGTATTCTCTCCTTCCCTACCTTTAATTTTCTTCGTATCGTTATCCTCTCTTTCCTTTTTATAGGAAAAGTCTGCAACAAACAAAAAAAATAAATTGTATTTTCTGAGTATTAAAACATGAATACAAAGAGAATTGCTCTATTAAATTAATGAAGTTAAAAATGAAAAAAATTCAGGTTGTTATTACCTTAAATTGTTACAATCTACAATCTGGAAATAATAAATTATTTTTTTCCTGCTTATTTTAGTAGCTTATCTTAATATACAATCTCTTAAAATGCTAACCCATTTTAATTGTTATTTGTTGTGTAGAATTCGAGCAATAAATTCATGTAAATACACATGAGATAAATACGTAAGGGTTGCGGTGTTTCGCAATCAATAAAAATAAGAACGTTAAGGGATACGGACCGGTTGATCCCTTCCTGCATCCAGATCACGTTCCTGCAGAGTAGTCCCGTTTACCGAATTCCACATATCCCTCCGAACGTTATATTTTTTTTCTCCCCCCTGTGCGCATCTCCTTTTGCATTTTTTCCTGCCACTCCGGGTAACGTTAACTACCCTCGGCGTAGCCGGTTGAATAAAATATCAATTTGTTACGAAAGGAAGCTGATGTAAGTACGTGCGTATGGAATATGGTTCTTTGAAAATCTGAATTTGTTATTCCGTATGTTAATTCTTGTCAATTGTTAAAGTAATTTTCTTTTCTTTTTGTATAGTTGAATGAAAATGTAACGCAAAGGTTAATATTATTATTTTGGTGATAAATATTTTTTTTTAATGAGGAAATCTTTGCTAATAATTTGAAATTGAAGGGTAGGATAGTGGCTACTCACCCACCCTACATATACAAGGAAAAATACATCCACACAATTGTTGGATTTGAATCAGAGAACTATAACAGTTGCAGTGGTGAAATTTTTTTCAATCTATCCAAAAAAAGTCTTTATTCGGTTACTTGAAATACAGATAAGTATCGACAAACTAACAAAAAAAAACATTTAAACAAAGTAGCTTCTATAATTGAACAATAAAACAAAAGAAGGTCGATTTGACAATTACACTACATATTTATGGTACATTTTCAATTTATTTTTTCATTTTTTTCCGTAATACTCAATTCCTAATAACATCTTTATTTGTTTTTTATTTTTCAGGATTTTCAAAACCAAATCGCCGCCTTAGAGCTCTCGACACACAGCGTAATCGAATTGCCGGAACCAGAACCCATAGTGAAAGATAACGCAAGCAAAGAAAATAATTACAGTTACGGAAGATCCTACTCAATAGCCTGATTCAAAATTTTATTCTAAATAATTGTGATTTATTTAAAAGAGAATTCCTAATAAAAATATGCCTATTTTATATACACAGGTTAATAAAGAAATATTTTGTATATAATTAATAAAATGTTTATACGTCATCCTTTATTGTATATAAATGTAATTAAAGTATAGTAGTAACATATATTTATTGACAAATTTTGTACATATTTACATTAAAATGATAAATAATGAATGATGTGTTAATGTATTAATCTGTCAAAAGGCTATCGACCAGAGGTCTTTCTGCCTTGTTAAAGTATATAAAATAATAAATATTTTTTATATATTTTAATGAATAAAAAATTAATAATCGTTTTGTTTTTCAAATAAAATTCAATTCCTATCCTCACTTATAATAATCATATAATAATTAAGATTATTTAAACGTTTTTATGTCAAGAAGTCTTGAATATCCAAAGGCTTATATTGTTGGTTATTAAGGATTCTACCTTATACATTTTGTAAATAATAATAATAATAATAATTATTATATATTTTATTTTAGTTTAAAACAAAACAAAAAATTAATTTTAAATTTTAATAATAATAATAATAAATTGTCTTTATTAGCAAAAATAAATGCTGTTACCCAATAATACTTACAACAGGGTAGGCGAAGTTCATGTAGTTCATAGCCAACTACTATTGCTTTTCCACTTAATCTTAACATTAAAATTTCAACTAAAAAGAAAATTCAAACTACGTGACGTGACGTAAACAAAATCACTATTATATATATATTTATTATAAAAAAAACAATAAAAATAAATTAAAATGGTTGAAATATTTCCAAGAAAATTCAAATTATTTTGATGGGATTTACTGAAAAAAGACAAATAAAAGTTTTTTAAATATACCAAATCTTATTTAAAACCGTTTAAAATATTACAAAGAAAATGATTTTCATCTGTTAACTGTCATCTGTCAACTGTCATCCTTCAACTGTCAACTGATAATTGTCTACTGTCACATGTGTCATCTGTCAACTGTTAATTGTCACCTGATAACTATTATCTGTCATCTTACATTTGTATTATGTTATATGTCATCTGTTATGTATCGGCCATCAACTGTCATCTGCCATCTGTCAACTGGCACCTGCCAATTGCCAACAATCATCTGTCAACTGTCATCTGTTTACTGTTGTTGTCAATTTTCGCTGTACTATGTCAAATTATGACTAGAAAAAAGATAGCTGTGAAACAGTTTACTTCTGTCATTTGTCAACTTTCAACTGTCAACTGTCACTGTTAACTGTCAAATGTCAAACGTCAATTGTCATCTGTTAGTAATTATCTCTCATCTATCATCTATATTATGTCATATATTATCTGTTTTTTGTCAACCGTCAACTGCCACCTGTCATTTGACAACTGTCAACACACATCTATCTTCTGTGATCTGTCAACTGTCAATTGTCAAATTATTTTAACCATTGAAATGGCTAATCAAAGAAAACCGTGAAGCATTTTCTAGGAAATGTATTTGCTTCTATCATCTGTCATCTGTGAACTGTCAACTGTCAATCGTTATATGTATGTTAACTATCATCACTCATTAGTCATTTTTTATCTGTATTATGTCATATATCATCTACTATTTGTTAGTTGACAACTATCACCTGTCATCTGTAAACTGTCAACTCCCATCTGTCTTCTGTTACCTGTCAACTGCCAAGTGTCAACTGTCACCTGTCATCTGTCATTTATCATCTGTATTATGTCATATATCATCTGTTATTTGTCAGCCGTTAACTGTCACCTATCAACTGTCAACTAATATGTGTCTATGACATGTCAACTGCCAATTGTCTGCTAAAAGTATTAAAATAATTTTAATTTCTCAATCAGATTGAATTTAAAAAATTACGATTTTCATCTGTTAACTGTTATCTGTCAACTGTCGTCCGTTACCTGTCAATTGATAATCAACTGTCATCTATCAACTCACATCTGTCATCTGTCATCTGTCATCTGTCAACTATCAATTGTCACCTGTTAACTGTCATCTGTCATCAGTCATCTTTTATTTGTATTATGTCATGTGTCATCTGTAATTTATCTGCCATTAATTGTTATCTGCCATCTGTCAACTGGCAACTGCCAATTGCCAACTATAATCTGTCAACCGTCATCTGTTTACTGTTGCTGTCAATTTTCGCTGTACTATGTCAAATTATTACTAGAAAAAAGAAAACCGTGAAATAGTTTACTTCTGTCATTTGGCAACTTTCAACTGTCAACTGTCACTGTTAACTGTCCACTCACATCTGTCAACTGTCAAACGTCAATTGTCATCTGTTAGTAATTATCTCTCATCTTTCATCTATATTATGTCATATATTATCTGTTATTTGTCAACCGTCAACTGTCACCTGTCATTTGACAACTGTCAACTCACAAATATCTTCTGCCACCTGTCAACTACCAATCATCAAATAATTTTAACAAATGAAATGGCAAAAAAAAGAAAACCGTGAAGCATTTTCTAGAAAATGAATTTGCTTCTGTCATCTGTCATCTGTGAACTGTCAACTGTCAATTGTTATATGCATCTTAACTAGCGTCTCTCATTAGTCATTTTTCATCTGTATTATGTCTTATGTCATCTACTATTTGTATACTGTCATCTGTCATCTATAAACTGTCAACTCTCATTTGTCTTCTGTTACCTGTCAACTGCCAAGTGTCAACTGTCATCTGTTAACTATCATCCGTCATCTATCATCTGTATTATGTCATATATCATATGTTATTTGTCAGCCGTTAACTATCATCTATCAACTGTGAACTCCTATATGTCTTCTGTCACATGTCAACTGCCAATTGCCTGCTTAAAATACTAAAATAATTTTAATTTCTCAATCAGATTCAATTTAAAAAATGACGATTTTAATCTGTTAACGGTTATCTGTCAACTGTCTTCACCTGTCAACTGACAATCAACTGTCATCTGTCATCTGTCAACTATCAATTGTCACCTGTTAACTGTCATCTGTCACCAGTCATCTTTCATTTGTATTATGCCATATGCCATCTGTTATTTGTAAGCTGGTAACTGTCATCTGACATCTGTGAACTGTCAGCTCCCATCTGTCATTTGTCACCTTTGAACTGCCAATTGTCAACTGTCATCTGTCAATTATTATCTTTATTATGTTGTATATCATCTGTTATTTGTCAGCAGTCAACTGTCACCTGTCATCTGTCAACTGCCAACGCCCATATGTTTTCTCTCACCTGTCAACTGCAAATTGGCAGCTAAAAATATTAATATGATATTAATTTCTCAAACAGTTTACATTTTAAAAATACAAAAAATAATTGAAATGGTTAACAAAAGAACAAAGAAATGACAAGTTGTTAAAATATACCAAATGTTAACTGTCACCTATCAACTGTCAACTAATATATGTCTTCTATCACATGTCAATTGCCAATTGTCTCCTAAAAATATTAAAATAATTTTAATTTCTCAATCAGATTGAATTTAAAAAATGACGATTTTCATCTGTTAACAGTCATCTGTCAACTGTCGCCCGTCACATGTCAACTGTCATCTATCAACCGTCACCTGTCAACTCTTATCTGTTAAATATCATTTGTCATCTGCTAACTGAAAACCGTGAAGCATTTTCTAGAAAATGAATTTGCTTCTGTCGTCTGTCATCTGTGAACTGTCAACTGTCAATTGTTATATGTTAACTGTCATTTGTCATCAGTCATCTTTCATTTGTATTATGCCATATGCCATCTGTTATTTGACAGCCGTTAATTTCATCTGACATCTGTGAACTGTTAACTCCCATCTGTCTTTTGTCACCTTTAAACTGCCAATTGTCAACTGTCAATTATCATCTGTATTGTGTCATATATCATCTGTTAAGTGTCAGCCGTCAACTGTCACCTGTCATCTGTCAACTCCCATATGTTTTCTCTCACCTGTCAACTGCAAATTGTCAGCTAAAAATATTAATATGATATTAATTTCTCAAACAGTTTACATTTTAAAAATACAAAAAAATAATTGAAATGACCAACAAAAGAAAAAAGAAATGACAATTTGTTTAAATATATCAAATCTTGTTTAAAAGCAGTTAAACCATTACATAGAAAACGATTTACGTCTGTTAACTGTCAACTGTCATCTGTTAACTGCCAATTTTCTACTGTCAACTATTATCTATCAACTGTCAATTGTCATCTGTTATTTATCATCTGTCATCAGTCATCGTTCATCTGTATTATGTCATATGTCATGTGTTATTTCTCAGCCTTCAATTATCATCTGTCATATATCAACTGTCAACTCTCATCTGTCTTTTGTCACCGGCCAACTGCCAATTGTCAACCGTCGTCTGTCAACTTTCATCTGTTAAACATCATTTGTCATCTGTCAACTGTCAACTCTCATATGTCTCCCAGATGCAAAATCTTTTTTTTTTTTTTAATTCACATGTGATTTTTCAAGAAGAGACAATTTAAAGTTTTTAAAATATACTAAATCTTTAAACAATATTAAAAGCAAGTTAAAATATTACAAAGAAAACGATTTTTATCTGTTAGCTGTCATCTGTCTTCTGTCAACTGTCGTCTGTCAACTGCCAACAGTCAACTGCCATCTGCCTACTCTTATCAGTCATATTATCTGTCAGTCCTCAACTGTCACATGTCAACTCCCATCTGTCTTCTATCACATGTCAACTGTCTTTGTCAACTGTCATCTGTTATCTGTCACTTTTCATCTGTAATATGTCGTAAGTTATCTGTCAATTATCATATTTATTATCTTTTAGTCTAAATACGAGTCTGCCTTCTTCACAAACAATATTATTTCCCTGCTTTAAATTGTGGAGTATTTATAATTTTACATTAATTGTTAGAATATTTTTTTTAAGTGGACATGTAAAGTAAAATCAATAAATCAATAAATCAATTTGCAATTACTATTTGTATTTGTATTTCATTTAATAGTCTGTGCATTTTTACGTAACTCAACTAATAAGACACTTGTTTACTTTTATTTTTTGTTGATTATAGCTTAGGTAACTTAATTTAAGGTACATTTAGTAATTAAAAAACAAATTTGTGAATATCTTAATATTTTCAATACAATTTACTATAATTTACCGTTATAAAAATATTTTATTTAATAATGTATTTATAAACCAGTGCTTTATTTTATCTAAATGATTTCTAATTTTACATGAAAAATTCATTGCATTGTATTATTAAAGTATTAAGAGTAAGCTCTAAACATATTAATTTTTTTCCAACATTTGTACAGATGTATCATAAAATATGCAACCGGGTTATATCCTGATGGAACACATTGGAAATTATTGTGGAATGTGTAATGAGCGTGAAATTGAATATCTCTTTGCGGAGCTAACATTTTCATCGAAATTACGTGTTGTTGAATATGGAAATGGGATTTTTCCGTTTTCAATATGTAAAACTGTATTTCACGATGTGTGTAATGGAAAAAACATTGATATGTTAAAATATAAAAATGATAGAAAATATTATTTTATAGCAGAGAAAAAAACAACAGAGTGATTGTATAATTAAATCAATAAAATAATATTTGATCAGAGATAATAAATAAAGATAATAATAAACGTAGTATAATAGACGTATTGTTTTATTTCCAAAAACAACTTTATTGAATAAAGAGAATGTTTGCGACCGTTATTACGTGGTAATCCATACTTACACTGAATTGAAAAATTTTTCTATTCAGTGTACATCTTTATTTGTATCTTACTAAAAAATTAAGGAATAATATACACGTATTCTAAAAATATTAGTAGAATAAATCAACGTCGGGCTTTTCCAATATATTTATCCATCCAAGGGAAGCTGTATACTTGTTGTCGTGTTATGAAATGTAAGACTATTTCCAATAAAGATGTTTATCTCTCTTTTGACATTTTCTTCTTCAAATATTTTATGTTTCTTTTGGAGAGCTTGAATTAAACAAAACTTATTTTTCATCTCTACTTGATTCTTATTTATCATTAAAAAGTGCAATATATTTATTTCTATTACGGCTTTAAATGATAATTTAACGAGGCGCCAGCGCAGAAAAATAATTACGCGCGGGAATATTATTGCAAATTTAATTCAATTCGAAATTATGCAAATATCACCACAATTTGCATGCAAATCGTTCAACTATATGCATGGGTTTCCACTTGCAGTAAACCCACCTATTGCGGTCCGATGTGTTTTAATTAAAATTTCGTTAGGGGGCAACTACACGTAAACAATTAGATTCTGGTGGTCCAATTAAAAACTAAAGATAAATATTTTCCATTTCAGGCGTTAAAATTACATTTCAGAACTGCAATTAAATTCAAACGTTTTCGTACTAATTAAATTTTTAAAGGTATGAAAAATGTTGCAATTTGTTATACACCATGTAACTCTAATTTTGTCTCTGAAATAAAAAAAATATATTCTAAATTATTCGTCTAATCCTCCTGAATAACAAGAATCGACCTGTGGTGTTTTACACTTAATCTAACAAATAATTGTGTTACACTTGACAATAAAATGCCAGAAAAGAGACCCACCTAAGTGCGCAAAAATTGGCTATAATAATGTATAAATGACAAAAATGCACCTTGGATGAATTTCCATCATCTAAAGTTAAGAGGCACCTACACAAGAAGAAAGTTTTGAAATGTGAATTTCAGTGAGCAAAATTTTTGTGATTTCTTTATATAGTTTATAGTTATATATGAATAGTACCAACAGGATATTGTAAAGTTTCAATAAATAAATACAGTTTCAATAAATAATTACAATACAAATGTTGAGAAATGACTAATTTATCATTTCATCACTGTCGACAATTGAATTTCCCATATTGCGCTCGAATGAAAACTCTCAGTGCAGACAATTAAACCCCCGACAATGACTAGTCATGCGGTACATATATGTAGTTCTTTATGTGGATTTGTCCTAGAATGAAAAATGAAATCCGCCATCGGTCCGCACTAATAGGTTTAGCCCGGCGCCTCCACCATTTATTAAAACCACTCGCATGACGGCGTCCATAAGAATTTAATATATAATAAAAGCCCGACGGCAATTTCCACGATATTTCGTCTGTAGCCGAAATCACGGACGCGCGGCATAAAGCAGTAATTACGGCCGACACGCAAAAAAAATTGTGAACAAAAAATTGTGAGTATATATATATATTTCAATAACGCGCCGCGAAACCCGATTCAATCTCGACGCTTTTTATTTCCGGAATTAATGTCAGAGTTCAATTTTTATCTATTAAAATTAAATATTTAAATATTAATGAGGAAAATAAATAAATTAAGTGGTTTGTTTAATTTGAGACCTTATTTTCAGGACTTGTTTTTTATTATCTATCTGGAACTGTATGTTTTTCTTCTTTAAGAAAATTTTAAGAAAATTTGAGAAAGTTTCCTTTGACATATTTCATTTGTTTTTATTTGTTCTTAGCATTTTTCAGTCCTACATATATGTGGGTACTTTCACTACTGTAACAGTAGTAAAAGAAATCCAATAATTAATTAAATGTTTCAAGGATTTTATAAGAAGTGTTGTGGCGAAAATGTCAATATATATGTAGAGTGGGTGGGTGACCACTAACCTACCCTATAGTTTTTAATTTAGAAGCGACGATTTCGTTATAAAATTAATTTTAAAAAAGAAATGTTTACATGCTGATTATAGTATTAATTTACTTGTAATAAGATTGATAATTAGTAAAACACTCGTGTATGGTCTATAAGTTGAAGGGTAGGATAGTGGCCACCCACCCACCCTACATATACTTTGGCACACACATCACTATCACTTGTTTAGTTTCAAAAATCAAATCCAAAAATTATTTAGATGTTTCAAGGATTTCATAAGCAGTATTGTGGAGTAATTGTCAATATATATGTAGGGTGGGTGGGTGGCCACTATCCTACTCTCCAGTTTTTATTTCATAAGCGACGATTTCGTTATGAAATTAATTTTAAAAAAGAGATGTTTATATGCTGATTATAGTATTACACTGCTTGTAATCAGATTAATAATTAGCAAGATACTCTTGTATGATAAATAGGTTGGAGGGTGGGATAGTGGCCACCCACCCACCCTACATATACATTGGTACTTTCATCACTGACACTTTTTAAGTTTTCAAAATCAAATCCACAAATTATTTAGATGTTTAGAGGATTTTATAAACAGTGTTGTGGCATAAATGTCAATATATATGTGGGGTGGGTGGGTGGCCACTATCCTACCCTTAAGTTTTTAATTCATAAGCGACGATTTCTTTATAATAAAATTATTTAGAAATAAATGTTTTCGTGCTGAATAGAATATTAATCTGCTTGTAATCAGATTGATAATTAGTAAAACACTTGTGTATGGTCTATAAGTTGGAGGGTGGGATAGTGGCCACCCACCCACCCTACATATACATTGGTACACTCATCACTGTCACTTTTTAAGTTTCCAAAACCAAATCGAAGAATGATTTAGATGTTTAGAGGATTTTATAAACAGTGTTGTGGCGTAAATGTCAATATATATGTAGGGTGGGTGGGTGGCCACTATCCCACCCTCCAGTTTTTATTTCATAAGCGACGATTTCGTTGTAATAAAATTATTTAAAAATAAATGTTTTCGTGCTGAATAAAATATTAATCTGCTTGTAATCAAATTGATAATTAGTAAAATACTTGTGTATGGTCAATACGTTGGAGGGTGGGATAGTGGCCACCCACCCACCCTACATATACATTGGTACTTTCATCACTGTCACTTTTTAAGTTTCCAAAACCAAATCCAAAAATTATTTAGATGTTTAGAGGATTTTATAAACAGTGTTATGGCGTAAGTGTTAATTTATATGTAGGGTGGGTGGGTGGCCACTATCCCACCCACCAGTTTTTATTTCATAAGCGACGATTTCGTTATAATAAAATTATTAAAAAATATATTTTCGTGCTGAATAAAGTATTAATTTGCTTGTAATCAGATTAATAATTAGCGAAACAGTCGTTTATGGTCTATAAGTTGGAGGGTAGGATAGTGGCCACCCACCCACCCTACATATACATTGGTACATTCATCACTGTCACTTTTTAAGTTTTCAAAATCAAATCCACGAATGATTTAGATGTTTAGAGTATTTCATAAGCAGTGTTGTCGCACAAGTGTTAACATATATATAGGGTGGGTGGGTGGCCACTATCCCACCCTCCAGTTTTTATTTCATAAGCGACGATTTCGTTATAATAAAATTATTTAGAGATAAAGGTTTTCATGCTGAATAGAATATTAATCTGCTTGTAATCACATTGATAATTAGTAAAACACTTGTGAATGGTCTATAAGTTGGAGGGTAGGATAGTGGCCACCCACCCACCCTACATATACATTGGTACATTCATCACTGTCACTTTTTTAGTTTCCAAAATCAAATCCAAGAATTATTTAGATATTTCAAGGATTTCATAAGCAGTATTGTAGAGTAATTGTCAATATATATGTAGGGTGGGTGGGTGTCCACTATCCCACCCTCCAGTTTTTATTTCATAAACGACGATTTCGTTATAATAAAATTATTTAGAAATAAATGTTTTCGTGCTGAATAGAATATTAATCTGCTTGTAATCAGATTGATAATTAGTAAAACACTTGTGTATGGTCTATAAGTTGGAGGGTGGGATAATGGCCACCCACCCACCCTACATATATATATTGGTACATTCATCACTGTCACTTTTTAAGTTTCCAAAATCAAATTCAAGAATTATTTATATGTTTAGAAGATTTTGTAAACAGTGTTGTGGTGTAAATGTCAATATATATGTAGGGTGGGTGGGTGGCCACTATCCCACCCTCCAGTTTTTATTTCATAAGCAAAGATTTCGTTATATTAAAATTATTTAGATGTAAATGTTTTCGTGCTGAATAGAATATTAATCTGCTTGTAATCAGATTGATAATTAGCAAAACACTCCCTTATAGTCTATAAGTTGAAGGGTAGGATAGTGGTCACCCACCCACCCTACATATATATAGGTACTTTCGTCCCTGTCACGTTTTAAGTTCCCAAAATCAAATCCAAGAATTATTTAGATGTTTAGAGGAAAATGTTAAAAATCTGCAAGAAAAATTAGAATATTACAGAACTTAAAAAAAAATATATAAATCTAGAAATAAAAATGACCTCAAACAGTATTTTCTAATAAAATCTAAAAATCATGAAGAAAATTCTATGAATTTATGAGGTATTAAAATATTCTATACGTCTTAATTGATGATAAAAAATATCTAAAATCCTGCAAAAGAAATTGCCAGAGAAAAATTCTATGAAAGAAAATTCTGGAAATTTGAAAATAATATTCTGAAATCTTTTACGAAAATTCTAGAAAAATTTAGAACTCAATTAAAATTGAAAAAAAACAGTTAATTTTGAAAGAAAAATAATTAAAAATTTCAAGAAAATTTTAGAAATCTGATAAATAAAGATAATAATAAAAGATAATTCTTATCATCCGCAAGAGAAAATGAGAAATATGAAATAAAGATAATAGAAAGTTTCTAGTTAGGGAAAAAATAAAGAAGGTTTTCTTTAAGAAAAATAATTTAGAACAAAATAGAAGTGAAAATTATTTAGAAGTTGCAAAGCAAATTTTGCTAAAGAAAATCCAAAATATAAAAGAATAAACTATGAAACATTCTTGGTAAAGTGAAATAATTACTAAAACATAATAAGAAATAGTGAAAAATTATAAAACAAATTAAAATGTTTAGAAATTTATGGAAAGTTTTAAAATTTTTGAAAAGAAAACACAAAATTTGGATGACATTCCTGAAATTTATTTGAAATATCTGACAGAAAATTGCCGGAAATTGTAATAATAATATTTATTAACGGAAAATACAATTTTCAGAAAATAATAATAATACAGTTAAACAAATGAAATTATAATGATAGGCAAATTCTACAGAAAAACTAAAAAAATTGTATAGAAATTATAAGAAATGGTGAAAATATGTAAAATTCGAAAGAAATCTAGAACCTATAAAAACGTATTTTGAAACCTAAAGAAAGAAAAAATAGCCTCGATAAAAAAAAATTAAAAAATGAAGAAGTAATTGTCTAAAATCTGTTAAAATTTAAAGAAAACTTACTTAAAAAATCAATAAATGTGACATTCAATAAAAATTTTTAAAAATACAGAAACGAAATGTTAAAAAAATTAGATAATCCGAAATTAAAACGATTATAATTCAGAAAATTTATCATAAATTTTTTTAGAAAATAAAGAAAGAAATCAACCACAAAATAAAGTGAAAAATTTTAGAAAATTCTAGAAATCTGAAACGAAGACTATTATTTAAAATTTTAATAAGACAAAGTAAGACATGGCAAACAATTGCCAAAAAATGTAATAAACAATCCAGAACTCGTGAATTGTTTTTTTTAAAATTTAGAACAAAAATATTCTTGAAGAAAAAGTTTTTAGAACTGACGAAAATAATCTAATTTTAGTTAACTCTTTTTTAAAGAGATACAGCAAGAAATGGTCTTATATTTAAAAAAAAAGGTAGAATAAAATTTGATGAAATATTAATAATAATAATAATAATAATACATTTATTCACGGAAGCCATTTACAGAGTACAAGTACAAACGATCCTTAAATACTAAACAAAGAATAAATAATTAAAAATTACTGATAAAAACAAACAAATTACAAATTAAAGAAATTAAGGAAAGTATGTACAAGAACTTTTTTTTTCAATTTATAGATTTGAAGATTCTGGAATTTTCCAACGATTTCTGTTGTATATTTTTAGAATTTTTCATGTTTACATGTTGATTATAGTATTTATCTGTTTGTATGAATTACAGGTTGGAGGGTGTCATTTGTCATCTGTCATATGTCATCTGTCATCTGTCATCTGTCATCTGTCATCTGTCATCTGTCATCTGTCATCTGTCATCTGTCATCTGTCATCTGTCATCTGTCATCTGTCATCTGTCATCTGTCATCTGTCATCTGTCATCTGTCATCTGTCATCTGTCATCTGTCATCTGTCATCTGTCATCTGTCATCTGTCATCTGTCATCTGTCATCTGTCATCTGTCATCTGTCATCTGTCATCTGTCATCTGTCATCTGTCATCTGTCATCTGTCATCTGTCATCTGTCATCTGTCATCTGTCATCTGTGCGGGTGCACAACAGAAAAACATAACCTCCAAATATCTCTATCTGTAACTTAACATAAATTTTAGGTTATGAAAATACCATTGATGTTATTTAATTAGAACATAAACAAAAACTTACTTCTTACAATTGTTTTCTGTGTAAGTAGAATAATAATATTAAAGTTTATTAAAAAATGCCTTCGAGTAAATGGCGAAAACGAATACAAGATGATTTAAATTGATTCATTTCGTTATAATTTTATGATTTCGATATGATTAGTCTGGAAGCAAATAACCAAACTAATCATATCAGAACACATGTGTTTTTGATTTACAGCAAAAACAATTGTTATAGTCCGCCTAAAAACAATATGGTGACGCTTAAAAATTAAATCTTGAAAAATTGAAATTTACGTTTCAACGTTTAAAACATCATAAAAAAATTATCAGTCGAAATATTTGCCTCAAAATTGCTTCATCATATTAGAAGACATGTATTTTTGATTTATTATTAAAACAATTGCTATAACCCAGTTGCAAAAAATATGGCGACCTTTGAAAATTGAATCTTGGTAAAAGAAAATACATTTCACCATTTAAAAAAATACTAAAAAATTTACAGTAGAAATATTTGCCTCAAATTTACTTAATCATATCAGAAGACATGTATTTTTGATTTTCAGTAAAAACAATAGGTATAATCCAGCTGAAAACAATATAACGATGCTTAAAAGTTAAATCTTGAAAAAAGGAAATTTACGTTTTACCGTTTAAAAAATTATAAAAACATTACTGACAAAAGAGTTTGCTTCAAAATTACTAAATCATATTAGGAGACAAGTATTTTTAAATTACAGCAAAAATAATTGCTATGAACTAGCTGAAAAAAAATGGTGACGTTTAAAAATTAATCTTGAAAAAAAGAAATTTACGTTACAACGTTTAAAAAATTATAAAAACATTACCAGCCGAAATATGTACCTCAAAATTTCATAATCATATCAGAAGACATGTATTTTTGATTTAAAGTAAAAACAATTTAAAAAAAAAAATACGCAATTATGTTAAAGGACATGTATTTTTGATTTACTGCGAAAACAGTTGCTATAATTTAGCTGAAAGAAATTTGGCGACGCTTAAAAATTTAAATCTTGCAAAAAGGAAATTTACGTTTCACCGTTTAAAAAATTATAAACACATTACTGGTACAAGAATTTGCTTCAAAATTACTCAATCATAATAAGAGATAAGTATTTTTAAGTTACAGCAAAAATAATTGCTATAATCTAGCTGATAACAAAATGGCGACGCTTAAATATTTAATCTTGGAAAAAGGAAATTTACGTTTCCCGTTTAAAAAATTATAAAAACATTACTGACAAAAGAGTTTGCTTCAAAATTACTCAGTCATATTAGAAGAAAAGTATTTTGTAGTTACAGTAAAAATAATTGCCATAATCTAGCTGAAAACAAAATGGCGACGCTTAAAAATTTAATCTTGGAAAAACCAAATTTACGTTACAACGTTTAAAAAATTATAAAAACATTACCAGCCAAAATATTTGTCTCAAAATTCCTTAATCATATCATAAGACATGTATTTTTGATTTAAAGTAAAAACAATTGTTATAATCCAGCTGAAAACAATTTGGTGACGCTAAAAATTTAAATCTTGAAAAATTGAAATTTTTGTTTTACAGTTTAAACAATTATAAAAATATTACTGGCAAAAGTATTTGCCTAAGAATTAGCTAATTATGTTAGAATATATGTATTTTGTATTTACTGCGAAAACAGGTGCTATAATCCAGCTGAAAAAAAAATGGCGACGCTTAAAAATTTAAATCTTGAAAAAGGGAAATTTACATTTCACCGTTTAAAAAATTATAAAAACATTACTGACAAAGGAAATTGCTTCAAAATTACTCAATTATATTAAAAGACCAGTATTTTGGAGTTACAGTAAAAATAATTGCTATAATCTAGCTGATAACAAAATGGCGACGCTTAAAAATTTAATCTTGGAAATAGGAAATTTACGTTACAACATTTAAAAAATTATAAAAACATTACCAGCCAAAATATTTGCCTCAAAATTGCTTAATCATATCAGAAGACATGTATTTTTGATTTAAAGTAAAAAAAATTGTTATAATCCAGCTGAAAACAATTTGGTGACGCTAAAAATTTAAATCTTGAAAAATTGAAATTTGTGTTTCACAGTTTAAAAAATTATAAAAATATTACTTGGGGAAGTATTTGCCTAAAAATTACCCAATTATGTTAGAAGACATGTATTTTTTATTTGCTGCAAAAACAGTTGCTATAAGCCAGCGGAAAAAAATATGGCGACGTTTAAAAATTTAAATCGTGAAAAAAGGAAATTTACATTTCACTGTTTAAAAAATTATAAAAACATTACTGGCAGAAGAATTTACTTCAAAATTACTCAATCATATTAAAGGACAAGTGTTTTGGAGTTACAGTAAAAATAATTGCTATAATCTAGTTGATAACAAAATGGCGACGCTTAAAAATTTAATCTTGGAAAAAGTAAATTTACGTTACAACGTTTAAAAAATTATAAAAATATTATCAGCCGAAATATTTACCTCAAAATTGCTTAATCATATCATAAGACAGGTATTTTTGATTTAAAGTAAAAACAATTGTTATAATCCAGCTGAAAACAATTTGGTGACGCTAAAAATTTAAATCTTGAAAAATTGAAATTTATGTTTCACAGTTTAAATAATTATAAAAATATTACTGGCGGAAGTATTTGCCTAAAAATTACACAATTATATTAGAAGACATGTATTTTTGATTTCCTGCAAAAAGAGTTGCTATAATCCAGCTGAAAAAGATATGGCGACGCTTAAAAATTTAAATCGTGAAAAGAGGAAATTTACATTTCACCGTTTAAAAAATTATAAAAACATTACTGGCAGAAGAATTTGCTTCAAAATTACTCAATCATATTAGAAGACAAGTATTTTTAAGGTACAGTAAAAATAATTGCTATAATCTAGCTGAAAACAAAATGGCGACGCTTAAAAGTTTAATCTTGGAAAAAGGAAATTTACGTTACAACGTTTAAAAAATTATAAAAACATTACCAGCCGAAATATTTGCCTCAAAATTGATTAATCATATCATAAGACATGTATTTTTAATTAAAAGTAAAAACAATTGTTATAATCCAGCTGAAAACAATTTGGTGACGTTAAAAATTTAAATCTTGAAAAATTGAAATTTATGTTTCACAGTTTAAAAAATTATAAAAATATTACTGGCTGAAGTATTTGCCTAAAAATTACACAATTATGTTAAAAAATATGTATTTTTGATATACTGCATAAATAGTTGCTATAATCCAGTTGAAAAATATATAGCGACGGTTAAAAATTTAAATCGTGAAAAGAGGAAATTTACATTTCACTGTTTAAAAAATTATAAAAACATTACTAGCAGAAGAATTTGCTTCAAAATTACTCAATCATATTACAAGAGAAGTATTTTTGAGCTACAATAAAAATAATTGCTATAATATAGCTGAAAACAAAATGGCCACGTTTAAAAATTGAATCTTGAAAAAAAAACATTACCAATCGGTCATCTGTCATCTGTCATCTTTTATCTGTCATCTGCCATCTGCCATCTGCTATCTGTTATCTGTCACCTGTCATATGTCATTTGTCATCTGTCATCTGTCATCTGTCATATGTCATATGTCATATGTCATATGTCATATGTCATTTGTCATCTGTCATCTGTTATATGTCATATGTCATCTATCACCTGTCATCTGTCATTTGTTATCTGCAACCAGTATAATTACCTATTATTTATTTATTTATTAATTGATGATTAAATTATATTTCGAATTTGAATAAATAATATTTTGATTAGGTTGACGTAAAGGTTTCTGGACGTCGATGTATTAGACATGAATAATTAATACCTAATGCAGGATTTCAATATTCCTTTCGGATTAATAATTCTGTTCGCCGTACGTCCATCCGAATCGTTTAATGTATTAGTATAATTGTTTCCCAACTAAGTTAATCCAATAAATCCTGACATATTGAAACTGTTTTTCTATTGAATTAGTGGAGCGAATCAATAGTCCGAAAATTAGTTTTCGGTTCTCCGCAATCGTCTGGAACTGACACCGCTTTGCAAGAAATGCGCGGTTTTGCGGTTCAATTACGATATATAATCGTAATCAACTTTAGGATTTAATTCTACCAATAAGGTTTTCTATTATTAAATAAGTAGTATGAATATTATAAGCTATAAAAAGTAATTGTAAATCTCGGTTAAAATTATGTACGAGATTTTCTGGGTGTGTATCGATTTCAGAAAAAAGAAAAAAACATAACAAGAAACCTCAACGATTAATCATTAAGGGAACTCTCTTTCCGCAGTTGGAGGCTGAAAACCCACCACCGTCACCATCTCGGAGGAGCAACAGCTGGAAGCCGAATTGAGGGGGGGCGCATGCCTGTTGCTTATGTCGATATCGATTTACAGCTAAATTTTTATTCGTTAAATTAAAATTATGAATAACACTTTCAAATTCTCTCATCACGTATTAATCTATAAATAATCAAGGAGCAAAAAAATCCATTACGATCCTGAAACAAATTACAATTTTCCCTCGTCATCATCCCGACGGCATTAAGCGGACCGTGTTTCAATTAGTCCGTCTTAATGTAATTCTTGATAAATTCGTGCGCGGGCGACGTTTTCCCCGCTCTCGATCTCTTCCTTTTTCCTCATCCTCATCTTTTGACGTCGAATTAATTGACTTTGTAGCGCGCGATTGTCCGCGCGAAAGGTCGGCCAATGAAATATGAAATGAATGGAACTAAAAGACGACCGGAAGAAAGGTGGGCCACGGGAGAAGGAGGTGTTGGTGGTGGGGGAAGGGGGATATTTGGTCGGACGTGATTACCTGAATACATTGGGCTATTTTTAGATCAGTTCGATATTTCCACCCCATTCATGAAGTGCTGAAGTGCGAGACGGGATGAATACGGTGGGTCCTAGAGGATGGGGTAAGAGGAGTGGGGACGTGTGCGAGTCGAGTGTTTGAGGATGAAAAGTAAAATATATTTGATAAATTTAAAATAATAATCGTAAATTATCAATATGAATTCTTGATAAGTACCATGAGCAATATTTCCAAATGTCAGAACTATAATAAATTGGTAAATATGGTTAATATCATCTATCATTTGCCATTCCTATCAAAAGTCGCATGTCATACAAAAATACTAAAAGTCTTATAGCTGTCTGTCACATCATCTATCATTTACCAGGCGTCTGATATCTGTCACATCTGACATCTGACATGTGTTATTAATTCAATTTAGTGAAGTAAAATACGACCTTGCCATTTCATCTGCCGCAATTGTAATAAAATTTAAATCTGCCATACGTCATATATGACACCTCTTATCTGTCATTTGTCATCAATTCAGTCTGACAATTATCGATTTGGGAATTTTATTTCACAATCACCAATCAAATTTGTCTTAGTTTTCAACAACCATATGTTTTAGATCTAGTTTAATATAGTCTTAGTTATCAAGTCTGGATACCTGTCAAATGTCATGTGTCATTAATACAGTTTGATTCTTATTAAC
The DNA here is from genome assembly GCA_963969525.1 of Ontholestes murinus. Lineage (NCBI taxonomy): Eukaryota > Metazoa > Arthropoda > Insecta > Coleoptera > Staphylinidae > Ontholestes > Ontholestes murinus. Next base: position 6,399,984 of record OZ018391.1, read on the forward strand.
AGAAATTATAAAAACCTTATTCTCATGTATCACATTGATCTCATCTCTTACATTTGTTATTTGAATTTTTGTTTAAAAGAATAAAATGTATTAAAGTTCTTTACTCGGCACGTCGAAATCTATTCAAATATCTAAAAATTAGAAAATCGATTTTCTTTTGTTTTTCTGTTGGATTTTAAAACTTCTTCGAGTTTCTTGCTCGTCAATCCAAATTGGATTAAATATCTAAAAATTGGATAATCGTAGTTCTTTTGTTTTTTAGTTTTATCGTCATAACTATCAAACCAAACTTTGAATTTCAAAATTTCTTTGAAAATGTTACCAAGTACGTCAAAATCTATTAAAATATCTGAAAATTAGAAAATCGATTTTCCTTTGTTTTTCAGTTTTATTGTCGTAATTCTCGAACCAAACGTTGGATTTCAAAATTTCTTCGAGTTTCTTAATCGTCATTCCAAAATCTTTGTAAATATCTAAAAATTGAAAAATTGTGTTTCTTTTGTTTTTTAGTTTTATCGTCATAACCATCGAACCATACTTTGAATATATTTTTTTTTTTGAAATTGTTACTAAGTACGTCAAAATCTATTCAAATATCTGAAAATTAGAAAATCGATTTTCCTTTGTTTTTCAGTTTTATCGTCGTAATACTCGAACCAAACGTTGGATTTCAAAATTTCTTCGAGTTTCTTAATGGTCAATCCAAAATCTTTGCAAATATATAAAAATTGATAAATTGTGTTTCTTTTGTTTTTTAGTTTTATCATCATAACCATCGAACCAAACTTTGAATTTCAAAATTTCTTTGAAATTGTTACCAAGTACGTCAAAATTTATTCAAAATCGATTTTCCTTTGTTTTTCAGTTTTATCGTTGTAATACTCGAACCAAACGTTGGATTTCAAAACTTCTTCGAGTTTCTTAATGGTCATTCCAAAATCTTTACAAATATCTGAAAATTGGAAAATGTGTTTCTTTTGTTTTTTAGTTTTATCGTCATAACCATCGAACCAAACTTTGAATTTTAAATTTTTTTTGAAATTGTTACCAAGTACGTCAAAATCTATTTAAATATCTGAAAATTGGAAAATCGATTTTCCTTTGTTTTTCAGTTTTATCGTCGTAATACTCGAACCAAACATTGGATTTCAAAATTTCTTTGAGTTTGATGCTCGTCAATCCAAATTGGATTAAATATCTAAAAATTGGATAACGGTAGTCTTTTGTTTTCTAGTTTTATCGTCATAATTATATATAATAAATTTTATGGAAACAGAAAACTTAATAACAAATAAACAATATGGTTTTCGCGCTGGTCTATCCACGGTGGATGCTGTTAATGCGTTTGTCGATGAAGTCCTTCAAGGATTTGAGGCAGGTATGTACACCACTACCTCATTTTTGGATCTCAGCAGAGCGTTCGACTGCGTTTGTCGTGATATTCTAGTGCGAAAATTATATTTCTACAATTTTCACCCCAATAGCTGCCGGCTTATTAATTCTTACTTGACGGAAAGGAAACAAATTACAGTATTAAACCAACAAGTATCAGAAGAAGTAGACTTAATGTATGGTGTGCCACAAGGATCTATCCTTGGACCACTTATGTTTTTAATCTACATCAATGACTTACCGTACTCAATAACTGAAAGTAATTTGTTCCTTTATGCAGATGATACTACTGTCATGAACAAATCCTTAGTCTTACAGTCGGCCTTGGATCTAAATAAACTTTGTGAAAGTCATGCATCTATGTGGTTCGCTACAAACAAACTGACTTTAAATAGTGAAAAGACAATCCATCTCACATTTTCCTTAAAAACTCCGACTACCAATCAATTTAATACTAAATTTTTAGGATTTTATTTAGACAATAAACTATCTTGGAATACGCACGGTGATGAGATGGCATCAAAAATATCTAAAAATATATATTTGCTAAGACAACTTTCTAATTGCATCGGTAAGTCTGGCCTGAGGTCTGTATATTTTGCCATGTGTGAGTCTTACATAAGTTACGGTATAATAACTTGGGGACACTCAACCATAACAACTCGTTTATTCGCTTTACAGAGAAGAGCAATTAGGGTAGTATCTGGCATGGCATATAGACAAGATTGTAAAGAAGCATTCAAAAATCTGGAGATATTAACGCTACCTTCTTTGTATATATTGAAATGTTTAACATATGTCCATAAAAATATTAAAAGCTATCTCATACACAACAATGTACATGCTTATGAGACTCGTAATAATACTAATATATATCGCTGCCGCTCACGTTTGACAAAATCCAGAAATGGCGTAAATTATTACGGTCCAAACGTGTACAATAAACTTCCAGAGTCCATCAAATCTCTTAACCAAAAAGAATTTAAAAACAAAATTAAAGCATATCTTTTACAGAAGGTGTTTTACAATATTGATGAAATTTTAAAAGATAATTTTGACATACGGAACACATAACTATTTGTTTGAAAAATTCATCTTGACAATTATTCTGCATCAAAGTACAGTAATTAGTATTTAGTTCACTTTGACAACATATGGTATATAATATTCTTATTATGCCTTTTAATTTTTGTTTTAGTAAATTTTATTTATTTATTATCTTATATACTGTAACTGTGAATGTTTCTGTTTTGTGTAAACATTTTAAAATTTTATCTATACAACTAAATGTTATTTATTATGTATTTTGTAAAAATATCATAATTTGTTTTATATATCTGTGTTAAATATTTGTTTTCTGAAACATTACATAATTTTATTTATACAATTAACATTAGCTTTATGTCTGAACTCATCCCAATTTGTATACTATATAATATTTGACATTTAAAATTAAACATGTGCTTTTTATAATTATTGTAATACAAATGTTTGACTTGTGTAATACTTAGTGTAATGGCACCAATAAAGATTATTATTATTATTATTATTATTATTATCAAACCACGTTTTGAATTTCAAAATTTCTTTGAAATTGTTACCAAGTACGTCAAAATCTATTCAAATGTCTGAAAATTAGAAAATCGAGTTTCCTTTGTTTTTCAGTTTTGTCGTCGTATTTCTCGAATCAAACGTTGGATTTCAAAACTTCTTTGAGTTTGATGCTCGTGAATCCAAACTGGATTAAATATCTAAAAATTTAATAACCGTGGTCTTTTGTTTTCTAGTTTTATCGTCATAATGATCAAACCACGTTTTAAATTTCAAAATTTCTTTGACATTGTTACTAAGTACGTCAAAATTTATTCAAATGTCTGAAAATTAGAAAATCGATTTTCCTCTGTTTTTCAGTTTTATCGTCGTGAAACTCGAACCAAACGTTGGATTTCAAAATTTCTTCGAGTTTCTTAATGGTAATTCCAAAATCTTTGCAAGTATCTTAAAATTGGAAAATTGTGTTTCTTTTGTTTTTTAGTTTTATCGTCATAACCATCGAACCATACTTTGAATTTCAATTTTTTTTTGAAATTGTTACCAAGTACGTCAAAATCTATTCAAATGTGTGAAAATTAAAAAATCGATTTTCTTTTTGTTTTTGTTTTATTGTCATAATCCTCGAACCAAACGTTGGATTTCAAAATTTCTTCGAGTTTCTTAATGGTCATTCCAAAATCTTTACAAATATCTAAAAATTGGAAAATTTGTTTCTTTTGTTTTTTAGTTTTATCGTTATAACTATCGAACACTACTTTAAATTTCAAAATTTTTTTGAAATTGTTATTAAGTACGTCAAAATCTATTCAAATATCTGAAAATTAGAAAATCGATTTTCCTTTGTTTTTCAGTTTTATCGTCGTAATACTCGAATCAAACATTGGATTTCAAAATTTCTTTGAGTTTGATGCTCGTAAATCCAAATTGGATTAAATATCTAAAAATTGGATAACCGTAGTCTTTTGTTTTCTAGTTTTATCGTCATAATTATCAAACCACATTTTGAATTTCAAAATTTCTTTGAAATTGTTACTAAGTACGTCAAAATCTATTCAAATATCTGAAAATTAGAAAATCGATTTTCCTTTGTTTTTCAGTTTTATCTTCGTAATCAAAACGTTGGATTTCAAAATTTCTTCGAGTTTCTTAATCTTTATTCCAAAATCTTTACAAATATCTAAAAATTGAATAATTGTGTTGCTTTTGTTTTTCAGTATTATCGTCATAACCATCGAACCATACTTTGAATTTCAAAATTTCTTTGAAATTCTTACCAAGTACGTCAAAATCTATTCAAATGTCTGAAAATTAGAAAATCGATTTTTCTTTGTTTTTCAGTTTTATCGTCGTAATATTCGAACCAAACGTTGGATTTCAAAATTTCTTCGAATTTCTTAATCTTCATTCTAAAATCTTTGCAAATATCTAAAAATTGGAAAATGTGTTTCTTTTGTTTTTTAGTTTTATCGTCATAACCATCGAACCATACTTTGAATTTCAAAATTTCTTTGATATTCTTACAAAGTACGTCAAAATCTATTCAAATATCTGAAAATTAGAAAATCGATTTTCCTTTGTTTTTCAGTTTTATCTTCGTAATCAAAACGTTGGATTTCAAAATTTCTTCGAGTTTCTTAATCTTTATTCCAAAATCTTTACAAATATCTAAAAATTGAATAATTGTGTTGCTTTTGTTTTTCAGTATTATCGTCATAACCATCGAACCATACTTTGAATTTCAAAATTTCTTTGAAATTCTTACCAAGTACGTCAAAATCTATTCAAATGTCTGAAAATTATAAAATCGATTTTCCTTTGTTTTTCAGTTTTATCGTCGTAATACTCGAATCAAACATTGGATTTCAAAATTTCTTTGAGTTTGATGCTCGTAAATCCAAATTGGATTAAATATCTAAAAATTGGATAACCGTAGTCTTTTGTTTTCTAGTTTTATCGTCATAATTATCAAACCACGTTTTGAATTTCAAAATTTCTTTGAAATTATTACTAAGTACGTCAAAATCTATTCAAATGTCTGAAAATTAGAAAATCGATTTTCCTTTGTTTTTCAGTTTTATCGTCGTAATACTCGAACCAAACGTTGGATTTCAAAATTTCTTCGAGTTTCTTAATCTTCATTCCAAAATCTTTGTAAATATCTAAAAATTGAAAAATTGTGTTTCTTTTGTTTTTTAGTTTTCTCGTCATACCCATCGAACCAAACTTTGAATTTCAAAATTTCTTTGAAATTATTATTAAGTACGTCAAAATCTATTCAAATGTCTGAAAATTAGAAAATCGATTTTCTCTTGTTTTTTGTTTTATTGTCATAATCCTCAAACAAAACGTTGGATTTTAAAATTTCTTCGAGTTTCTTAATGGTAATTCCAAAATCTTTGCAAATATCTAAAAACTGAAAAATTGTGTTTCTTTTGTTTTTTAGTTTTATCGTCATAACCATCGAACCAAACTTTGAATTTCATTTTTTTTTTGGAATTGTTACTAAGTACGTCAAAATCTATTCAAATATCTGAAAATTGGAAAATCGATTTTCCTTTGTTTTTCAGTTTTATCGTCGTAATACTCGAATCAAACATTGGATTTCAAAATTTCTTTGAGTTTGATGCTCGTCAATCCAAACTGGATTAAATATCTAAAAATTGGATAACCGTAGTCTTTTGTTTTCTAGTTTTATCGTCATAATTATCAAACCACGTTTTGAATTTCAAAATTTCTTTGAAATTGTTTCCAAGTACGCCAAAATCCTCAAATATCTGAAAATTAGAAAATCGATTTTCCTTTGTTTTTCAGTTTTATCGTCGTAATACTCGAACCAAACGTTGGATTTCAAAATTTCTTCGAGTTTCTTAATGGTCATTCCAAAATCTTTGCAAATATCTAAAAATTGAAAAATTGTGTTGCTTTTTTTTTTAAATTGTTACCAAGTACGTCAAAATCTATTCAAATATCTGATAATTATAAAATCGATTTTTCTTTGTTTTTCAGTTTTATCGTCGTAATACTCGAACCAAATGTTGGATTTCAAAATTTCTTCGAGTTTCTTAATCTTGATTCCAAAATCTTTATAAATATCTAAAAAATGGAAAATGTGTTTCTTTTATTTTTAGTTTTATCGTCATAACCATCGAACCAAACTTTGAATTTCAAAATTTCTTTGAAATTGTTACCAAGTACGTCAAAATCTATTCAAATGTCTGAAAATTAGAAAATCGATTTTCCTTTGTTTTTCAGTTTTATCGTCGTAATACTCGAATCAAACGTTGGATTTCAAAATTTCTTCGAGTTTCTTAATGGTCATTCCAAAATCTTTACAAATATCTAAAAATTGGATAACCGTAGTCTTTTGTTTTCTAGTTTTATCGTCATAATTATCAAACCACGTTTTGAATTTTAAAATTTCTTTGAAATTGTTACTAAGTACGTCAAAATCTATTCAAATGTCTGAAAATTGGAAAAACGATTTTCCTCTGTTTTACAGTTTTATCGTCGTAATTCTCGAACCAAACGTTGGATTTCAAAATTTCTTTGAGTTTCTTAATGGTCACTCTAAGACCTTTGTAAATATCTACAAATTGGAAAATGTGTTTCTTTTGTTTTTTAGTTTTATCGTCATAACCGTCTAACCAAACTTTTAATTTCATTTTTTTGAAATTGTTACTAAGTACGTCAAAATCTATTAAAATGTCTGAAAATTAGAAAATCGATTTTCCTCTGTTTTTCAGTTTTGTCGTCGTAAAACTCGAATAAAATGTTGGATTTCAAAATTTCTTTGAGTTTCTTAATCTTCATTCCAAAATCTTTACAAATATTTAAAAATTGATAAATTGTGTTTCTTTTGTTTTTTAGTTTTATCGTCATAACCATCGAACCAAACTTTGAATTTCATTTTTTTTTGGAATTGTTACTAAGTACGTCAAAATCTATTCAAATATCTGAAAATTGGAAAATCGATTTTCCTTTGTTTTTCAGTTTTATCGTCGTAATACTCGAACCAAACGTTGGATTTAAAAATTTCTTCGAGTTTCTTAATGGTAATTCCAAAATCTTTGCAAGTATCTTAAAATTGGAAAATGTGTTTCTTTTGTTTTTTTAGTTTTATCGTCATAACCATCGAACCATACTTTGAATTTCAATTTTTTTTTAAATTGTTACCAAGTACGTCAAAATCTTTTCAAATGTCTGAAAATTAGAAAATCGATTTTCCTTTGTTTTTCAGTTTTATCGTCGTAATACTCGAATCAAACATTGGATTTCAAAATTTCTTTGAGTTTGATGCTCGTCAATCCAAATTGGAGTAAATATCTAAAAATTGAATAACCGTTCTTTTGTTTTCTAGTTTAATCGTCATAATTTTCAAACCACGTTTTGAAATTCAAAATTTCTTTGAAATTGTTACCAAGTACGTCAAAATCTATTCAAATATCTGAAAATTGGAAAATCGATTTTCCTTTGTTTTTCAGTTTTATCGTCGTAATACTCGAACCAAACGTTGGATTTCAAAATTTCTTCGAGTTTCTTAATGGTCATTCCAAAATCTTTACAAATATCTAAAAATTGGAAAATGTGTTTCTTTTGTTTTCTAGTTTTGTCGTCATAAATATCAAACCACACTTTGAATTTCAAAATTTCTTTGAAATTTTTATTAAGAACGTCAAAATCTATTCAAATGTCTGAAAATTAAAAAATCGCTTTTCCTTTGTTTTTCAGTTTTATCGTCGTAATTCTCGAACCAAAGGTTGTATTTTAAAATTTCTTCGAGTTTCTTAATCGTCATTCTAAAATCTTTGCAAATATCTAAAAATTGAAAAATTGTGTTTCTTTTGTTTTTTAGTTTTATCGTCATAACCATCGAACCACACTTTGAATTTCAATATTTTTTTGAAATTGTTACCAAGTACGTCAAAATCTATTTAAATGTCTAAAAATTAGAAAATCGATTTTCCTTTGTTTTTCAGTTTTATCGTCGTAATACTCAAACCAAACGTTGGATTTCAAAATTTCTTCGAGTTTCTTAATCGTCATTCTAAAATCTTTGTAAATATCTAAAAATTGGAAAATGTGTTTCTTTTGTTTTTTAGTTTTATCGTCATAACCATCGAACCGTACTTTGAATTCCAATTTTTTTTTGAAATTGTTACCAAGTACGTCAAAATTTATTCAAATGTCTGAAAATTATAAAATCGATTTTCCTTTGTTTTTGAGTTTTATCGTCGTAATACTCGAATCAAACATTGGATTTCAAAATTTCTTCGAGTTTCTTAATCTTCATTCCAAAATCTTTACAAATATCTAAAAATTGTAAAATGGTATTTCTTTTGTTTTTTAGTTTTATCGTCATAACCATCGAACCAAACTTTGAATTTCAATTTTTTTTTTGAAATTGTTACTAAGTACGTCAAAATCTATTCAAATATCTGAAAATTACAAAATCGATTTTCTTTTGTTTTTCAGTTTTATCATCGTAATACTCGAATCAAACATTGGATTTCAAAATTTCTTTGAGTTTGATGCTCGTCAATTCAAACTGGATTAAATATCTAAAAATTGGATAACCGTAGTGTTTTGTTTTCTAGTTTTATCGTCATAATTATCAAACCACGTTTTGAATTTTAAAATTTCTTTGAAATTGTTACTAATTACGTCAAAATTTATTTAAATGTCTAAAAATTAGAAAATCGATGTTCCTTTGTTTTTCAGTTTTATCGTCGTAATACTCGAATCAAATGTTGGATTTTAAAATTTCTTCGAGTTTCTTAATCTTCATTCCAAAATCTTTACAAATATCTAAAAATTGGAAAATGTGTTTCTTTTGTTTTTTAGTTTTATTGTCATAACCATCGAACCATACTTTGAATTTCAAAATTTCTTTGAAATTGTTACTAAGTACGTCAAAATTTATTTAAATGTCTGAAAATTAGAAAATCGATTTTCCTTTGTTTTTTAGTTTTAACGTCGTAATTCTCGAATCAAACGTTGGATTTCAAAATTTCTTCGAGTTTCATTCCAAAATCTTTACAAATATCTAAAAATTGGAAAATGCGTTTCTTTTGTTTTTTAGTTTTATCGTCATAACCATCGAACTATACTTTGAATTTCAATTTTTTTTTGAAATTGTTACTAAGTACGTCAAAATCTATTCAAATGTCTGAAAATTAGAAAATCGATTTTCCTTTGTTTTTCAGTTTTATCGTCGTAATACTCGAACCAAATGTTGGATTTCAAAATTTCTTTGAGTTTCTTAATCTTCATTCCAAAATCTTTACAAATATCTAAAAATTGAAAAATTGTGTTTCTTTTGTTTTTTAGTTTTATCGTCATAACCATCGAACCATACTTTGAATTTCAATTTTTTTTAAATTGTTACCAAGTACGTCAAAATCTATTCAAAAGTCTGAAAATTAGAAAATCGATTTTCCTTTGTTTTTCAGTTTTATCGTCGTAATACTAGAACCAAACGTTGGATTTCAAAATTTCTTCGAGTTTCTTAATCTTCATTCCAAAATCTTTGCAAATATCTAAAAATTGGAAAATGTGTTTCTTTTGTTTTTTTAGTTTTAACATCATAAGCACGTCAAAATCTATTCAAATGTTTGAAAATTAGAAAATAGATTTTCCTTTGTTTTCCAGTTTTATCGTCGTAATACTCGAATCAAACGTTGGATTTCAAAATTTCTTCGAGTTTCTTAATCGTCATTCTAAAATCTTTGCAAATATCTAAAAATTGAAAAATTGTGTTTCTTTTGTTTTTTAGTTTTATCGTCATAACCATCGAACCAAACTTTGAATTTCAAAATTTCTTTGAAATTGTTACCAAGTACGTCAAAATCTATTCAAATGTCTGAAAATTATAAAATCGATTTTCCTTTGTTTTTCAGTTTAATCGTCGTAATTCTCGAATCAAACATTGGATTTCAAAATTTCTCGGAGTTTGATGCTCGTCAATCCAAATTGGATTAAATATCTAAAAATTGAATAACCGTGGTCTTTTGTTTTCTAGTTTTATCGTTATAATTATCAAACCACGTTTTCAATTTCAAAATTTCTTTGAAATTGTTACTAAGTACGTCAAACTTTATTCAAATTTCTGAAAATTAGAAAATCGATTTTCTCTTGTTTTTTGTTTTATTGTCATAATCCTCGAACCAAACGTTGGATTTCAAAATTTCTTCGAGTTTCTTAATCGTCATTCTAAAATCTTTGCAAATATCTAAAAATTGAAAAATTGTGTTTCTTTTGTTTTTTAGTTTTATCGTCATAACCATCGAACCAAACTTTGAATTTCAAAATTTCTTTGAAATTGTTACCAAGCACGTCAAAATCTATTCAAATGTCTAAAAATTAAAAAATCGATTTTCTCTTGTTTTTGTTTTATTGTCATAATCCTCGAACCAAACGTTGGATTTCAAAATTTCTTCGAGTTTCTTAATCGTCATTCTAAAATCTTTGCAAATATCTAAAAATTGAAAAATTGTGTTTCTTTTGTTTTTTAGTTTTATCGTCATAACCATCGAACCAAACTTTGAATTTCAAAATTTCTTTGAAATTGTTACCAAGCACGTCAAAATCTATTCAAATGTCTAAAAATTAAAAAATCGATTTTCTGTTGTTTTTGTTTTATTGTCATAATACTCGAACCAAACGTTAGATTTTAAAATTTCTTCGAGTTTCTTAATGGTCATTCCAAAATCTTTGCAAATATCTAAAAATCGGAAAATGTGTTTCTTTTGTTTTTTTAGTTTTATCGTCATAACCATCGAACCGTACTTTAAATTCCAATTTTTTTTTTAAATTGTTACTAAGCACGTCAAAATCTATTCAAATATCTGAAAATTATAAAATCGATTTTCCTTTGTTTTTCAGTTTTATCTTCGTAATACTCGAACCAAACGTTGGATTTCAAAATTTCTTCGTCTCTTAAATGTCATTCTAAAGTCTTTGCAAATATATAAAAATTGATAAATTGTGTTTCTTTTGTTTTTTAGTTTTATCATCATAACCATCGAACCAAACTTTGAATTTCAAAATTTCTTTGAAATTGTTATCAAGTACGTCAAAATTTATTCAAATATCTGAAAATTATAAAATCGATTTTCCTTTGTTTTTCAGTTATATCGTCGTAATACTCGAACCAAACGTTGGATTTCAAAATTTTTTCGAGTTTCTTAATGGTCATTCCAAAATCTTTGCAAATATCTAAAAATTGGAAATTGTGTTTCTTTTGTTTTTTAGTTTTATCGTCATAACCATCGAACCAAACTTTGAATTTCAAAATTTCTTTGAAACTGTTACCAAGTACGTCAAAATTTATTCGAATATCTGAAAATTAGAAAATCGATTTTCCTTTGTTTTTCAGTTTTATCGTCGTAATTCTCGAACCAAACATTGGATTTCAAAATTTCTTTGAGTTTGATGCTCGTCAATCCAAATTGGATTAAATATCTAAAAATTGGATAACCGTAGTCTTTTGTTTTCTAGTTTTATATCGTCATAATTATCAAACTATACTTTGAATTTCAAAATTTCTTAGAAATTGTTTCCAAGTACGCCAAAATCTATTCAAATATCTGAAAATTAGAAAATCGATTTTTCTTTGTTTTTCAGTTTTATCGTCGTAATTTTCGAATCAAATATTGGTTTTCAAAATTTCTTTGAGTTTGATGCTCGTCAATCCAAATTGGATTAAATATCTAAAAATTTGATAACCGTAGTCTTTTGTTTTCTAGTTTTATCGTCATAATGATCAAACCACGTTTTAAATTTCAAAATTTCGTTGACATTGTTACTAAGTACGTCAAAATTTATTCAAATGTCTGAAAATTAGAAACTCGATTTTCCTTTGTTTTTCAGTTTTATCGTTGTAATACTCGAACCAAAAGTTGGATTTCAAAATTTCTTCGTTTCTTAATGGTCATTCCAAAATCTTTGCAAATATCTAAAAATTGAAAAATTGTGTTTCTTTTGTTTTTTAGTTTTAGCGTCATAACCATCGAACCAAACTTTGAATTTCAAAATTTCTTTGAAATTGTTACCAAGTACGCCAAAATTTATTCAAATGTCTGAAAATTAGAAAATCGATTTTCTCTTGTTTTTGGTTTTATTGTCATAATTCTCGAACCAAACGTTGGATTTCAAAATTTCTTCGAGTCTCTTAAATGCCATTCTAAAGTCTTTGCAAATATATAAAAATTGATAAATTGTGTTTCTTTTGTTTTTTAGTTTTATCATCATAACCATCGAACCAAACTTTGAATTTCAAAATTTCTTTGAAATTGTTACCAAGTACGTCAAAATCTATTCAAATATCTGAAAATTATAAAATCGATTTTCCTTTGTTTTTCAGTTTTATCGTCGTAGTACTCGAACCAAACGTTGGATTTCAAAATTTCTTCGAGTTTCTTAATCGTCATTCTAAAATCTTTGCAAATATCTAAAAATTGGAAAATGTGTTTCTTTTGTTTTTTAGTTTTATCGTCATAACCATCGAACCATACTTTGAATTTCAAAATTTCTTTGAAATTGTTACCAAGCATGTCAAAATCTATTCAAATGTCTGAAAATTAGAAAATCGATTTTCCTTTGTTTTTCAGTTTTATCGTCGTAATTCTCGAATCAAACATTGGATTTCAAAATTTCTTTGAGTTTGATGCTCGTCAATCCAAATTGGATTAAATATCTAAAAATTGGATAACCGTAGTTTTTTGTTTTCTAGTTTTATCGTCATAATGATCAAACCACGTTTTAAATTTCAAAATTTCTTTGAAATTGTTACTAAGTACGTCAAAATTTATTCAAATGTCTGAAAATTAGAAAATCGATTTTCCTTTGTTTTTCAGTCTTATCGTCGTAATACTCGAACCAAACGTTGGATTTCAAAATTTCTTCGAGTTTCTTAATGGTCATTCCAAAATCTTTACAAATATCTAAAAATTGGAAAATGCGTTTCTTTTGTTTTTTAGCTTTATCATCATAACCATCGAACCAAACTTTGAATTTCAAAATTTCTTTGAAATTGTTACTAAGAACGTCAAAATCTATTCAAATGTCTGAAAATTGAAAAATTGATTTTCCTTTGTTTTTCAGTTTTATCGTCGCAATACTCGAACCAAACGTTGAATTTCAAAATTTCTTCGAGTTTCTTAATGGTCATTCCAAAATCTTTACAAATATCTAAAAATTGGAAAATGTGTTGCTTTTGTTTTTCAGTTTTATCGTCATAAGCATCGAACCATACTTTAAATTTCAAAATTTCTTTGAAATTCTTACCAAGTACATCAAAATCTATTCAAATGTCTGAAAATTAGAAAATCGATTTTCCTTTGTTTTTCAGTTTTATCGTCGTAATTCTCGAATCAAATATGGGTTTTCAAAATTTCTTTGAGTTTGATGCTCGTCAATCCAAATTGGATTAAATATCTAAAAATTGGATAACCGTAGTCTTTTGTTTTCTAGTTTTATCGTCATAATTATCGAACCATACTTTGAATTTCAGAATTTCTTTGAAATTCTTACCAAGTACGTCAAAACCTATTCAAATATCTGAAAATTAGAAAATCGATTTTCCTTTGTTTTTCAGTTTTAGCGTCGTAATTCTCGAATCAAACGTTGGATTTCAAAATTTCTTCGAGTTTCTTAATCGTCATTCTAAAATCTTTGCAAATATCTAAAAATTGGAAAATGTGTTTCTTTTGTTTTTTAGTTTTATCGTCATACCCATCGAACCAAACTTTGAATTTCAAAATTTCTTTGAAATTGTTATTAAGTACGTCAAAATTTATTCAAATGTCTGAAAATTAGAGACTCGATTTTCCTTTGTTTTTCAGTTTTATCGTCGTAATACTTGAACCAAACGTTGGATTTCAAAATTTCTTCGAGTTTCTTGATCGTCATTCTAAAATCTTTGTAAATTTCTAAAAATTGAAAAATTATGTTTCTTCGGTTTTTTTAGTTTTATCGTCATAACCATCGAACGAAATGTTTAAGATATTTTCAACTTTCAAAATTCTTCTAAAAATTTTCACACTCCCTTAAAATTTGTAATATTTAAATTTGTACGATTTTCAAAATATTTAAATTTTTTTTATTATTTCAAAGCAAATAAATTGAAAAGTAAAATATTTATTAGACATTCTAGATGTTTTCAATTTATTTTTTTAATGCCTAGTTCCAAAATTTCAAAATTTCAAAATTGCTTTATTATTTTCAACATTTTCTATATTTTTAGTTTTTCTTTCTAGAACACAAAAAGGTTAAAATGTTTAAATAAAAAAAGTTAAAGGTTTTTTAAAAATTTTTTCGGCGTTTCTAATGATTTTTACAACTTTTAAAATTCTTAACATTTCTTTGCATGTTTACTAACTATTTTAATTTCCATTATCTCTTCAAAATATTTGTAAATGTCATATACCTGTTTCTAATTAATCACTTGGTGAAACATTTTGTAATTGCCAAGATTTTAAAATATTTAAAATGTACTTTTTTTAAAATAAATTAATTGTTTGATAATGACAAGCTGAAATTGTCGAAACTATAGTAACAAGTGTTATTAAAAAAAGTAATAAAAACAAAGTTATTCGTTTTATTTTATTTTGAATCATAGAATGTATCCTTGCAGTATTTTCATAGGTCATGGCATTTATTCCTAAAATTCATCCCTAGATATTCCCCAACTCTGCATATGCGTGTATTTTAAACAAAAAAAAAAACAACAAAATTGTCCGAGCGATCGACCTATTATTTTTTTTTGTTAATTTTAATTTACAACTATGTTATTCCACGTCGAAATTGAAAAACGTTCCCTCAGGAATCTGCCCGATGTGGAAGCGCGCGCTTCTACTAAAAAAAATATAAGAGGAGGTGATTTATAACGAAACCCCGCTCTGCTCGAGAGGAGGATATGATCAACTGCATAACCACATTTTCGCATTTTATGATAATTTCATTTTCGCATTCACGCAGTAATTTCTCGTGGAGGCGTCATGATGATGATTTATAACGAGCGTTCGGTTTATTGAATCAATGTCTGTTTCCTTTAAAGGAATGGATTTATCCAACCTTAATAAGTTAAAAAGTAAGGTCAAGAATTTCTCAAGGTATGTAACTTTTAATTGATTACCAATAAAAAAAAATACTCTTCAAGTTTGACAATGACTATCTATTAGTTGAAACTATAGATTCATATTATATTATTATATTATTAATTTTATCATTTTAGTGTGACTAAATTAACCTAAAACTTTTTTTCTGTAAACTTTCAACCATTTTGTTTAGTAAACTGTATTAATTACGATTTTAATCTTTACTTAATAAATATTACAAATCATTAAAACCCCTATATTGATTTACAAACACTCGGTATAATAAGAATTACTAAAAAAGTGATGTTTATTATAAGCTTGCCTTATAAAATTATTATTATTACTTCATAAGATTAGAACGTATGCAATTTAAAACAAACAGTAATTTATTTCTTGAATTTTGGAGGCGTTTGTAATTTATTTCACTCGCAATTTTCTATTATGTTCTTAATAACAAACTATGGTTTTGTATGATTACATTATTTGTCCTGATTTATCTCCAGCGCCGACATAAAATTTTTTTATACGTTATAACTAAGGATTTGTTTACTCAGCCGACAAAGAGCCTTGTAATTTATAAGGCCAAGAAGTTGCTTAATTAAACGACCGAGTTTGTTTTTGCACGCGTTAATTATATTAATTGGCCCCCTTTTTGTGGGAATGGATGCGCCGGCTATACCCGTGGGAAGTGATAATAATCATTGGAATAGGGGGGAGAGGAAAACATGGCTTTATGTACTATTTGTAAACTGAAGGGTATGTTTTATCAGATTTATTTTCGTTATGAGATAAAATAAGTTAATAATAGTGATTTACCTAAAATCATCTATAACATGTAAATCGTAGGAATCTATGAATTCAGTATTAGAACGGACGTGACGTTTCCATCAAGAAGCGATGCGGGTCCGGAGTGAATGGATTGAGTGGAGGGTTTGTTGGAGGATGAGGCGGAGGGCCGAATACCCTCAAGAGATTCGGAATGCTCGGAATCCGCACGGCTTTGCCCTTCGACATTTCAGACACGTCGGATATCCACGAAATCGCACTTCTACACACACACATACACACAGAGAGAAACTGGAATTTCTCCCGATATTGTTCAGCGTATTTTTTCACCTTCTCCTTGTTACCTGGCTAATGGACGGAGAAGTTTCTTCGCAAGGGTTTAGATTGCCTGCGAGAGCAACAAGTTCCATCACAACGGGAAATCCCCGTGATTTAGACTAATTCGATTTAGTAGTTTTGACGTTTCAATATATTCCGTCATCATTAATATCAATTTCATAAATTACACTGACTTAAATAATGCAAGAAGTAATCGTCACCTATTATTATAATCATATCAATTTTTATATTGATGAATAAATAAATATAATTAAAATATGCATACATAAAGATGGCATTTTTGATTATATATATGTATATATAATTAAAATATCCCTGCATATCCACCATTTATCACACTTGTCCGTTAATTAATAAATCAAATTTATATATCCCGGCGCATCCACCATTTATTACACAGTTACAAATTGATTGCGTTTTTGCTTTTACCAACTAGTTAAATTAATATTTCATGATTACAACTGTAATATTAGAAACGATAGAAAATATAAAATATCCAGTGTCCATTTATAGAACGTAAAACTATGTTAAAAGTCTACTTTAGCCGACGTAAATATGACGGTTATCAAATAAATGAAGGCGGCCCCTTATTGGAAATTCCCTGGAAGGATTTTCATTACAAAATACTCCAATACCGAACCGATTCTCGTCTTTCACATAAACAGAAGAAAATCAAAGATAATAAATAATCATGGAAATGAAACAGTTGAGCTTCGATGCCTATAGTAGGGGGGAATATATTACGATTATTATGTTAAATAAACGTCAACAACTCTTGATTTATCGTATATATGTATTTTTTAAGGCTTAATATTATTATTTTTTTGTATTTTTACTGTGTGTAATGAGACGTAGCGTACGTTCACCCTAGAATAAATGGGTAATCGATTGTGTGATTAGTGTGTTGTCTGAGGTGGCTAATCCCAACGCCGGTAATAGATTATAGATTGCAAGTTATTCTTTATTTTCCCGTGACGGGACGAAATGGAGTTTATCAGGGAGAGGAGTGGTTAGAGGAATAGGGGGGAAGGAATCGATAGTCGAGGAGTTATTGCACGATGCTATCTATCAAAGCGTGATCCTATAAATCGAGATGATGCTGATAATTTTTTTAGTGATTCAGCAATTTACTAAACTGCATGTTTAATAATTAAAACCAATTTATAAACAAATTTTGCTTATTGTGATTAAACCAAACTGAACAATTGTAAATTAAGTCTGTTGAATCATGTTGATGGTTGCAACCGTTACTACGTGGTAATCCATAATATAAGCAGTTAACCTTCTAAAAATAAGATAATTAGCCTACATTTTTCACTTCAATTCAAGTTTAAATTTGTTGATATTCTATTTTGCAGGAAATTATTACTTTTTCTCTATTATCTACTTTGAACGTTCAATCTATGTATGGTATTACCAAATGAACCAATATAGCATTTATTTATTTATTATTTTTATTTTCTAATAGTAATTAATATAGTTTACTTTCTTATGCATTAATTTATTGTAGTTCTAAGTTTATATGTAATTTATTTTATGTTATTATTATGTATTTATATGTAAAATGGGGTTTCCCGTAAATAAACATTATTATTATTATTTATAATTGCATGGAATCCAAATATTTTTTCGATAAACCCTATTTTATGAATGGATAATATGAGGGTGGGATACAGTTTATCCACCCACTTTACATACATATTAATATTCAAGTTAAATCACTGCTTTATAATTTCTAAAAAAAAAAACATCTTAATTAACATAATTAAACTTTTACAATGTAAAAACTAAAACTTGCTTAAAAACAATTAGAAAAATTAAATATTAGTAGCCAAGAAATTTTACTCAAATAAAAATTGTTTATTCAAAGAAAACGTACAAAAATCAAATGAGGTTTGTTAAAAAAGCAAAGAATAATTAATATTTTTTAAAGTTCATAAAATTTGCCCTAAAAAGTTTCTTAAAAAATAAATCGTTTTGCAAAGAAATGTTACTATAATAATTTGGTTTCTTTAAACCAAATAAAATTTTACAAAATCATGCAAATAAAACCTCAAGTGAGATTTGTTTAAAAGAAACTATTGAATAATTTTTTTTAAATTGTTATTTTTAAGAAACAATATTTAAAAAAAACAGTTAATATTTAACCCTGCAAAATTTTTTACATTAAAACGATTGAAATTTTCTAGAAAAAAACAGTTAAAAAATCATAAAAGAAAAACGTTAACAGATTTCAAAATTGTTTGTTAAAATTTTTCAAAAAAGGCTAATAAAATTTGCAAAGAAAGATACATTCTCAAAAGATTATCTTAAAGAAACGCAAATATTTTTTTAAGAGTTTAAAATGTAAAAACCAGCTAAAAGATTTCAAGAAAAATAATTAAAGTTTCCAAGAAAAATAAAAACAAGGTGAAATTTTAAGAAAGCCCAAATATTTAAAAAGTTTAAAATTCCCTTAAATTTTTTTGAATAACTTCTCTTAAATCGGTTAAAATTTTACAAAAAAATGCAGTTCGAAATTTGAAAAGTTGTAAAAAAAGCTTTCTCAAAAATCACTACTAAAATTGCTTATAAATATCAAACATTTTCTCGAATAAACGGTTAAAATTTAATTAAGTAAAAACCAGAAAAAAAATAGACAATTGAGGAGTTGAGATTTTTTTAAGTTTCCTTCAAAAAGTTGAAAAAAAAATTGCGCAAAAATAAAATTAATTGGAATTCGATAAGAATAAAAAAATAAGCGAATTGTTAAAGTTTAAAAGAATATTTCAACCTAAAATATTCTATAAATATATTCAAAATTCAATACAAAAATAAAGCTGAAAGAACAACTAACTGGTGACAGATGGTTGACGATAGATGATAGATGACAGATGGCAGATGACAGATGACGGATGACAGATGACAGGTGACAGGTGACAGATGACAGATGGTAGATTACAGATGATATATGACAGATGACAAACGATAAATAAAAGGTGACCAATAAAAAATTACAAATGAAAATTATGTCAAATATTAAATTCATAATAGATTCATTAGAAATGAAATAAAAACAATAAATAAATAAAAGAAAAACGTTAACAGGTTTCAAAATTGGTTGAAAAAATTAGTTGTAAATCAGTTAAAATTTTGCAAAAAAGGCTAATAAAATTTTTCAAAGAAAGAAACATTCTCAAAAGATTATCTTAAAAAAAATAAATATTCTTTTGAGAGTTTAAAATGTAAAAATCAGCTAAAAAATTTAAGAAAAATAATTAAAATTTCCAAGAAAAAAAAGCAAGGTTCAACTTTTAAGAAAGCAAAGTTTAAAATTCGCTTAAATTTTTTTGAATAAGTTCTCTTAAATCGGTTAAAATTTTACAAAAAAAAATGCAGTTCGAAATTTAAAAAGTTGTAAAAAGGCTTTCTCAAAAATCAGTATTAAAATTACTTATAAATACATAATATTTTCTCAAATAAACGGTTAAAATTTAATTAAGTAAAAGCTAGAAAAACAATCGAGTATTTCTAGGAAAAAAAGACAGTTGAGGAGTTGAGAAATTTTTTTAAGTTTCCTTCAAAAAGTTGAAAAAAAAATTGCCCAAAAAGAAAATTAATTGGAATTCGAAAATAATTCTATAAATATATCCAAAAATAAAGTTGGAGAAACAGCTGACTGATGACAGATGACAGGTAACAGATGGTAGACGATAGATGACAGATAATAGATGACAGATGACAGATGACAGATGGCAGATGGTAGACGATAGATGACAGATGACAGATGACAGATGACAGATGACAGATGACAGATGACAGATGACAGATGACAGATGACAGATGACAGATGACAGATGACAGATGACAGATGACAGATGACAGATGACAGATGACAGATGACAGATGACAGATGACAGATGACAGATGACAGATGACAGATGACAGATGACAGATGACAGATGACAGATGACAGATGACAGATGACAGATGACAGATGACAGATGACAGATGACAGATGACAGATGACAGATGACAGATGACAGATGACAGATGACAGATGACAGATGACAGATGACAGATGACAGATGACAGATGACAGATGACAGATGACAGATGACAGATGACAGATGACAGATGACAGATGACAGATGACAGATGACAGATGACAGATGACAGATGACAGATGACAGATGACAGATGACAGATGACAGATGACAGATGACAGATGACAGATGACAGATGACAGATGACAGATGACAGATGACAGATGACAGATGACAGATGACAGATGACAGATGACAGATGACAGATGACAGATGACAGATGACAGATGACAGATGACAGATGACAGATGACAGATGACAGATGACAGATGACAGATGACAGATGACAGATGACAGATGACAGATGACAGATGACAGATGACAGATGACAGATGACAGATGACAGATGACAGATGACAGATGACAGATGACAGATGACAGATGACAGATGACAGATGACAGATGACAGATGACAGATGACAGATGACAGATGACAGATGACAGATGACAGATGACAGATGACAGATGACAGATGACAGATGACAGATGACAGATGACAGATGACAGATGACAGATGACAGATGACAGATGACAGATGACAGATGACAGATGACAGATGACAGATGACAGATGACAGATGACAGATGACAGATGACAGATGACAGATGACAGATGACAGATGACAGATGACAGATGACAGATGACAGATGACAGATGACAGATGACAGATGACAGATCACAGATCACAGATCACAGATGACAGATCACAGATGACAGAAAAAGTTTAACTTGAGTTGCCTAATGACAGATGACAGAGGACAGATTTCTATTGAAAAAAGAAACCAAACGACAAATGACAGATGACAGTTGACAGTTCATAGAAGACAGATATCAAATGATAAATGGCAAATGACAAATTAATTAATTAATTTTCGGTTTTATTAATTTGTCAATTGTTTTTATTTTTGCAATTACCTGACAATCTTAACTGTTTTTGCACTTTTCTTAGTTTTTTGGTTAAATATTTTTTTAATTGTTTTCAGTCTTTAAAATTTCAATTGTAAATCGCGTTTTACCAAATTAATTTTCTCATACTACATTTAATTGTTTTAGCTTTTTAACGTTTCTAATTGTTTTGAATTTCTTTTAATTGTTTTTTTTTATAAAGGCATTCAATTGTTTTAGAACTGTTTTTATTGTCATTTTTAATTGTTTCTTTCGTTAAATATTAAATTGATTTTATTCAGTTATTTCGTTAATATTCGAGTAATTTTATAAATTGTCAATCTTTGTTGTTTTTTTTTATGAAACTTCAATAAATTGCAAATGAGACATTTAATTGTTTTGCCGTTTTAAATATTTTTCATTTTCATTTTTAAGAAATTTGAATTATTTTTTCTAAAGATATTCAATGGTTTTCTTTCATTTCATTAATTGTAAGGCTCAAGACAGATTACAAATAACAGATGATAGATAATAAATAACAAATGATAAATGACAGATGACAGATGCTAAACAAATTGTAAAAAATTACAAATGACAAGTGACAAGTAACAGATGATTGATGACAAATAACAAATGATAAATAATATAATAATTATTATTGGTCTTGATGAATTACAAGTGAAAAATTATTAAAATAATTGCTAGGTAGAGGTGGAAAAGAGATAAACTACAGATAAGTGAATATAAATGACAAATGTCAGATTAAAAATGACAAATGAAAAATGACAGTTGAAAGATGGCAAATGATAAATGGTATATGGCAAAAGTCTCAAGATAGATAACAAATGATAGATGAGAGATGTCGAATAACAGATAACAAATGACAGAAAAAAGACAGATGAAAGATGACAAATGATAGATGATAAATAACAAATAACAAATGTCAAGTGATAAATAACACATGAAAGATGATAAATGATGGATGTCAAGAGGCAATTGATAAAAAATAAATGCAGATAATACAATATTGTTGATCTTGGTAAATAACAAGTAAAATAAAAATATATTTATAAATAATTGTAAAAGAAAAGGAAGGCAAATAACATATGACAACTGACTGAAGATAAGTGAAAAGAAGGCAAATGACAAATTACAGATAAACGAACATAAATGACGAATGAAAGATTACAAATGACAGTTGGCAGAAGACAACGACAAATGACAGATGACAAATAATATATGAAAATTGGCAAATAAGAAATGTCAGATGAAAGACAATAACAAATGATAGATTACAGATTACAAACAACAGGTGAAAGATAACATGTGATTATTGATATACGATATATTATAAATAATAGAAAATAGTTACCAGATGACAAATGACAAATGACAGATGTTACTTGATAAATACTCAATAACAAATAACACATGTTAACTAAAAACCAACTTAAATTGGAAGGAAACAACTCCTATAAAAAATATCTTCTATAATACGATTAATTAACTTCTCACTTAACTCGTGGTGAAAGACCACAGTGTTGTAGTTCAAACGGACTAACATAAAAATTATGATTAGATAGTAGAAAACTACATTAATATTTTTTTATTTCAATCCAAGTTGCTTAAGCCTCTTTTATTAGATTTTTTTGTCAGTTCGAAGATAAATGGAGAAAGTTACGGATTGCATCCACATCATCGAGTACCTAGAGACGACAGGGATATCATACTTTTGCAAGGCCTTTAAAAGCCCAGGCGTATCAAGTCACCTCGTTCTAACTTTCAGTTTTTGCCTACGAACTTTTCTCCACTTTCTCCATTCCCTTAATTAACCCAATTTTTAAAGAAAAAAATATCCATTTCTCTTTAAACACCACTTTAAACTCATATTATTAACAAAATAGAGAAGAACTTTTTATACCATATTTCTTATAAATTATTCATTTTAATAATTAAAAATATACAACTCTAGATTGGAAACCACTCATTTATCTTAGATATACGTTGATATTTCAGTCACTGACTCTGCTTAAAGTTTCTGGAAACAATATGATTGAAAATATTTTTGTTTAATAATAATAATATTTAAGAACAACGGTGTTTAAGAATATAAAAGTAGTGTTTTAGTTTTAAGTTTAAATAAATATTTTGGACAGCAGAAAACTGTTAAGTTGTACTGCAAACTATATTGCTTGTAAATATTTATTTACGAAGTTTGTAGGGTAAAAATTACTGATACATTACAAAGTTTCCTTCGTGTCTTGTATATAAGTCAATGCTATAATTGTGTAAATTTTATTTACATATTTGATGTATAGTAATTTTGTAAAACAATTATATTCAATTTTTAAAAACCTATTAAACTCCCTTTCTCATTTCCTCGTACGTATTCACACACATCCACGTTCGCAAACTCGGATATAAATTCGGTCCATAATGTTTAAGCGTTAGTCGAAGGAAGTGCTCCCGCCACCACTTTCATATCACCTTAATTACATCCGGGAGTGTGGGTGGATGATTTGCGATTCGCTTTTCAATTTCCAAGCGGTGATAATTCGCACCGCTACTCGCGTGATGGATTAAATGGCGCGCGCCCCCTACTACAAACAAAATAATGTTAATTTCACCGTCCGAAAAAAAAAAAAAATAAAATGAAAGAAATTAAAATTTGACAGAACAAACATTAACAGCCGAGATAACAACAGCGCACTCCAAACAATTTCGAAGCTCTTATCTTTCCATTGTCGCGAACTTCACAGTTATTCAACTCAACTGAAATGTATCAAGCGGGGCCTAAAAAAGGGTGCGATTAAATTTTTATAAGAGATCGATTAGATTTATGCGTATAATTCTTTTTATTAGTGTTTTAGTTTCGTGTCGATGAACGCTTGTTTGGCGGCGATAAGGTCGCCTCGGTGGTAAATGGATGAAATGGGTAAAAAAAAGTGGGAGCAGTAATGGGTTTGCTTTTGTGTGGGTGGTTGAAATCAAATGTTTCTCCGGCGAATAAATAATTGTCACCGCGGGCGGCGTTATGTAGTAATTTACTTTTGAGAGTGTGTGTGTTGGTGTTAAAAGTGTTGAGGCTATATACTTCCTCGGAAATCAATAAGGTGTCATGTATTAATGTTTTGGGCTTCAAAAGGGAAGGAATGTAGAGAGTGGAAAAAGAAAGGAAACGTTATTTCAGCTTGGATTGAGTCGAAAGACTTGCGGATAAGGAGCAATTTATAATGGACGGTAAGGTGTGGATTATGGGGGGTAAATGTAAGTTATAAGATACTGAAATTATTTTTTTTTTCAAATCAAGTCACTGCGATTAATGAGATGAGATAGTTTAAAAAAAATCCATTCGCTAAACTTGCCCATTTTGTCCATTCCATTAAACCTTATCACACCCCCGCCGAGCAGCAGCAGACGGTGTCCCTTATATGCTCACCACTCACCGCCCACATACAAACTCATAAATCCCGACATCGGCTCCTTTCGGTACAATAAAGAAACCGGCGTCCGTAATCAAAATACAAAATCGCTATTGCTCCGCCGCCCCTGAATAATTGAGGACGGGCTGATGTGGCGCACATTAAAATATTTAAAGGGGGCGGCGGAATCGCACCGGTTGGAATGTAAATAATATTCAGCATTTATCGGGAGAGGATAAATGGCCGGCGAAGGAATTGGTCCGAGACGGGAGAGCAATTTATCTAGTGAGAAAGGGGGTTGATTTTAGAGATCTTATATAATTCCGCCTCGTATTGCTTCAAATTAACGGTCATTTATGTATTAATATTAATGTGATGTATCTTAAATTGTATTAAATGTTTACATATTTATAAGCTTAATTTAGCGATTATTTAATTATTGGTAATGTTTTAAATTATAATAGTAACTCTAATATACATCAGGAAAACATGTCATCATCATAAAATTCTCAAAATTATGAATAGAGAGCGGATTTCTAGCATTATGCTTATCCATAATATTAATAGCATCGAAAAAATTTCTTAATATCTATACGAATCTTGAAGAATGTGATTACTTAGCGCTAAGTTTTTTTGGGCTTTTTTGCTTATTTTGACTTTTTGTGCTTATTTTGACTTTTTATGCTTATTTTCATGCTTTTTTTTAGATTTTGATGCTTATTTGGAGCATTTTCTTAAACATTTAATAATAATTTCACGCTGATATTAAATTAATGTGCTAATATAGAGAATTTTCGTAAAAATCTGTATCCCATCATTTATAGATTATATTTGTATTAAATATTTTCTTCGTGTCTTTTGACAACATAATTGTTAAAAATCTTCATAATATGATACAATAATTATAATGAATTTTATTATTAATAAATATTAGTATTATTTACCAATTTACAATGGATTCGTTTATAAATAAGTAGATATAATAGACCGTCTCATTATTCAGATAATACAGATGAACGCTTCATAGGTATCACACCTATGATATTCCGGATGTAAACGTCGTTAAAAAATAAATAGGGGCCCCAGTAAGTATTAAATGTAAACAAATTTAAGTGATAGCTAATAATCAGGTGTTCTGAAACCGTATCAATTTCCTTCTCTCGGCAAAAGTACCGATGGGACGACTGGCACATATTTACCGTTTTCGTTAATTTTCATATTCAAACTCGCATTCATAAACTATTGAATTGACATTCCAAAAACTTTGCTTATTTATCAAAAATTACTATATGCGTGAATCGTATTAACCTGGGAAATCACAGATAAATTATATTATATAATTCACATGTATATTTAACCCATAATGCAAAAGGTGAAAACCACAATACAAGAATTAATTAGAGGCTATCTAGAATTAATAAGTGAAAATTATACATTCTTTTGTAAGGCATGTTTAAAAATAGTAAGTTTTATTTTAGTTCCCAACTGCATCCTAACTAGTCAAGACTTGTATGTAAAACATGTTATAACAACACTACGTCAAGAACGTTTGAAAAAGTTCAAAGCTGAACTAACAAAACAGCTTCAAATTAAATTCTTCAATTAAATTCACATTTGTGCAAAATACTTTTACATTCTAATATCCCTTTAAGAAAATTACAAAATAATGCATTTAAATCTTTCTTGGGAAAATATTGTAAAATACGCATTCCCGAGAAAAAATTATGTAGCTCTTAGATACTATGAAACCATACAAAAAATTAAAGATATTATTAACAATAATTATATGTGGTTTGGTGTGGATGAAACCACAGACTTGTTTAATTTAATAATATGAGTTTAACATGAAGACATCCGACCAACAGTATTTTGATATATACAAAAGAATTGAAGAAAACTGATAATAACATTATAGCAAAATTCATAAATGATGGACTGACAAGCTTATTTTTGCCGTAGACAATACCAAGTTACAAAATTTTACTAATAATGCATTTTGTGCATTGTACAAGTTTAGCACATGAATAGAAACGAATTTCTGAAACTATAAGAATGAAATTTCCATTTGTAGATTTAATTAAATATGGAAAAATAGTTCTTATATTCTTCTGTGAGTACAATTATTCAAGAAGTCATTATCTGATATCTCACTGCCCCATAAACCAGTGCTAACAAAATGGGGAATTTGGCTATATGCTACAATGTACTATGCGAACAATTTTGAAGAATTTAATAAGGTTATATACAACTTTCCCGAAACGACAAGCAAATCAGTTGAAGACTGTTAAACAGTTCTTAAGAAACAAGAGCTTCCTTCAAAACAATTGAGTTACATAAAATCGCGTTTAAATTTTGTGAGCAACACAATCAAATCTTTATAAAAGCAGATTCATTTTAGAAAATACCTGCATGCATTGGCCAAGAAATCAAAATAATATCGAAAGAAGTGTTCGTTGAAAATGAAGGATTTTTAATAATTAATAAATTAAACTTGATTTTGAATGGGAATTTTCAAATGGATCCAGCTATAATTTAAAATAAAGAGAAGCTTTTCTACTTTCAAAAATTTATTGAGCGTCAGAAGTAATAATTTTTACAATTAAACCCTTAGAACAACATTTAATGATCTACTGTTTTTATGAATAGATTTTAGTTATTTTGAAACGTATACAAAATTACAATTTAATTTTTAAATACTTACATGATATTATATATTACGTAAAGAAAGTATGTTTATTTTAGTTTTAAGCCAAATTTCTTTGTAAAATATGTTGTTAAACGTGTAACATATCAAGAAAATATAGTTTTCTTTAGTGCTTTTTTCGTGTTTTTATGCTTTTTTCCTGTTTTTATGCTTTTTTTAATCCTTTTTTTCTCTAAATTTTGTGCCTTTTAATGCTTTTTTATTGCTTTTTTCGTGTTTTTATGCTTTTTTCCTGTTTTTATGCTTTTTTAATGCTTTTTTTCTCTAAATTTTGTGCCTTTTTAAGTGCTTTTTTTCACATTTTTTAAGCTTTTTTATCCGCTCTCTAATTATGAATCTCTTAAGAAAATTACTGAAAAATTCTAAAATCCTCGAAAAACATTATATCAAATATGAATAATTTAAAGCAGAACATTTTTATAAAAACTCTTGCAATCCGGGAAGAAATTACTTTAATTTCTTGAAAACTAAACTATTTTTAAAGAAAATGGCCATTTTATAGTTTCATTTCTAATGAATTCTAATTATGAATTTAATATTTGACATAATTTTCATTTGTATTTTTTTTCATTGGTCACCTGTTATTTATCGTTTGTCATCTGTCATATATCATCTGTAATCTACCATCTGTCATCTGTCATATATCATCTGTCATCTGTCATCTATCATCTTAAATAATTAAGATGGCGACATCTCAAGACGTTCGTTTGCAAAAGTTTTCGGAAAGTGATAAAACTTACTGCACTTATACATCATCCAAGCTGTAAGTAATGGAGCAAGTACAGACCCTTGCGGAAGGACTTTTGAGGTGTATTTTCAGTTTTATTTAATGCCCATTCGAGTTCTTTGAGAGTAATTATGTTATTTATTGGATGTATTGTTTTGTCCAAACAATTAATACTTACCTATGGCGGACCCATCTTTTGTATGAAATTCTCATATAATTCCTCTGGTACCGGTCGTATTATTGTTGGTTTTGGGTTTGATATTTTTTTCGTCATTGTCCACACTTGTTGAATCGACGTTGCTTTATTTATATATTGTCAGTTGTAATCTACATCTGTCTCAATTGTCATCTCAAGTAACAAAAAATTATATGTATTATTTGTTATTTATCGTCTATCATATGTTATCGGACATTTCTCATTTGTCTTTTGTCAACTGTCATCTGTCATCCATCATATGTCATTTGTTATGCCATAACATCGGGCATTTCTTTTTTGTTGCATTTGTCACTTGTCAGTGGTCATCTTCCTTTTGTCATCTGTCATCTGTCATCTGTCATCTGTCATCTGTCATCTGTCATCTGTCATCTGTCATCTGTCATCTGTCATCTGTCATCTGTCATCTGTCAACTGTCATCTGTCATCTGTCATCTGTCATCTGTCATCTGTCATCTGTCATCTGTCATCTGTCATCTGTCATCTGTCATCTGTCATCTGTCATCTGTCATCTGTCATCTGTCATCTGTCATCTGTCATCTGTCATCTGTCATCTGTCATCTGTCATCTGTCATCTGTCATCTGTCATCTGTCATCTGTCATCTGTCATCTGTCATCTGTCATCTGTCATCTGTCATCTGTCATCTGTTATCTGTCATCTGTCATCTGTCATCTGTCATCTGTCATCTGTCATCTGTCATCTGTCATCTGTCATCTGTCATCTGTCATCTGTCATCTGTCATCTGTCATCTGTCATCTGTCATCTGTCATCTGTCATCTGTCATCTGTCATCTGTCATCTGTCATCTGTCATCTGTCATCTGTCATCTGTCATCTGTCATCTGTCATCTGTCATCTGTCATCTGTCATCTGTCATCTGTCATCTGTCATCTGTCATCTGTCATCTGTCATCTGTCATCTGTCATCTGTCATCTGTCATCTGTCATCTGTCATCTGTCATCTGTCATCTGTCATCTGTCATCTGTCATCTGTCATCTGTCATCTGTCATCTGTCATCTGTCATCTGTCATCTGTCATCTGTCATCTGTCATCTGTCATCTGTCATCTGTCATCTGTCATCTGTCATCTGTCATCTGTCATCTGTCATCTGTCATCTGTCATCTGTCATCTGTCATCTGTCATCTGTCATCTGTCATCTGTCATCTGTCATTTGTTATCAATCATCTGTTATTTGTCACTTGTCAATTGTACTTTTTTTACAATTTGTTGTTTAGCATCAATCATCTGTCATTTGTCGTTTGTAATCTGTCATCTTCTTTAGCCTTCTTTTCATTTATCTCTATCTTACAATTATTTATAAATATTTGTTTTACTTGTTATTTATCAAGATCATTGAAATTGTCATTATCTGTAATTTATTTTATGTCATCTGTTATTTGTCACTTGTCATTTGTCATTTGTATTTATCATCTTTCATCTTTATATGTTATCTGTCATCTTCCATTTGTTATCTGTCACCTGTCATTTGTCATATGTTAATTGTTATTTGTCATCTGTCATCTATCATTTGTTAATTATTCAACTATTACTTTTCATTTGTAATCTGTCACTTTTTACTTATATTCATTTAATTTCATCTGCTATTTGTCTTCTTTTCATTTATCATCTATTATTTATCATTCAATCTTTACTTTGTATTTATTTCTAAATTTTGTTGGCAATTGGTTATTAATCAAGATCAAAGATGATGTTTTATCTATTATTTGACATTTGTCATTTGACATTTCTCATCTGTCACTTGCCATTTGTATTTTATCGTCTGTCATTTGTCATCTATCATATGTCATTCGTCTCCTGTCATTTGTAATGTGTCATTTGTCATTTATTTTCGTTTATCTGTCATCTGTTATTACCTTACAAATATTAGGAATTAATTTTTTACTTATTAATTTAAAAGATCAACGAAATTATATGATTTGTGATAAATCATTTGTCAATTGCCAATCGTCATATATCATTTGATATTCGTCATCTGTCATCTGCTATTTGGCAATTTGGTATATTTCATTTTTCATAAATCATCTGTTATTTGTTACTTGCCATTTGTAATTTGTTATTTAGCATTTGTCATCTTTTATTAATCATCTGTCGTATTTCGTTCATCTCCTATCACCTGTCATTTACCGTCAATTATCTGTCATCTGTAATTTGTCTTCTTTGCACCTCTATCTTGCAATTATTTTAATTTTTTAAACTTTTTTAGTTGATCAACGTTAATGTATTATCTGTCATCTGTCATTTGTCATCTATCATTTGACAATTTTATCTGTCATCTGTTATTTGTCACTTGTCATTTGTAACTTGTTATTAATCATCTGTCATTTGTCATTTGTTATTTATGATCTGTCATTTGTCATCTGCCATCTGTCATCTGTTATTCGTAATTTGTCATTTGCATTCTTTTCTAACAATCAATCTCTAACTCTCAATAATTTATAAATATTTTTTTTATCTTATTTACAAGGTTCTATTTAGAAATATAACAGCATCTCAAAGCGTACTTCTTAATGCATACCATGCATTGTTTCACTCTAAAATGAGTTATGGCATTTTAGTGTGGGGACACTCAGCTTCATCAGAAAGAATTTTCCGACTTCAGAAAAAAATAATAAGAATAATTAGCGAGGTTCATTATAGACATGAGACTAGAGAATTATTTAAATCTCATAAAATATTGACATTGCCTGGTGTCTATATACTTCAAGCTCTTTTGTATGTGAAGACAAATTTATCAAAATATGAAATAATATGTGATAGACACAACTATAATACGCGTACGAAACATAAATTACACAATCCGTATGTCAGATTAGACAGAACTCGCTGTGGCGTCAACTATTATGGAATAAATTTATATAATTCACTCCCTGAACATGTACGACATCTAGATGTTAAAAATTTTAAAAGATGTATTAAACGTATTTTGTTATCAAAGTGTCCGTTTAAGATAGAGGAATTTTTTAATTATAATTTTTAATTGTAAATATTATAGGTATGTTTTTGACGAGTGTAAATATTTAATGTAAATATTTTGGCACAATAAAGAAAAAAAAAAAAAAAAAAAAAAAAAAAGGTTGACTGTAATGTATTACCTGCCATCTGTTATTTGTCAACTGTTATTTGCCGTCTATCATTTGACATTTTTAATCTGTCAAGTTGTTATTTATCACCTGCCATTTTTCATTTTATATTTGTCATTTGTTATTTGCCATTTGTCATTAGTCATCTGTCATTTGTTATCTGTGATTTGTCATCAATCATTTGCTATTTGTGATTTGACATTTGACATTTTTCATCTGTTATTTCTAATCTGTCATTTGTCATTTATCTTTGTTTATCTGTCATCTGTTATTTGCTCTCTTTTCACTGATTATCTGTTGTCTATCAAACAACCTCTACCTTACAATATTTTGTAAAAAAAATTTAATTTGTCATCATTGTTATCATTTATCATGGCTAACTATAATATATTTCTGCTATCTGTCATTTGTCATCAATTATTTGACTTTTGCCATCTGTCATCTGTTATTTGTCAAATTTGTAATTGTTATTTATCATCGGGCATTTGTCATCTATCATCGGTCATTTGTTATTTGTCATTTGTCATATGTCATATGTCATTTATCATCTATCGTTTGTTATTTATTATCCGTCATTTGTCATTTGCCATATGTCATAAATCCTCGTTTATCTGTCATCTGTTATTTACCTTCTTTTCACTTATCAATTGTTGTCTATCATTTAACCTCTACCTTGTAATAATTAATAAATATAATTTTAACTTAATTTTCATCTGTCATTATTGTCATTTGTCATTTGTCAACTATCATTTGACAACTTTTTTATCATTTATTATTTCTTTCTGTTCCTTATCATCCGTCATTTATCATCTATTATTTGTCATCTGTCATCTGTCATCTGTCATATGTCATATTCTGTCATCTGTCATTTGTCTTCCATTATCAGTAATTTGTAACTTGCCTCGTTTCCACCTATACCTTGCTGTCATCTATCATTTGGCGATTTTTATTTGTCATCTGTTATTTGTCACTAGCGATTTGTAATTTGTTATTAATCATCTGTGATTTGTCATCGGTTATTTGTTATCTGTGTTTTGTCATTTGTCATTTATTATTTATGCTCTGTCATTTGTCATTTGACATCTTTCGTCTGTTATTTGTAATTTGTTATTTGTTATTTGCTTTCTTTTCACTTATTATCTGTGATTTATTATTCAATTTCTAGCTCGTAATAATTTATAAATATTTTTTTAACTTATTATTTATCAAGGTCAACTCTAATGTACTACCTGTCATCTGTTATTTGTCAACTGTCATTTGCCGTCGATCATTTGACATTTTTATCTATCATCTGTTATTTGTTGATTTTGTAATTGTTATTTATCATTTATCATTTGTCATTTGTCATCGGTCATTTTGAATTTGTCATTTATTATTTGTTATTTGCCATTTATCAATAGTCATCTGTCATCTGTCATGTGTTATTTATGATTTAACATTTGTCATTTGTAATTTCTCATTTGTCATTTATCATTTATCAATATTTATGTGTCATTTGTCATTTAACCTTACCTTCACAATATTTTTTTAACTTGTTATTTGTCAAGGTCAACTCTAATGTATTACCTACCATTTATTATGTGACAGCTGTCATTTGTTGCCTATCATTTGACATTTTCCTCTGTCATGTGTAATTTGTCAAATTTGTAATTGTTATTTATGATCTGTCATTTGTCATAGATCATTTTAAATTTATCATTTGTCATCTGTCATTTGTTATTTGCCATTTGTCATTATTCATTTATTATCTGTGATTTGTCATCTATCATTTGTTATTTATGAATTGACTTTTGACATTAGTCATCTGTTATTTGCCCTCTATTCACTGATTATCTGTCATCTAACATTCAACCTCTGTCTTGCAATATTTTATAAATATTTTTTTCAACTTGTTATTCATCAAGATCAACTATAATATATTATCTACCATCTGTCAACTGTCATTAGTGATCAATTATTTGGCAATTGTCATCTGTCATCTGTTATTTGTTAAATTTGTAATTTATCATCTGTTATTTATCATTTGTCATTTGTTATATGCCATTTGTCATTTGTCGTATGTTATTTATAATTTTTGATTTGTCATTAGTCATCTGTCTTTTATTATCTGTGATTTGTCATCTGTCATTTGTTATTTATTGTCTGTCATTTGTCATTTGTCATCTGTCATCTGTCATTTGTCGTTGTTAATCTGTCATGTTATATTTATCTTCTTTTCACTTTTGTCATCTGTCATTTGTTATTTATTGTCTGTCATTTGTCATTTGCCATCGATCATCTGTCATTTGTAATCTGTCATTTATCGTTGTTAATCTGTCATCTGTTATTTACCTTCTATTCACGTATTATTCACTTTTTCACTTATTATCGCTTGTCATTTAACTGTCAGCTATTATTTATCAATAATAATAATTTAGTTTTGTTATTTGTCAAATTTGTAATGATTATTTATCATCTGTCATTTGTCATCTGATATCTGTCATCTATTGTCTACTATCTTTTATTTATCATCTGTCATTTGTTAAAACTGTGATTTGTCGCTTATTATTTGACATTTATTACTTTTAATCTGTTATTTGTCACTTGCAATTTTTTATAAATATTTTTCTACTAGTTATTTATCAAGGTCAGCGATAATGTATTATCTGTCGTATGTTATTTATCATTTAATATCTGTCATTTATTATTACTTGCCATTTGTCATCAGTCATTTGTTATTTATCATTTGGCATTTGTTATTCAATTTCTGGTTCATCCTAGCGTATCTGATGGTTATTTTTAAAAGTTTCCTAATTTGTTATTATCTGTCATATATCTGACAAATGACATTTATTGTCATCTAGACGTATTTTTTCATTTGTTAACTGTCTGCAACTATCATCTGATATCGATTATAGAAGGCAATGGAAGTATGTATAAATGAATAAATGAATGAATTAATGAGTTTATTAATCAATGATTGATTGCATTTAGGAAATAATGAATGAAAAGAATAATTGAATGAATTAATAATTCAATGAATAAATAAATGAATGTATTAATGAACGAATAAAAGAATGAATGAATAAATGTTTGTTTAAACAATATGATTTTCAAAAATATTTTTTTGAAACGGTTTATCAATTAACGAAATGAATAAATGAAGGAATGAATGAGGGAATGATTGAATGATTGAATGATTGAATGATTGAATGATTGAATGATTGAATGATTGAATGATTGAATGATTGAATGATTGAATGATTGAATGATTGAATGATTGAATGATTGAATGATTGAATGATTGAATGATTGAATGATTGAATGATTGAATGAATGTATGAATGAATGAATGTATTGTCATCATACGTAATTTTTTATTTGTCACCTGACAACTACTATTTATTATTTGTAATCTTTGTAAAAATTGTATTAAACATTCTTTTGTAGGAAAGTTTTTAAAATGTTAGTAATTAAAGTTTTAGCGTTAATTGATTGAAAAAAATCTTTGTTATTATTAAAATATATTCTACATATTCAAAAACTGTCATGTTTTAAATGCTTTTTTTACAGCCACTATTAAACAATTTTCGTTTTGCACTGGACATTCATCTATCAACAAAAAATTAATCAATCCGTTCACATTCATCACCAGTTTAAACGCCGAAAAATACATATTCCTATATTTACCAACAATTACGCAATATTTACACTATTAAACCCGTACCGATTTGATTTATTCATGTGCACATCCCGAATTGTTCATATTTCCCATTCCGAATAAATAAATAAATAAATTTTTACGCGGGTACAATAAAAACAAATAATCGTTGAATTTATTCAATACAGGTGCGTTGTTTCCTCCATATTTTTTTTTTGCTCCTGTCGACGGATAAATCATTTCGTAATTCAATAATATTGTCGAAGTGATCCAATTTGACGACGTTTACAAGATAAACGAGGAGGGGTTCGACATTTTTTTTTTTTTGTAACTTTTTTACCCTCCGAACTTTAAATTCAGAAAGAGGGACGAACGAACGAGAGAAAAAAAATCATATTGTACGATTTCCCAATTAAAAAAATAATTGAAACATTGAACGGGAACGCTCTAGACGTGAAGTAATTAATGGAATTCGCGCGCCAATTAAAATTTAGTTTACCAATCGATGGTTTAATTTGGGGGTTCGTTCTGACATTATTAATATTCTATAATTTTTATTTGGATAGAATATTGAATTTAAAAAAAATAATATTAATTTATTAAAATTAGTAAATAAATTGTTCGTATGACAAACAATGCAATGAAGGACTCTCTCTCTCAACTGGTGGTTGAGTGTATTTTTCTGCTCAACAAACTCAAAAGTCTTTCTTGTAAATGTAAATGCAAATAAATACTTTATGACAATCCGAGTTGCAGCAAGTTATGGATCACAATCGACAATCAAACCCAATCACTGCAGAAAGAGGAACTTTATCAAATGATAAATAAAACTTACTTTGTTAATATCACACACGGAATTTATTTATCATTTGATAAAGTTCCTTATTCAATATGTATCACAAAGTTATGGCTTCAAGCACCCAACGTTTTAGAAAGAATATTTTTCTCTGCATTTGGTGAGATATGAAGAACATGCCTTATTATGAGTTTTTACATGCGGATGAAACAGTGGTAGTAACTGTGCAAGAATTGGATCGCAAACTAATTCAAATTATTTATTATTTAAGACAATTAAATTAGATAACCATCATTCTGGATCCGTTTTGTTTTGTCTGAAGGGTAGGTGAAGGGACAGGCCGCAGGATTACCGCCCCGATGGGTCGTTTGTATTTCCTGCTGCTCGAGTATTACTCCTCTGTCATCTAACCGTCGCGCGGAATTAGTTAAAGCCCAGTTGACATTGGGGTTGTTCCACGAATGTTTGATTCCTCGACTCGCCCTTCTCGCATCGTTTATTACCGACCGGACAGTGATTTACAGTTTGTTCACCAAATACTTAACAACCCTCATCATCACTAATGGTTATTGTTCTTACGGCAATTAAGAAAGTTGTGGAGAATAAAAAATAATTAATAAAACAAACACAGAAACAATTATAAATTAAAGTGTTGATTTTTAAAGAGTTACGTTTGTTATTCTCTAATTAGATTAAGGATTTTAGATACATTTAAATTAAAGGTTAACTTAATTTGATAACATTAATAATTAATTAAATTAAATTTATTAGATCTTATGCATATATTATTAGGAAAACTGCTGTGATCTGTTTCAAAAATAAAATTAAAAAAAAAACTATTTAATTTTTATACCTGCTATATATTTTATTTCGGCCATAAAATATTTCCACTTCATTTCTTTTCTTATCTCGTTGGATTTTACATCTCGAATTAGGTACGATTTTTCTTTTGGGAACAAAAAAATCTTATACGTCACACGCTTTACTTTAATCTGCGCAATCGGTACATCACCTTTAATCGTCGAGAGGAAGAGAGGTGGAAAAAAAAACTTACCTGCACGTGATATCAATGTTGAATTAGTTGAGACGCGTGTCGATTGTAGTGAATGCGTGCTGCTAAATCGTCACGATAATTAACAGTTTTTTTAAAGTGAAATAATAATTTAAAATAGTTATAATTGTGTTTTGTTAATTGTCAACTATGTAAGTACTGCCAACAATTATTATTTAGTTCTTTTATTAGTTACCAATGTTAAAACAAAAGATTTTTTCATTACAATTGATCCTAGAGTTAAAGGAGAGGGTGAACTGAAAAAAGGTAAGTTATTTTTTTATATATTACATGAATGATCAAGGTGAGATATTAATGTGTCTATTTTATATAATATTTCTCTGAAAATTGTTGTGATTCGAATTCGAAACCAAAATATATATTTTCTCCTTCTCTTTCTTAATAAATTCTTTATTGGCTACTTCAGACAGTCTTAGTATTTTTAAAGTTTAATCTTCTTAATATTAATGCGTTTAATGTTCTACAAACCATTTTTTATGTTTCTTTTTACATTTTAAAACTTTTAATTAAAACCCTCGCTTATGTTTTACTGACTGGAGGGTGGGATAGAGGCCACCCACCCACCCTACATATACAAGAAAACTTTAATTGCTAATCGTTGATGATTTGGTGCTAAAAACAATTAAACCCTTTATGTAATAAAAAAATAAAACAAAATCAAAATTTAAGATTAAATATAAATGACTTTCGACAGCTAATCTAATTTAACTTAGATTAATTGTCTACCCACCCATAATGAATAAAAATTTGATTAATTTACTCACTCAAAAATTTTACCTTTTGATTTTTTTTTTATTCATAAAGTTTTGTCATTAATTTTACTACAAACCACGAGGAGATTACTAGTTGAAATTTATATGTATATGGAGGGTGGGTGGGTGGCCTCTATCCCACCCTCTAATCAGTAAAACATAATCAAAAAATAATGTTTGTATGAATACATAAATTAAAAATTGCAATTATTTTGTGTTTGTTTACATTTTGTAACTTTTAACTGAAACCCTCGCTTATGTTTTACTGATTGTAGGGTGGGATAGAGGCCACCCACCCACCCTACATATACATGATAAATTAACCGATGAGGCTGTTATATGTTGAAAATTCATATTCACTTGTTTAGTTGTTGAAGTAAAACACTTACATTTTCAAAACACTTTATTATTGCTTTTTTTGAAAACGCAGCAATTGTTTCGCCACACTGTGGCTTCTTCAGGCGAAGAAATGAACGAAAATTGTTTAATAGTGGCTGTAAAAAAAGCATTTAAAACATGACAGTTTTGGAATATGTAGAATATATTTTAATAATAACAAAGATTTTTTCAATCAATTAACGCTAAAATTTTAATTAATAACATTTTAAAAACTTTCCTACAAAAGAATGTTTAATACAATTTTTACAAAGAATACAAATAATAAATAGTAGTTGTCAGGTGACAAATAAAAAATAACGCATGATGACAATACATTCATTCAATCATTCAATAATTCAATAATTCAATAATTCAATAATTCAATAATTCAATAATTCAATAATTCAAT
This sequence comes from Ontholestes murinus, assembly GCA_963969525.1. Classification (NCBI taxonomy): domain Eukaryota; kingdom Metazoa; phylum Arthropoda; class Insecta; order Coleoptera; family Staphylinidae; genus Ontholestes; species Ontholestes murinus. The sequence goes on from OZ018391.1 coordinate 6,438,334, forward strand.
AATTCAATAATTCAATAATTCAATAATTCAATAATTCAATAATTCAATAATTCAATAATTCAATAATTCAATAATTCAATAATTCAATAATTCAATAATTCAATAATTCAATAATTCAATAATTCAATAATTCAATAATTCAATAATTCAATAATTCAATAATTCAATAATTCAATAATTCAATAATTCAATAATTCAATAATTCAATAATTCAATAATTCAATAATTCAATAATTCAATAATTCAATAATTCAATAATTCAATAATTCAATAATTCAATAATTCAATAATTCAATAATTCAATAATTCAATAATTCAATAATTCAATAATTCAATAATTCAATAATTCAATAATTCAATAATTCAATAATTCAATAATTCAATAATTCAATAATTCAATAATTCAATAATTCAATAATTCAATAATTCAATAATTCAATAATTCAATAATTCAATAATTCAATAATTCAATAATTCAATAATTCAATAATTCAATCATTCAATCATTCAATCATTCAATCATTCAATCATTCAATCATTCAATCATTCAATCATTCAATCATTCAATCATTCAATCATTCAATCATTAAATAATTCAATAATTCAATAATTCAATCATTCAATAATTCAATCATTCAATCATTCAATCATTCATTCATTCAATCATTCAATTATTCCCTCATTCATTCCTTCATTTATTCATTTCGTTAATTAATACACCGTTTCAAAAAAATATTTTTGAAAATCACAGAGTTATTTATAACCTATTTAAACAAACATTCATTCATACATTATTTTATTCGATCATTAATACATTCATTTATTCATTCATTAAATTATTGATTTATTAATTTACTCAATTATTTTTTCTTTCATTCATAATTTCCTAAATGCATTCAATCATTGATTAATAAAATCATTCATTCATTCATTTATTCATTCGTACATACATATATTGCCTTCTATAATTGATATCAGATGATAGTTGCAGACAGTTAACAAATGAAAAAATATGTCTAGATGACAATAAATGTCATTTGTCAGATTTATGACAGATAATAACAAATTAGGAAACTTTTAAAAATAACCATCAGATACGATATGATGAACTAGAAATTGCATAACAAATGCCACATGATAAATAACAAATGAATTATGACAAATGGCAAGTAATAATAAATGACAGATATTAAATGATAAACAACATATGACAGATAATACATTATCATTGACCTTGATAAACAACTAGTAGAAAAATATTTATAAACAATTGTAAGTGACAAATAACAGATTATAAGTAACAAATGTCAAATAATAGGCGACAAAATACAGTTTTAACAAATGACAGATTACAAATGAAAGATAGTAGACAATAGATGACAGATATCAGATGATTAATGACAGATGATAAATAACCATTACAAATTTGACAAATAACAAAAATAAATGATTATTATTGATAAATAACAGCTGACAGTTAAATGACAACCGATAATAAGTGTATAATAAGTGAATAGAAGGTAAATAACAGATGTCAGATTTACAACGATAAATGACAGATTACAAATGACAGATGATAGATGGCAAATGACAAATAACAGACAATAAATAACAAATGACAGATGGCAAATCACAGATAAAAAATGACAGATGACTAATGACAAATCAAAAATTATAGATAACATGACAAATGACAAATGACATATAACAAATGACAAATGATAAATAACAGATGATAAATTACAAATTTAACAAATAACAGATGACAGATGACAATTGCCAAATAATTGATCACTAATGGCAGTTGACAGATGGCATATAATATATTATAGTTGATTTTGATAAATAACACGTTGAAAAAAATAGAGCAGAGGTTGAATGATAGATGACAGATAATCAGTGAATAGAGGGAAAATAACAGATGACAGATTAACAATGATAAATGACAAATGCCAAATGACTAATGTCAAAAGTAAATTTATAAATAACAAATGACAGATGACAAATCACAGATAACAAATGACAGATTAATATTGACAAATGGCAAATAACAAATGACAGATGACAAATTTAAAATAAGATGACAAATGGCAGATGATAAATAATAATTACAAATTTGACAAATTACAGATGAGAGATGAAAATGTTAAATGATAGGCGGCAAATGACAGCTGTCACATAAAAAATGGTAGGTAATACATTAGAGTTGACCTTGACAAATAACAAGTTAAAAAATTATTGTGAAGTTGAGGTTGAATGATAATGACAGATAAATAATGATAAATGATAAATGACAAATGACTAATTTTAAATCATAAATAACAAATGACAGATGACAAATCACAGATAACAAATGACAGATCACTAATGACAAATGGTAAATAACAAATGATAAATGACAAATTCAAAATGACCGATGACAAATGACAAATGACTATTACAGATTTGACAAATAATAGATGATAGATGAAAAATGTCAAATAATAGACGGTAAATGACAGTTGACAAATAACAGATGGCAACATTAGAGTTGACCTTGATAAATAACAAGTTAAAAAATGATTTATAAATTATTACGAGCTAGAAATTGAATAATAAATGACAGATAATAAGTGAAAAGAAGGCAAATGACAAATGACAAATTACAAATAACAGACGACAGATGACAAATGACAAATGACAGAGCATAAATAATAAATGACAAATGACAAAACGCAGATAACAAATAACCGATGATAAATGACAGATGATTCATAACAAATTACAAATCGCAAGTGACAAATAACAGATGACAAATAAAAATCGCCAAATGATAGATGACAGATGACAGCAAGGTATAGGTGGAAACAATGCAAATTGCAAATGACTGATTTATTTATTTAATGGGTTATTGTACAGTGTTTACAAATGACCGATGACAAATGACAGATGACAAATAACAGATGATAAGGGACAGAAGAAAATAATAAATGATTTAAAAAAATTGTCACATAATAGTTGAAAAAAGACAGAGGAAAATTAAGTTAAATATAGTAGGTAAATAACAGATGACAGATAAAAAAGATATATGACAGGGCAAACGACAAATGACGGACAATAAATAATTTATGACAGATGATAAATGATAAATGATAAATGACATATGACAAATGACAAATGACAAATGACAAATGACAAATTACAAATAACCGATGATAGATGACAAATGACAGATGATCATAAATAACAAATGACCGATAAATAGCAATTAAAAATTTGACAAATAACAGATGACAGATAAAAATTGTCAAATGATAGACATTAGAAATGACAGATGACAAAAGCCAAATATCAAATCATAAATAATAAATGACAGATGACAAATCGTAGATAACAAATAACAGATGACTAATGACAAATAACAGATGATAGATGAAAACTGTCAAATGATAGAAGACGAAATGACAGTTGACATAAAACAGATGGTTTACCTACCATCATACATTACAGTTGACCTTGATGCATAACAAGTTAAAACATTATTTATAAATTATTGCTAGGTATGGGTTGAATCATAGACGGCAGATAATAAGTGAAAAGAAGGCAAATGACAAATGACAAATTACAAATAACAGAACACAGATGACACATAACAAATGACAGATCATAAATAACAAATAACAGATGATAAATGACAAATGATTAATAACAAATTACAAATAATAAGTAACAAATAATAGATGACAGATAAAAATTATCAAATGATGATGACAGATGGCAGATAACATATAATACATTAACGTTGATTAACTTTAATCTATAGAATATGTAGAAAGTTAGAATGATATATATATAAAAAGCATTAATTATAAGATATTAGACATTCTGAAATTACTAAGTATTCTAATGGTTTTAATTCTAAGCCTTCCTAAGTTATTTCTAGATCACAAAGATTCTAAATATTGATCTAAAGATCCAACATTTCTAAAAAAAATCTAAATATTTTAAATATTCTTGGATAATCCATTAATTCTAAATATTGTAAATATTCTAAGTTTTTTAACATTCTAAAGATTCGAAAAATCTAATTATTCTAAATAATCTGAGATTTAAAACATTCTGAATATTCTAAAGATAATTAAATTCTAAAGATATGAAACATTTTAAATATTTTAAAAATTTCAGCATTCTATTCTAAGAATGTCCAAGTGCTTATAATTAATATTTTTCCATCATTAGAATTCTCAAATCTTTACAATATTTAAAAGGTTTTGAATCTTTAGATTTTTTAATAATCTATAGAATATTCAGAATGTTGGTTCAAAATATTTCGAATCTTTAGTATATTGAGAAACTTTGGAATATTTACCATATTTAGTATGTTTAGAATATTTAGCTTGATTAGAATCTTTGGAATTTTTAGAATCTTTACAACTTTAGAATATTTACAATATCTTTGATCTTTAGGAAACTTTATAATGTTTGAATTACTGAATTAATTTAAAACGTTAGAAATCTTATATTATAATATTCATCGTGATTCAGATTAATTTTAAGATTTTGGACATTCTGAAAATTTTCAAGTATTATAATTTCCTAAGCATTCTAAAGTTTTTTAAAGATCAAACATGTTAAATATTGTGAATATTCTAAAGTTTTAGATTCTAAAGGTTCCAAAGAATCTATTTATTTTATTTATTATTTATTTAAATATGTGGATAAGTATAGATATCAAATTAGCAATTAAGTAGCTTCTAAGTTTTAATTTAGACACTGACACAATTTCATTTTGTACATTATTATAATGACACTTTGAAATAAAGAATGTTTTTATTGTTATTATTTATTCTAAAAATTCTAAATATTATAAATATTCTAGAGTTTCTAAATATTTAAAAATTTTTAAATATTCTGAACAAAATTAAGAATGCTTGTTTAAATAATTTAATTAAAAACGTTATAATACTTAGAATTTTTAGTGTTTAGTGTTAATTATAAAATGTTGGACATTCTAAAATTTTCCAAGTATTTCCAAATGTTTTTAATTTTCTAGACATTCTAAAATTCAAGACAAATAAGTTAAATAATGTGAAGATTCGAAAGTTTTAGATTCTAAAAATTCTAAAGATTACAAAGAATCTATTTATTCTAAAGATTATAAAGATTCTAAGCAAATTATAGTTCTAAACATTCTGAAATTTATAGTTCTAAACATTTTAAATATTCTAAAGATTATTAAAAATTTTAAAGATTCGAAACATTTTAAATTTAAGAATTAGAATAATGTAAAAAACATTAATGGTTTTAATTCTAGACATTCCAAAGTTATTTCTAGGTCATACAGATTCTAAATATTGTAAAGATTCTTAAGAAATAAATTTTCTAAAAAATCTAATAGTTTAAAGATTCTTAGAGAATCCATTGATTCTAAATATTGTAAATATTTTGAGTTTCTAAACATTCTAAAAATTCGAAAAATTCTAACGATTCTAAACAATCTAAATCTCGAAACATTCTGAATAAGATTATTACAAATTTAAATATTAAAAACATTAAAAGTTTTAAGATTTGAGATTTCAGAAGATGCAAAAATATTAATTATAAAATTTTGAAAATTTTGAAATTACTAAGTATTCTAAAGTTTTCTAAAGATTAAAAATAATTTAAATAATTGCAAGATAGAGGTAGAAACAAGGCAAATTACAAACTGACTAATAATCGAAGACAAATGACAGATGACAGAAGATTAATGATATATGACAGATAGTTGACAAATGCCAGATTATAAGGGACAGAAGAAAATAAGAAATAATAAATGACAGATGACAAATAACAGATGGCAAATGAAATATAAACATTGTCAAATGATAGATGACAAATGACAGATGACAGATGATAGATACCAGATTATAGATGAAGATGTAGTTAAAAATATATTTATTAATTATTATAAGGTAGAGGTTAAATGACAGACAACAAATGATAAGTGAAAAGAAGCTAAATAACATATGACAGATAAACAAAGATAAATGTCAAATGACAGATTAGAAGTAACGTGACAAATGTCAAATGTCTAATCATAAATAAGAAATGTTTGATGATAAATCACAGATAACAAATGACAGATGGCAAATAACAAAGGACAAATATAAAATGACTGATGACAAATGGCAGGTGATAAATAACAGTTTGACAAATTTGACAGATTAAGTAAAAAAAATGTCAAATGATAGACCTCTAATAACAGTTGACAAATAACAGATGGCAGGTAATACATTACAGTTGACCTTAATAAATAAGATAAAAAAATATTTATAAATTATTGCGAGTTAGAGGTTGAATGATAGACGACAAATAATAAGTGAAAATAACGCAAATGACAAATTACGAATAGCAGACGACAGATGACAAATGACAAATGACAAATCATAAATAACAAATGACAGATGATTAATAACAACTTACAAATGACAAGTGACAAATAACAGATGACAGATAAAAATTTTCAAATAATAGATGACAAATGACAGATGACAGATAATACATTAACTTAACGATATACAAAGAATTAAAATAATTGCAAGAAGTGCAAAGAAGGCAAATTACAGATGACAGATAATTGACGGTAAATGACAGGTGACAGAAGATGAACGAGATACCACAGATGATTAATAACAGATGGCAAATGACAGATTACAAGTGATAAAAGAAAATAATAAATAATAAATGACAGAAGACAAATGACAAATAATTAGATGACAAATGACAAGTGATAAATGACAGATGACAAATAGCAAATAACAGAAAACAAATCATAAATAACAAATTACAAATGCCAAGTGACAAATAACAGTTGATTGATGAAAAATGAGAGATGCCAAATTTCTAAATAGCAGATGACAGATGACGAATATCAAATGATAGATGACGATTGGCAACTGACAAATGATACATCACAAATAATATTTCGTTGATCTTTATAATGAATAAGTAAAAAAATATATTTCTTAATATTTGTAAGGTAATAATAGATGACAGATAAACAAAACTAAATGACAAAAATCACATTACAAATGACAGGAGACAAATGACATATGATAGATGACAAATGACAGACGATAAAATACAAATAGCAAGTGACAGATGAGAAATGTCAAATGACAAATGTCAAATAATAGATTATAGATAAAACATCATCGTTGATCTTGATTAATAATAAATTGAAAACAAAATTTAGGGATAATTACAAAGTAAAGATTGAATGATAAATAATAGGTTATAAATATAAATGAAAAGAAGACAAATAGCAGATGACTGTAAATGATTACAAGTAACAAGTGACAAATTACAAATGAAAAGTGATAGTTGACAGATGACAAAGTGACAGAAGATAAATAACAAATGATAGATGACAGATGACAAATAACAGTTGACAGATGACAGATGACAAAAAAATCAAAGATGATAAAAACAAATAACAAATGACAAGTGACAAATTTCATTGATCTTGATAATAACAAGTAAAAAAAATATTAATAAATAATTGTAGAGGTAGAGATAAATGAAAAGAAGGCTAAAGACAGATGACAGATGACTGATTACAAAGAACAAGTGACAGATAACAAATGATAAATGACAGATGACACATGACAGATGCTAAACAAGAAATTGTAAAAAATTACAATTGACAAGTGACAAATAACAGATGATTGATGACAGATGAAAGATAACAGATGACGGATGACAGATGACAGAAGGCAAACTTGAGAGGACAAGTGATCAATGAAAAAAAGCAAAATCCGATGTTTAATTTAATGTTCACAGTATATCCACAATTCAATACAAAAGTTGAACTTGTGTTAAAATTGTTAACGGTGGAGGCTTCAACTTCGTTATACATAATTCTTCACAAATAAAACACTTTTTAACTTTGTTTTGTATAACACGGACTTTATTTAGTGACTATAGTTTCGACAATTTTAACTTGTCATTATCAAACTAGAAGTATAGTCACTAAATAAAGTCCGTGTTATACAAAACAAAGTTAAACAGTTTTTTATTTGTGTTAAAATAACAGGTGCATCATGACAGATGCCAGAGGACAGATTTCTATTGAAAAAAGGAACCAAACGACAAATGACAGATGACAGTTGACAGTTCATAGACGACAGATATCAAATGATAAATGGCAAATGACAAATGACTGATAATACATTACACTTGATCTCGATAAATAACAAGTTAAAAAATATTTATAAATTAATGCGAGTTTTACGACAGATAATAAGTGAAAAAAAGACAAATGACAAATTACAAATAACCGACGACAGATGGAAAATGACAAATGACAAATCATAAATAACAAATGACAAATGACAGATGATTAATAACATGTTACAAATGACAAGTGAAAAATAACAGATGGCAGATAAAAATTGTCAAATGATAGATGATAAATGACAGATGACAGATAATACATTAAAGTTGATCAACTTAACAAGTTAAAAATAATTAAAATAATTGCATGATGGAGGTGCAAAGAAGGCAAATTACAGATGACAGATAATGGACGGTGACAGGAGATGAACGACATACCACAGATGAGAAATGACAGGTTACAAGTGACAACAAAAAAATAAATATTTAATTACAGATAAGAGATGACTAATAATATATGATAAATGACAGGTGATAAATGACAGATGATAGATGACAAATAACAAATGACAGATGACACATAGCACAGCAGATGACATATAACAGATGACGAATATTAAATGATAGATGACAAGTAGCAATTGACAAATGATAAATGACAAATAACACAATTTTGTTGATCTTTATAATTAATAAGTAAAATGATATTTATAAATATTTGTAAGGTAATAACAGAAGACAGATAAACGAAGATAAATGACACATTTCAAATGACAGATGACAAAAGACGAATGACATATGATATTTGACAAATGATAAAACACAAATGACAAATGGCAAGTGCCAGATGAGAAATATCAAATGACAGATGTCAAATAATAGATTGCAGATAAAACGACATCGTTGATTTTGATTAATAACAAATTGAAAACAAAATTTAGCAATAATTACAAATTAAATATTGAATGATAAATAATAGGTGATAAATAAAAAGAAACAGATGACAGTAAATGAATATAAGTAACAAGTGACTGATTACAAATGACAAATGAAAAATGATAGTTGACAAATGACAGAAAATAGATAACAAATGACAGATGACAAATAACAGAAATTGTGTTTCACCAGATAGATGATTAATAATAATTTTATCGTTTTTGATGACAAACTATTTTTTTTCAATAGTTTATAATTGAAAATGATGGTAGCGACCGTTACTATGTGGTAGTTCATTTTAAAAAAGGTTAAATGAAAATAATTTTTAAGTTTTTATACCACTATTTATTGTATAATATACACAAACAAAGTTTACAATATATTATCAATTTTGACACAACTATAGTTTCGACCTTTGCAGGTCATTATCAAGTGTTGAATAGTTTATAATTATTTTCGGTTTTATTAATTGCCAATTATTTTTGTTTTTTGCAATTACCTGACAATTTTAACTGTTTTCGCACTTTTCATAGTTTTTTATTGCAAAAATTCTGGCAGACACAAATGTAATATAAAATAACTTGTAGTTACTTCCTCCGCAGTTTATTTTTATTTTGCTAAATGTGCAGAAAATGATTCCAAATGTAAACTGCATAATTTTCAACTGTTTTTTTAAAATAAATGGTTTCTTTTTTCAACTTTTCTTTCATGAATAGTTTTTTTTTTGTACAAATTGTAATTAAATGTTATAAAAAAATTCGATGTTCTTAATGAAAAAAGAAATAAAAATAAATTGGTGAAAGTGATAACAAGTTATTTTATATTGTATCATCTTCACGAAACGCATCAGTCAATATTAGACATGAACAATAATTAATTCTTGAATGTTGTCGTCGTTTACTTGGTGGTACATTTTTGATTAAAAATTAAAAGTGTTTTATTTAATTTTTAATAAACAATAATTAGAAAAAACATGAAAACATCTCGTAAATCTACAACAATGGGTCTTATTAAGACTACAAAACAAATCACTTATTAAAATATATACCTCTCTGCCTAATACCTCAATAGACAAAAGTAATGTGCTTGTTACAAAAAGCAAGGCCATCAAAGCAACAATAAAATGTCTTAACGTTTTAAGTAAACTTGTATGAAGGTTTCTCAATTCTCTAAGTAATTGCATGACTTTTTTCTTGACATTAAGTCTTATTACAAAATGAACAACACCTTTACAGTAAGAGTAAAATTTGTGCAGGTGTTCCACAAGGATCCACAACAACATCTACACTTGCGATATATTAAAATTCTCTCCGGTAATAATCAGCAAACTTCCTGGTGATAGGCACTATTATTTATCTAAAGAATGTTCTTCAAGATCAGTGCTAATAAGTGTTTCTATACATAACAGATCGATTCCTCCTAATTTGCTCTTATAGGGGAATTAATTCTGCAAAGATGAGAATAGGTTTTGATCGACTTATAAGTTTATGTTAAGCTGTATATAAAATCTTATTGGTCAATTTAGAATCGATTAAAATTATTCAATATATGGACTGTTTACTCAATAGATTGCGATTCCATTTCACCCTTCAATTATAATTTATAACTATTATAAATAATAACTTTCTTAAGCAATTATTTTATTAATACATTGATTAGGGAGAGATTTTTTTTTAGTAATTACCATCTGTTGACTGTTGTGACACAAATTATTAACTGATTAATTTAATCGAATCAACGACGAGGACAGGACAAAGAAAACAGTCGGTCATAATTATTAATGCGAGCATTTTGAGTGACTGTTTACACAATCAGGACGGCTCTAACCCCCGGGGGGAACATTTAATGTAATTGTTGGTGGTATTGTTCCTAAATGGAATTAGAATGTCACCGCCTGTATACACAAACATACATTCGACGGAAACGTATTTTGTATGCACGCTAATAAATATAACAAACATTATGATTATTATTATTATTGTAATCGATTATTGTAATAGCGATAAAAAAAATATAAATTCAATTACCGACTGACTGGACAGTGAGGTCGATGTATTGGGGTGAAACTTACGAGGTTTCATCGGTTGTTGTGCTCTGCTGCTAGTATGGACGAAACGAAGCGTTGGATGTGGTAGAGTAATGTTATTTCTACTTGTAAAAGACAATGATCTTGTTATATACATATAATATATATATATATATATATATATATATATAAATAAGGTATATATCTGTGTGTTAGTTTATAGCACATGTTGAGCAAGGGCTTAGGGCGCATACTCGAGCCCGGAGCCCGTCCGGTCGCGCTCCGGGAACAGTCACTGACACTACGTCTACCTGTTGGTTCCAGCAGTGCTACACACAACACTGTCAGTGCTAATCAACAATCTAACATCGGCCAGAGGTGTAGCGAAATATTTTTTTTATTACGCAGAGTGCATTCACGTGAGTACATTACCATATTTTCATCACGATTTATAATTTTTTTACACATCCCAATCACGTGTGCCATGAATAAATTGTTTCTTCATTTGTTTTTTAAACAGTAGAAACATTTTTCTTCGTGTATTTAGCTATGGATATAACCTAAAATTAAAATTAAAAATTTTACAGCAATATTTTACTTAAAATTACGAATTACCAAACAATGATATTTAAATAAAACACTTTCTTTATTGATAACACACTAAATTTTTACCAGTGAATTTAATTTCGATCAAGAGCTGATCATTTTCAAATTTAAATAATACTATTCATATTCATCATCATGAATTATATGAGTTATATTATTAATTATTTCCACGTAAACCAACAGAAATATCATCGTAATTAATAGATGTTTTTTATGCTGTAGTTTGTTTATTCTTTATTAAGATATTTTTAATAGTATATTTAATAAACTGTGTAGACTGATCTCGTCTTAAATAAATTAAACACGTTTAGACACTGTGGTAACTTTCCAAGTAAATAATGCTTAGGTGGTAAAGTCGTAACTTTATTGTTTGTTTCTATACATACTGAATAATTGATTTGAACCGAGAGACGTACCTTAGAGCTGTTGTTTAGTTATTAATTACAGGAGGATTAAGTGGAAAGGTTTCCGTTAAATAATTAACATTTTGAAGGGTTATAAAATATAAATGTACTATAATTTTAATTTTTTATTTACTATAATCCACGCCATTGTATTAAATTTATGAAAGCAGACTTAAACTTAACTGTCATATTTCTATAAATTGTATAGCAATAAAAGCCCATTTATTATTCATATAAAAATCAATATTTAATAATAAAATGGTATTTAAAGTACATTAAATTGTGATTATGCTATGTACAACTACTAATTTGAATAAATATGGTTATTATTACTATTAACTTATTTAGTTCATTGTAGAAAATTTAAAAAATATTATTGCAGTAACTAATTTGTTTGTTTTCAGTTTGTTCTATCGTATAAACTTGATTACAATTTAATTAATAAATAACATATATTTAAGTTCTTTTTGTAGTTGTAGTAAATTAATCAATAATGTAAAAATACGAAATGTTTTCATATTTCTAATTACATACATTGCAATATATAAATACCTGAATTTTATTTTTGTATTGATTTTCTATTTTCTGATAGTAAGAGAAATACTTTTTGGATCATATTGAGGGTTAATAATTGTGGTATTAAATTTATAATTGGATATAAATATTGTTTAGGAAAATATCATCAGTCAGAAAGGGAGAATGAGGGTTTCGGCATAACAGGTTTGTTTATAGTATGTATTGTTTAATACCAACGTATTAAATTACACTGCTAATTTTATGAGGTTTATACGTTCATTAATTAAATCTTAAAGGGATGAAATTATTAAAATAAACTTTTATTACGATGTCATATATTTTTTTAATAACTGGAAAGCCTCTTTAGTAGTTTATAATTAGATAGGACTTAATTTTGTTTTATTATTTTCAATGAGGTGTATTAAGTTTTCAAGTTAAAAATTGCTATTCAACACAAATATTTTGAATTTGATTGCCGGCTAGTTTACCGAAGAAAACGTGAATGAATAAATGAATATTACAATTTCTTCTGATGAAACCAAATTTTTAAAATACCCTTGTTATGTTACATCCCTCGTAAGGACTGAAATATGGTAGTATCAATATGAATTTGTGAGTTATGTGAAGTTTACTATTTAATTGAATAAATACAGTCATGTTTCTTACTTCACTATTTTATTTAATTACTAAATGTACATTCATCATCATCGAACACTATGAATTCATTATAAATAGTTACCTAACTTCGAAATATAACTGTGTTTATTTAATTAGACTGAAACATATGTCAGTTACCTGAAAATAAAGAAATAGAACGTAACAAGACTTTTACTTCTCCAATTTAAGCTTTATTCGTTGTACCGTTTATGGATTTTCATTAAATTAATTAAAGTTTATAATTGAGTTTATTATCAATTGGAAGTTTAAAGTCTTATAACAAATTGTCTTAGGTTTGATTAAATTTTCAAATGGATAGATTTAAGGTCGTTTTTTAACAATAGTTTTACTTCATCGTCATAATCACTTTGGAAACACAATGGCTACTGTATTTTCTTTGTCAGATCTCAAATAAAACGTGTCAGTTTTTTTCTGACTTTAAAGTCGTTTCTTATGAAACTTTTACGATACTTTGTAATTTTCGTTTTTTTCTTGATTTTTTTTTTAAATTTCAAAGATTGATCATTTGTTTTTGCTTTGATTTTTGTATGGTTTTTCACCGTTTTTTTTTTCATCTTGAGATTTTTATCTCAAGGAGATATGTTTTTTTATGACCAACGAACTAAACTAAAAACAGTGAAACGAATCCAAGTGTTTTAATCAATCAAGATAATCCAAACATGTGAAAAAGTAATCAATCTTATTTTTTTCTTCTTAAATGCAATAAATTTCTTACATTGAGGCTTTTCATTCTGTCCACTATTTTTAGAAATGTATCCAAAGTCATTTATTGATCATTTCCCTTTTTTCCTTTCTTTCCTCTCTTTTTCTCTCCCCCCTTTCCTCTTCTCTCTCTCCTCTTATATAATATCTCTTTCATCACACTTCTGCCACCTATTCTCTCTCTCTGTCTTCAACTTTATTTTTTAATGCACCAAAATTCTCACATTGGCGCTAGTGATTCTGCCACTATTTTTAGAAATATATCCTATGTTATTTATTTTTTCTCATTCCTCGCCTCCTTTTCTTTTCTCCTATTTCTCTTCTCTATCTCTCTCTCTCTCTCTCTCTCTCTCTTCTCTCTCTCTCTCTCTCTCTCCGTCTCTCTCTATTTTCTCTCTACTTTCTCTCTCCTTTCTTCTCTTTCTAAAATTGTATTGCCCAGGGTGAAACTCTTTGAACATTTTTCAAAGTGAAAACTAAAATTTACGAAATTAAAATTGAATACTGTTTTTTTGATTTT